>JARBDR010000485.1:0-62026 GCA_029721355.1 Tegillarca granosa | reverse complement strand
AAATGAACCCCTGTCATCTAACCCTTTTATAGGAAGACTGACCACTTGATGGCTAATACATGTTTTAAAACCTAATTCCAAGATTTTCTAAAGGCTAACAGTTTATTATGTCTTTTTTTCTATTTTTCTTTTTTGGCATACAGGTCTGAAACTTGACACTATTCTGGTTCAATGTTGACAATGTTTTTCCTGATGTCTTTTACTTTTTTAATCAACTGGGAATACTAATATCCAAATCCAATATTTGTAGAAGAGTATTTGACAAGGCCACTCAGTGACGTATAACCATGGTCCATTATTCTTTTATTATTGCGGCAATAAAAATTACGAAAGTTCTGTATAAAAATTGTGTAAATGGACATTTATATTTACTTCATGTGAAAGTTAACTCAACAATTAATGTCTGACATTCAAAATCTCGATTCTTAATCGCACAAGAAAATACACATGATCCATTTATAGACATTTTTTTATAGTTTCTCCTGCAATCAAGATATGTGAAAAAAAAGAGAAGAAAAGATGCCCTAAGTAGTACATAAATGCAACCATAGAAAATACTTCTAACTCTTCCAGTTTTATCAGTAACATTTTTTATTTCTATAGAAACCACAGCTTCTATAAATCACCATTGATCCCTGTTTTATCCGTTAAAATAGGTTGATGTTAGATCAATCTATATAGGTTCACAGAATTTTGATATGTAAATTAATTACAAACCTCTCTCTGCATTCTCTGTTGCATTTCCATAAAGTTGTGAGATCCCATTCCAAGGTTTCCTAGACCAGCTAAACCACCAAGGGATCCTAAACCAAATGGTGAAAGCACCAATGTCTGCTTGTGGTGCTGGGGATGGCTATAGATATAAAAGAGAATGTTTACATTTAGAAATTGAAATCAACAGTTTAAAAGAAATGCAGTTAAATCACCTTTTTTATTAAAACAAAATTTGATCACAACCAGATACCAGTGAGTTTTCTTTCAAATGCATGGTACATGTTTAAGCATTTTTTCTTTTTTAAAATCTGACAGTTGTAGTTGGCAGAGCTTTCTGTTTAATCCTTGAGGCTTTATTTCTAACTTTGAAAAAAAAAATCAAATAATTCTGATTTCTGGCTTTCACAAAGAAAAACAATTAGAGATTTTGAGGACAAACCCAGACTTGAAAACTTAACAATGTCAACTTTTTGGGCTTGTCCATGTCTATGTTGCAAAATTATTTTGACAACATTGTAATTTCTGTTCCCCCTTTCCTCTCTCATTCTCTCTCCAAAAAATAATAAATAAATTAATAAAAATAACGATAATAATAAATAAATAAATAAATAAACAAACAAACAAAAACTTACCCCTGATGAAGCAGTGCTAGGTGGAGGTGCTGACTGATCTTGAGACTAAAATTGGAGAAATGTAAAATCACTTGAAAAATATATAGACAATACGGTGGTAAATGAAATTTTATTAGTACACCCTGTGTTCTTTTAACTAAATGTATATTACACTACCATCTTATAGGTCCAGACATGCAGTCATCTCTATAGTTTATTGCTAATTTCTTGAATTACGGGAAAATGTTAAATTTTTTTTATAGACTTGAATCTTAGAAGAAAAATATTATTTTCTCACTAGAATTAAAGCTGCATTAAGTTTTTCAATTTTCTGATTATTTTTGATTTTCTGAAAAAACATTTTTTTAAAAATAGATATCCTCTAAACACGATCCATGAGATTCATTTTCTAAAATTTCATTTCTTTTAGCTGTAAACAGAATCCTCTGACCGGTTGGTCAATGTTTAACGATGATTATTATGAGCTTGGAGCATGTGCACGGGTGTGCGGAAAAACCCATGAATCGAAAGTGAAACATAACAGATTACATTAATTGTCCTTCATTAATATCCAGATGTATTTGAAATGGTGTTATGTATCCCTACTAAGTCACAAATGACAAATTCAATAAAGTTCTGTGTTTAATTTATCATATCTCACGGTTTTGAAAGTTGTGTTTAAATGACCTGGGTTTTAATGACGTAACCATGTTCTAATATTAGATCCCAAATGCTGCATCTCGCTGGGTAAATACTGTAATTTCTGTATTTATTCTAGCTTTTATCGTTGAACCAAATGTAACATAGTTCATTAGATACATCATTTATTTAAATTAGATTAGCACCGTTTTAATTTTTTCTTTGGAAAACTTAATGCAGCTTTAAGTTCTAAAAGGATCAGCTGGTTTTGACTCTAAAGTAAATTATATTCAACAATAAAAGATTATTATTACTTGGGGATCTACAATTAAGTTTTGGCTATTATAAAAATCTATAGAATAGTACCTACATTCAAGGTACTTTCATTAAAAACAACATGCAACTATATAAGTAGTTGATAATGACATTTTTAAGACTTTAAACCAGCAAATATTTTTCTTATCTTGAAAAACAACAACCAACATTAACCATATTAATGGTTTGGATAGTTTTTAAAAAACAAAAATATACAATTTTTTATAGAAAATATTTATATAAATATCCCATGAATTGGGTATTGACCTTTTCTATGCTTGAGACTAGTGAGCTTAGAAATTTCAACTTACCCTGTTGGATGCTTTGACCACTAAGTGGACAGTTAGTCCATCTTTTATACTGTGCTGTTTCAAAGTTTCATCATCTTTCAAAATCTTTCCAGCAAATATTAAGCAAAGCTGTTCTACAGGTGCACCAAATTTTTTAGAGATTAAATCCCGGAACTGAAAAAATGATCAATGAAAAAAGAAATCATGTGCGATAATACAGATTAGCTTTCTGGTGTTAGTAAAACATTGGCTTATTAATCATATGAGCCTCTTGCTGTTTTGCTTTGTGTTAATCAGGACAGAAAGGATTGTAGAAAGTAGGAAGGTTTTCCCCAAGTTATTATAGTATTCTAAACCATTATATCATATGTAAAGCAATCTCGAATGGAGCATATAAACAATATTATAAACTTCATCAGCTTCAGCAAATAGATTTAAGTTACATAACTGATAAAACAACAATCTATATTTTTTCTGCATTCTGAATATGCTAAAAAAGAAGTCTAATATACCATGCTTTAAGTGATACTACAGAGGCATGATGTAGAACAACAATGTAGATATTTTTGCAATGCCATTTAGTGAAGTTTGCCACAAAAACATTTAGGCTTACCCCTAGACCAATGTTACTCATCACTGTCACCTTTTTAGTTGGATATGTTCGTCTGTGTTGGGTGGCAAATTGTTTAACATCAAAAACATGTTGCACATATTGCACCTTCTTGACTCAATATGTCAATTCCAGACCAAATAACTATGCAGTGCTCTAGGATTTTCCCTTGACACTTACTTTCCATGGAAAAGTCAAAACAGAAAATCTTCTTTCCCATAGAACAATTTCATTTTCCCCAAATCTTGGCGAGAAAAATAAAGACTGAGTAAATGAAAATTCAAATGCCATGCAAAGATGGAATCAATTTATTTAAATAAATGTTACCTGTAAAAAACAAACTTGAAATTTAGGCTTTAGTCTGTATTTTAGTTCTTGTCCTATGGTTCAATTTCTATGTTTTTTGGGGGGTGAAGGGTAGACATTTTAAATTTCCCATATATATATATATATATATATATATATATAAACTTAAGATATGTCAGCATACACTGAATGAAGCAGTAAGTATATTACACATAAAGCTATTGTATTCTTCAAACTCCATTTGTTTATTGTATATTAATATTTAACAATTTAAAAATAACAAAAAATATTAGAAAACAACATGTTTAGACAAACAAAAAAATCACTACTTGACATTAAACTAAAGGCAAATACGAAACTACAGACACTATATGAGCTATCTCCCTTTACCGGTAAGGAATGGAGATTTCGAGAGCAGTGTTTCTAATTTTCAACTGACGATGTTGCATCAGGAATGTTCACCAGTAAAAAATGTAACAAAGAAACTGCATTTGATAATGGATAATATGCATTTTTGTAATAAATTTCACTTTCCCACAAAGAAGAAAGACAATATTTATCACTTTCATGTGACCAATATTCACTTGGTATGGGAGACGGGAAATGGGAACCCTAGAGCACTGACTATGGAAAGTTCAACATATTGTTCCTATATTCCAACAATGAGGACCACAACAGTATCAACTTTTCATGTTAATAAAATGAAATAATGTGTATCCATTACCATATTGGTGGACAAAACTTGTGCCACATACCGATTTTAACCCAATAATACTTAGGTATAACATCAAATATTGATGGTCTAGCCTTAACTAAATATAAAGTATTTAAATAAAATAATTATCTGTTAAAACAAATTACATGTAAGGGAAGTCTTCAGATTTATTTCTGTTCATTTGGTTGGTTTGGGAAATAGTTTTTGTGTTAGTCGGAAAAACCAGTTCCAAATAATACTTCGAAATCGTATCAGTCAGTATATAGTGAGGGAGGTACTGGGTTCAATCCCCAGTCCAACCCTGCATTTTTTCTCCTTCCTGTTACTGTGGTGACCAGTGTGGCCCTCGTAAGTGATGGACTGAATATTTGCGGTCATATAAAGTCAATCCAAGGGAATTTGGGGTGAGATTTGCCATATGATCATGGGAAACTCAAGAATTACGGGAGGATTGTAGCAGTCTGTGTAGCTCAGCTGGTAGAACAACTCGCCTATAGTGCGGGAGGTTCCGGGTTCGATCCTCGGTCCGACCCTGCATTTTTTTCTCCCTCCTGTTACACAATTAAGCGTTTTCACGGCCCCGGGAGTTCCAAATTTTGAACCGCGAATAGCCAGATGTGAATATTATCCAACTGTTTTCATGCAATTTAGGGTACATAGATTTGCCAAGTCACTGTCAGTGACTTTCGCTATTTAACAATTCGTAGGGGTACTATCCATGTGATCCCAGAATATATTACAATTCTGTTATATTCCCAACCTCTTTAACTCCGGCATCGGCACTTATTTCGATCTCTTGTTTCTCTTTAGGCGTTTTAACTGTAACCTTGATCAACGCAGATTTTTCTTCATCAGCCATGTTGTCGGCCAGAGGAATTGTGGGAATAATTACTGCCTAATCATCAAGGTTCTTCAAAAGCTTAAATATTGAAAATAAAGTACAAAATGGTAAAAGAACCCATATAACTTACGGAAATCCTAACTATGTAATTAAGCGTCACTTTAATGGTATTTATTTAATAGTCTTATTAAAGTCATTTTAAGCTTTTTTTCAACTGTCTAAGTTTCCATTGAAGATATTGTTTTGTATTGCATAATGATTAAACCATTTGTTGTGTTTCACGAATTTTGATGGGTGGTATATGGTCACATTACCGTGAAACGCTTTGTTAACTAGTTTTTCATTATATTCATAACATGTTATTTGTCAGCCGACAAAAATAATGAAATTTCATATATATCCAGCATTTAACTCAGAAAGAAAAATTTCAATATGATGAGACACCATTTAGTTTAATTCAGAAAAGTGATGTCATTGCCATCATTGAATCCTGAGTGATATCACTATCTAGAATGTGTGATAAATCAATATAAAGCAATTTCTTAACAACTGAATTTCTTTTATAATATACATGTAGTTAATTTTAACTTATAACCCCATAAAGTTAATACATCATGATATCACTAAATGTGATTTAGGGGTTGTTTGTTTGTTTTAGTGTTGTTTAACTTAGCATCAGCCATTTTTCAGTTATTTGTAAAATAAGTAAGCCTTTTAATCTTGGAATCATCACCAAATTCCTGTATTTGTGGAGATGTGTCATGTACTTAGGTGTGACTTACAGTCAGTGTGTTACAGACAAACATACCACTACCCAGTGACAGCGCCGGGCGTTAAAGAACCATACAAACATACGGCCACTACCCAGTGACAGCGCCGGGCGTTAAAGAACCAGACAAACATACCACTACCCAGTGACAGCGCCGGGCGTTAAAGAACCAGACAAACATACGGCCACTACCCAGTGACAGCGCCGGGCGTTAAAGAACCAGACAAACATACCACTACCCGGTGACAGCGCCGGGCGTTAAAGAACCAGACAAACATACGGCCATTACCCGGTGACAGCGCCGGGCGTTAAAGAACCAGACAAACATACAGCCATTACCCAGTGACAGCGCCGGGCGTTAAAGAACCAGACAAACATACCACTACCCAGTGACAGCGCCGGGCGTTAAAGAACCAGACAAACATACCACTACCCGGTGACAGCGCCGGGCGTTAAAGAACCAGACAAACATACCACTACCCAGTGACAGCGCCGGGCGTTAAAGAACCAGACAAACATACGGCCACTACCCAGTGACAGCGCCGGGAGTTAAATAAATAACGTGAATCAGTTCACAAATAACGCCTCATTCTTACAGAAATTTAATACCAAAACAGTATCTTTTTCCATATCTAGTCATTAAGGGAAAAAAGAATTATCATTTTGAAAAAAATAATATGAAAAACATGTAATCTGAACGGCTAAAAATGACAAATATTAAGATAACTCTGACATCACTGATCATCATATTTCAGCGGTAGGTATAAAAAGTAAACGGGAATAAACGGGAGCATTACGGGAGTAAACGGGAATATAAGGGAGTAAACGTGAGAAACAAAAGAAAAGTTAATTGAAATATTTTGTCTACGGTAGGTTCATTAGATGCAGTTTAAAACTGAATAATTAAAAAAAATATGTACGGTATAGCATGATTTTTAACGATTTTAAGGCGAAAATATTTATGCATATGTATGATACTGTATTTTTTCAGTACCCAATTACAAACCAGCTGCCCAAACATAAAGACCATCAGGGTGATCAAATCGTGAGGATTAATTGAATACAAAACAATGAATAAGATTTTTAAAAAAACACAGTGTTTTTGAAGTAGTTAATGAGGTCTTTAAATACTTCTAACTAAACGCGAAAGGAAATATAACATGATGATATATAATGAAATATTTTTTATGTCTCTATGTATCTAAATTTTACTTCTGAATCTACATACGGAGTTGTTCTAGGCCGAAATTGCTCTGCCGTCGAATCATTGAAATTTTAATATTTGGATATTGTCGTTCGAAACGACAATATCCAAATATTAAAAATTATTCGACGGCAGAGCAATCTCGGCCTAGGAGTTGTATGCCTGCACAAATAAATAAATAAAATAAAATAAATAAATAAATAAATAAATAAATAAAACCCACATTGCTACGTTCGTAAATCCGCGTTTCAATGTGATTCCATTTTCCATTTTCATATCTAGCTTCTAAACGCTATGAAAATTCCGATTGTGAATGCAAAAGACAGCACGTGTAAGTTTGTTAGTAAACAAGCATTGCAAACACAAATACTCGCAAATAGAAAAACACAATACTAATTATGTCAAATAATTGAAATTTTAAGATTTTCAGCCCCATTAAAGCCGACTGGAATAATTAATTGTTATTTATGATTAAAAAGTAGTAACTACTACAAGAAGTGATTAAAACTGCACATTAAAATTGCAGACATAGCCAATATAGAGAGCGCAGCAAATTGTTTAATAAATGTACATTTTTGCCACTAAGGATGGTTTATTATTTTGTTTATAATTCAAGATTTTAATAAATATTTCATTTCACTAATTTAATTACTAGTCTATGTAAAGATGTCAAATCCTAATAAAAGACAAAAGTCGCAATGTAGAATTTTTTAGCATAATCAAATAGATTTGACTCAATTTTCCAGTGATTTTTTTGGCTTAATTTGTGGTCGAAATAAGGCCCCATTCCCAGTTGCAAAAAGACTAGAAATTTTCCAAACTTGGACCGTAAATTTTCAATCATATTAAAATTTTTTATCATTGTCTGGATAAGTGACTAAAAATATTTACAAATAAAATTACCTCCTTGTGATCTCAAATCTAGTAAACGACAATTATTAACCTGAATGTGTTTTAAAGGGTACCTGTAACGATTTTCAGTTTTGACATATTTTATTCGTCGTACTTAAATATGGCTGTAGCGAAAATTCCATAAAATTCCATTTCATAATAACGTAGATATCGGTGATTTTCTAATACATCTCTAGAAATCCAAATCAAAAAGGTCGATATCGAGGCTCCCGTGTTGTGACGTCATACCAGTAACATATCTCCACAGAATATTATTTACCAACTACTAAAATAAGACGAATACGAACTCGTAGTTTAACTTTCTATGATTATTTTACGGGAAAAACTATTTAATGAAGTGGATAACATCCGTTTGACATGTACCGATAATAAAGATTATTATTAATCCTTTTGTATATTAGACACATTCCTTAGATTTAGACCCACACCTGTAATTAACAGGATGTCACGTATAATTTGCAAAATTGATTTGCAGGTTGATAAAGTTATCTTACGACCTGTAATATACAATAATATATTTACAGTTCGAGTAAAGTAAAATAATTTTATCTGATAAACGTAATTTGTCATATACAGTCATGATAAAGTTTTCACTCCGGAAAAAAAGGATATTTAATTTTAAAATTTTAAAAAGTAAGAAAAAGAAATTTTTCTTTAGTTTTCATGTCAATAATAATAATAATAATAATAATAATAATAATAATATAATAAAAATGAAATGTAACTTTTAGGCAAAATTGAAAATTCAAAATTGACGACCAGAATAGTCTATTTGAAACACGTTTACAGATCTACTTACGACATTTAATTAGATAATAGATTATTAGATTTTATATTAGATTTTAGTTTTCACTTTTCCTTTGGCATACATATAGTCATGATATTTTAAAATTCTTTATTCTATATATACAAATCCATTAAATTATTATTATTATTATTATTATTATTATTATTATCATCTCGTTTTTTAATGTGGTCCCCATCTAAAATCTGTATAATTTCATTTTAAACAATTATAATATATTTCGCGTAAAATAATTTGAGATGGAATATCTTGTCTTTTTTTCTTTTATAATTACCCCAGCATTAATTAGCCATCGGGCAGTTGAAAAGAACTATGTTACAAACTTTAATCGTGTGAACATCTTCCAATTATCAAGGAAATGTGTTGCCGTCAGACTACTTAAAAGTTTTCTACATATGGTCATTTAATTTCAACTGTCAATAAACATTGCACAAAAAGCATATAGGGGATTGGATTTTTATGTAATTTTGAATGCATTATTTTGATAGAAATTCAAAATCAGCACATGCCACCAAAGCAAGTTCCATAATATTCATCCGGTAGCCTGTCCAGTCCGACTTGATATTTAATTCATTTTAAAATGTCGACCATTAAATTAATTTTTGTCGTGTATTTGACAAGTTAAAACTAATCGCGTATTTTTTTGTTATAGCTATGCAACTTATCGTAGTTCTTGAGTCTGTCCAGTCAGACTTAATAAAATAATTTATTTTTTTTAAAAAAGTCAGATATAATCAATTTTCGTGTTGTTGACAAGTTAACACTCGTCACGTTTTTTCAACAGCTATGCAACCAAATGTAGTCACAATTTTCGAGTAGGTCGGGACTCGACTCAATATATTCATCAAGTTCGCCTATTTCTGGTCAGAATAAATAACGGATATACTCCAAATTCATTACTTACAAGATTGTCTACTGCTTCCCCAAATAATGACGAACTATTTGACATAAATAGGTACATGTCAGAGTCGTTACTTTCTTCTTCATACGCCAATATATCATCATAGTTCCTACTGTCTATTATGTAAGACACTACTTGTAATACTGCAATAACGTCACACGTTTATAACTCAAAACGAGGCGTTTCACTTTGCGATAAAGAGAAAGTTAAAAAATTTGGATTTCAAACCGCTATAACTTTTTTATTTTATCACCAATTTTGATGCAGTTTTTGATATTGTTATATTTAAATAATATATAAAACAACTGTGATAAAAAAATTTTTGGTTACAGGTACCCTTTAAATTATGATAATGGGTATGCAGAACAATTAGACTTGTTTTGCCAGAAGCCCCCCACAATAATAATAATAAAAAAAACCAAAGTGGACCAAATTACAATAGTGTCAACTTAACTTATGTAAGTGAAAGCAGAAGTAGTGTATTGTGATGCTGTGACCAATGTCAAGTCAAAATATCTGACGGATTCAAAAATAAGATGCAAAGAAAAATCTTGATGTAAATTAATCAAATCTATTATCATAAAATAGAAAATTAATACATTATGATTTTTGAATATGATTTGTGTTTTAGTATAATTTATTATTTCATACTCATCATTGTTAATTGTAAATTTTTTGTGATATTTGCAACATAAAAATTTCCAAATTTTTCCCAAAACAATGCTAAAATCCCCAATTGCACAGGCCCTGGCCCCATTCCCAAAAGTGGTAAAAAAAACACTGATTTTCTGAAGAATTCTCCCACGCCAGAATTTCTGCACTGGTTAGATTCAAACCTAGCATGTTCATGAGAGGAACTGTAATCTGTAAATTGGCTCACTCAGCATCTGGTAGTTTCATAAAGATTAGAAAATACAAAGAAATTAAACAGTATAAATTCCATATTATGAAAATGACTGTATAAGATGAAGAATGTTTGTGGCTATTGGAATCATGTTCAGCATTGTCCTCAGTGAACATTACGAATTGCTGAAGTGGCAATGTTTGGTGATAAATTGGGAAAGGTTCTTGGGGAAAATTATACTTTGATGGTTTTATTCTATCATGCACATTTCATGTACGCTTGTTACAGTTTTATGTGGACTTAATGGATATATGGCTTTATGGCATCAATTTTCAGTAACAGCAATATAGATTAGTCTATCTTTGGCTGTACACAAAAGTGTGAAATGTTCATGCTCTAATTTTTCATCAGGGAGGTTGTGGGTTTAAACTCTGACTGGGTCTGACCCAAGACTTGAAAGTGAGTAGTGATCGTTCTTTGGCCAAGCACTCGGCATAATGGAATGAAATTCACAGTACAATGTACTTTCAATTGGGAACTTGAAATGAATGAGGCCCTGTGTCGGGGTAGGCATGGCACGATAAAGAACCCTGCTGTATAATACCATCAGCGCAACACACAGGCATAATTTCTGCACTTTCGCATATAGCCGGCGAAGTCTCGATATAAGTGAAATATTCTTGACTGGAATGTTAAACACCATTACTCAACTCAACTCAAATCAACTCTCTCTCTCTCTCTCTCTCTCTCTCTCTCTCTCTCTCTCTCTCTCTCTGAAAAAAATAAATAAAAAATAATATTACACTCGAAAAAAATCTTTCACTTTTAACACTAAGGAAACTTCGTACTTTTCAGAAAAATCCATGTGTTACATGGGTGTCAGATTCTATTAAAAATCTTAGAAACCAAAGTATAATGTTTTTCTTTACATTGGGCAAATGTAAATTGTCAATAGCAGGTAAATGGCAAATGAAACTACAACATAGTGTGAAAAGAACTTCCCGTCTTTAAGTTTAGCAGTGACTGACTTTAATACCCATGTGTTCACTCTAAAATATACTAATACATGACTAAAGCAAAGTCAAGCTGGTTCCTAGGTGAGTGTTAAGGCCCATTGGTCACTTGGCTTGAATATATGTTTGTAATTGTTTTTTTTTAAATATTTTATATATTCTGTTACAGGAACTTTTACCAGTTTTCATAGATGAAACATTGATGTACTTGGATCATGTATTATATGAGCAGAAAATGTGGCATCATTGCCAGGCGATCAAAGTTTATAAAACATCATGTGACATGGTGTCAGAAAAGATGGTTTCATAAAACAATATTGAGATTTAATGATCCAATTAGGAGAAATGAAATTAACATCCAAATGTTATCAGAAAATATACACAGAAAAATTTTCAAGAATCTAGATAATGTGAATAAACTATCAACAAATGACTTTATAAAGGCTAAAACAGACAAGAAGGCTGAACAGATAGAGGAAATTCAAAAACATTTAGAAAAACATGGGTTATGGAACAGAGACATCCCATTTATTAAGAATGTTGATTTTAATCTTCCAGAATTAATTGGTGATAATATTGATGAACATTTTAGAAAACTTGCCACAGACCAAGTGTCTGATTATATAAAGATTGCAGATGATCTGGTCAGTTGTTCAGTTCCTGAAAGACCCAATTCCTGGGTGTTTGAAGCTGGATGGACAAAATATGATGAAGAAGGAAACACAACTAAAGTTGCCTTTCCAGAAGAAAATGCCATAGTTTTTGATATAGAAGTTTTAGTTCCAGAAGGACCTTATCCCACAATGGCCACAGCTGTTTCTCCTAAGTATTGGTAAGTTGATTTTTACATGTTAGAATTTTCTATGAATTTATGTTCTTTCTTTCACTTTGGTTATGTAATTAAAACCTGTGAAGATCTTGTGGGCTGATCAGTTGTTATTACTGTTTTTTCTAGTGTCTATCATTTCATCTTTGAAAGCATGTAAGACTTCTCTTTCCAGATGAAATAGATTAAATACAAGGTTCATCTAACCCAGTACTTTTTAGCTTATGGTTAGGTCAGCATATGTCAGTATTATGTGTGTGCCTGTGTGTGCTCTGTAACTCACATTTTGACATGTGTTCTGAAACTACCTGCCTTATGCTGACCATATTTTGCAGGAAAGGTTATTGGGTAGGTGCTGTTCAAGTTAATTTATCCTTTATCCATAGCAATAGAAAATAGGTCATGATGACTCACATAAAACTAAAACAATCAAATTTGAAAAACATCTCCAGTGTCATTTGAATATAATTTTTACCAAACATGAAATTCTGATGACTTTTCAGGAGTTATGATTTTTGGTATATATCTTGGATACAATTATGATAAAGTGGTGGATTTTTATTTTTAACATACAAGTGAATTGAAACTTATGGATGTGAAGGACAGAGGCCAAGTCATGACCTACTTTTTGACCTAGCTTAGCAAACACACAGAAAGCACTTATAATATATTAAAAAAAATATTTATTGTATATTTCACCTTGGATTTGTTGTAGCTACAAAGGTTGTTAATCATGTTTAGAGCCAATAAAGACTTGTTGAAATTAAAAGTAAAGTGTATATAGTTTTTGAATTTTATATACTTTGTATATGTTTATTAATTTACATGTAAATTTAATGATGTATATAATGTAAAAATTTTTCAATGTAATTTGTATATAATGCAAATTTTTACAATGTAAATTCAATGAAGGTATTCATGGTGCGGTGAACAGTTGATAAAAGACAAATTTAAGTGGACATCAAATCCACATCTCGCTGACCTGATTCCTTTAGAGACATGTAAAAATACAAACACACCACCAGACGGAGACTGGAAGAAACGGTTGGTGATTGGTCATAATGTCGGTTTTGATAGATCGTTTGTTAAAGAACAATATTATATTCAGGTTAGTAATATCTTTTACAGTAGGTCTCTGTTTTAACTGTTAACTGAACAAGATAACCAGATTCTGACCTTGATGCAATGAATTTTTGTGATACTTGTTTTGTTGAACTAGAGTAAATTTTATAAGTTTTAAGAATATAAAAAACATGAAGTAAATCAGTGAGATACCAATCCTGTGTGGATCAGAGAGTCAGTTATTATATTAACATGAAGTAAATCAGTGATATACCAATCCTGTGTGGATCAGAGAGGTCAGTTTTATTATATTAACATGAAGTAAATCAGGTGAGATACCAATCCTGTGTGGATCAGAGAGTCAGTTATTATAAAAACATGGAAAGTAAATCAGTGATATACCAATCCTAATGTGGATCGGAGAGTCCAGGTTATTATAAAAACATGAAGTACATCAGTGATATACTAATCCTCTGTGGTGGATCACAGAGAGTCAGTTATTATATAACATGAGTAAAGCAGTGATAGTAAAATCCCCCCCCAGTGAGATCCCAATTCTGTGTGGATCAGAGAGTCAGTTATTATAAAAAACATGAAGTAAATCAGGGATATACCAATCCTATGTGGACTCGGAGAGTCAGTTATTACTAAAAACATGAAGGAAATCAGGATATCCACATTACTCCTGTGTGATCAGAGAGTCAGTTATTCTAATAACACTGAAGTAAAGTCAGTGATTATACCAATCCATGGTGTGGATCAGAGAGTCAGTTATTATAAAAAATGAAAGTATACATCAGTGATATACCAATCCTATGTGGATCAGGAGAGTCAGTTTATTGTAAAAAACATGAAGTAAATCAGTGATATACCAATCCTGTGTGGATTCAGAGAGTCAGTTATTATAAAACATGAAGTAAATCAGTGATATACCAATCCTGTGTGGATCAGAGAGTCGTTATTGTAATAAACATGAAGTAAAATCAGTGATATACCATCCTGTGTGGATCAGAGAGTCAGTTATTACAAAAACATGAAGTAAATCAGTGATATACTAATCCTGTGTGGATCAGAGAGTCAGTTATTATAAAAACATGAAGTAAATCAGTGATATACCAATCCTGTGTGGATCAGAGAGTCAGTTATTATAAAAACATGAAGTAATCAGTGATATACCAATCCTGTGTGGATCAGAGAGTCAGTTATTACAAAAACATGAAGTAAATCAGTGATGTACCAATCCTGTGTGGATCAGAGAGTCAGTTATTATAAAAACATGAAGTAAATCAGTGATATACCAATCCTATGTGGATCAGAGAGTCAGTTATTATAAAAACATGAAGTAAATCAGCGATATACCAATCCTGTGTGGATCAGAGAGTCAGTTATTATAATAACATGAAGTAAATCAGTGATATACCAATCCTGTTGTGGATCAGAGAGTCAGGTTATTATAAAAACATGAAGTAAATCAGTGATATACCAATCCTGTGTGGATCAGAGTGTCAGTTATTATAAAAACATGAAGTAAATCAGTGATATACCAATCCTGTGTGGATCAGAGAGTCAGTTATTACAAAAACATGAAGTAAATCAGTGATATACCAATCTTGTGTGGATCAGAGAGTCAGTTATTATAAAAACATGAAGTAAATCAGTGATATACCAATCCTGTGTGGATCAGAGAGTCAGTTATAATCCTGTGTGGATCAGAGAGTCGGTTATTTTTGTTTTGGACTAGTTGACTTCATTAGTCATTGATAAAAAAAACCATAGCTGCTTTAACTGAAATGTTTCGAACTCTTTTGTAAACCTCCACATTATATAAGTATGTATATGTACATGTACATGTATATATATAAACTTCTTTGAATCTAAACTTTAAAAATAAACAAGAGTCCCCGTATTAACTTCTTGCTTGTATTGTAAATTTTCACTTTCAAACGTTATACTCAAACCTTATACATGAACACTAAAAGATAAAAATGTTTGTTTTGTTATGCACTTCGACCTGCATTTGTTTTTAAAATTTAGGACATTTAGTCATATTCAATTACATTTTATAATCTATGTTTGAGAGGGAATAAAGTATGAATTAATTAATTAATAAGTGAATGAATGAAGGAACAAACGAATGAATGAACAAACAAGCAAATGATTGAACAAACGAGCAAATGAATGAATATGCCCTTTGTTCATAGGTACTCTTTTCTATTAACAAATTATGAGCACTAATTGAAAACAGTGTAAAAACCTTACTTATTCAAAATTGAATATTATAATATTAATGAAATTGGTATGATTTTTTTTAGTAAGCATACCGTAATAATAATTATATTATTCTGTTTTGTTTTTTTTTTTTTGTTTTTTTTTTTTGTTTTTTGTTTTTTTTTTTTTTTTTTGGATACAATGTTTTTTTTTTGCATTTAGCTTTATGTGTTTATAT
Organism: Tegillarca granosa; assembly: GCA_029721355.1. NCBI lineage: Eukaryota > Metazoa > Mollusca > Bivalvia > Arcoida > Arcidae > Tegillarca > Tegillarca granosa. Next base: position 46,203 of record JARBDR010000485.1, on the reverse strand, counting down.
TTTTGTGTTTTTACAGAAATCTCTCCTTCGCTTTATGGATACAATGTCTTTACATATAGCTGTTTGTGGTCTTACAAACTTCCAGAGAATATTATATCAGAGTACAGTGAAGAAAGAAAGTAACCGTAAAGAAGTCAGAGAATATCTGGATAAACACAAGGATAATGTAATTATTGAACATAAGTAAAAATAGTAAATTCTAGCTTGACCCAGATTTCTATGTGCATGAGAACTTAGTGTTGGAAGAAAACCAGAGGGACTGGCCCTAGTTTCACAATCATTCACTCAATTGAGTGTACACTCAACTCAAATATCCTGAATTTTTCTCTTGTCAATTAAAAAAATAAGTTTTAAGAGATGGTGTTTTGTATTGTTTAACAAATCTACACTAGACAGTAATAAATATAACATATAAGATATTTAATTTTAACTGTGTAATGTCTTAAAAATTGACATTGAAATATTCCCTAATTTGAGTTAGTGTACACTCAACTGAGTGAATGATTGAGAAACTGGGGACTAGTGTACACTCAACTGAGTGAATGATTGTGAAACTGGGGACTAGTGTACACTCAACTGAGTGAATGATTGTGAAACTGGGGACTGGTGCCTTCTTGTATGTCTAAACTTTAATATTCTGTTCTAAATTACTGTACTAATTGAACCAAATTTTGTGGGATAGGTTCTAAATTGGGCTATACTTAAGTTTATATTAGTTTACATTAGGCCAAACATTCAAGATGGTTGCCGTGACTATAAATAGAAAAATACAAAAAGGCTATTGTAGATTAAATTTTCTACCAATGTTGTTCCACTTGGAAATGTAAATGGTAGATAATGGACCATTTTACATAGGCAAAAGTTTCTTTTTTGGAAATTTTTCATTGGCCTGGATTTCATATATATTATATGAGATGTAATATTTAGCCAAAATCTCTGAAACCACTGTGCTGATTGATACAGAGTTTGATGAGGAAGATCCCTAGGTAGGCTTGTTCTAATTTTTTGATCAGACTTCATCTGACATCCAAGATAAGTGATATTTATTATAAATAGTTAAATAGTGAACCACCTGAAATTGCCATGATGGATGCAATTTTCAACCTTTTATCAAATTTAAAATACAGATATAGAAAGAAGACAGTGTGCATGTAACAGGTTTCCTGATAAAAAATGCATTGGCCTGTTTTTTGTGAATTATGCAAATGAGTTGTAATGTTTAGCCAAGTCTTTGATAATCTGTGCTACTGATACCACTTGACCATATAGAACCCAATTTGATGTGGAAGTTTTTTGTTGACTAGACTAAAATTTTTACCAGGCAAACATGTCTGACGTGTCAAGATGGCTAACATTGCTATTAGCATTTTAATGAATTATGCTACTAAAATTAAATCTTTAACCAAGTCTTAAAATTCTTTCTTTGAAATTGATGTTCAGTATGTTTGCATGTTGTGAGTGAAATATATAAATTTAGTTCATGGTGAGCATTACAGGCCCTAATGGGTCTCCTATTTCACCTGTTATTGGAATTTTTTGTCTGGTTCAGTTTGTTATAAGTTAAAGAATAATGTTTTTATTTTAAATTTAAATAAGATCTATATATACATGCATGTATACACCAGTAGTTGACATGTGTAATTGACTATTCATATATACATGTATACACCAGTATTTGATATGTGAAATTGACTATTCATATATACATGTACATGTATATATCAGTAGTTGATATGTGAAATTGACTATTCATATATACATGTATACACCAGTATTTGATATGTGAAATTGACTATTCATATATATATGTACATGTATATATCAGTAGTTGATATGTGAAATTGACTATTCATATATAAATGTATACACCAGTATTTGATATGTGAAATTGACTATTCATATATACATGTATATATCAGTAGTTGATATGTGAAATTGACTATTCATATATACATGTATACACCAGTATTTGATATGTGAAATTGACTATTCATATATACATGTATATATCAGTAGTTGATATGTAAAATTGACTGTTCATATATATATGTACATGTATACACCAGTATTTGATATGTGAAATTGACTATTCATATATACATGTATATATCAGTAGTTGATATGTGAAATTGACTATTCATATATACATGTACATGTATATATCAAGAGTTGATATGTGAAATTGACTATTCATATATACATGTATACACCAGTATTTGATATGTGAAATTGACTATTCATATATACATGTATATATCAGTAGTTGATATGTGAAATTGACTATTCATATATATATGTACATGTATACACCAGTAGTTGATATGTGAAATTGACTATTCATATATATATGTACATGTATACACCAGTAGTTGATATGTGAAATTGACTATTCATATATATATGTACATGTATACACCAGTAGTTGATATGTGAAATTGACTATTCATATATATATGTACATGTATACACCAGTAGTTGATATGTGAAATTGACTATTCATATATACATGTATATATCAGTAGTTGATATGTGAAATTGACTATTCATATATACATGTATACACCAGTATTTGATATGTGAAATTGACTATTCATATATATATGTACATGTATATATCAGTAGTTGATATGTGAAATTGACTATTCATATATAAATGTATACACCAGTATTTGATATGTGAAATTGACTATTCATATATACATGTATATATCAGTAGTTGATATGTGAAATTGACTATTCATATATACATGTATACACCAGTATTTGATATGTGAAATTGACTATTCATATATACATGTATATATCAGTAGTTGATATGTAAAATTGACTGTTCATATATATATGTACATGTATACACCAGTATTTGATATGTGAAATTGACTATTCATATATACATGTATATATCAGTAGTTGATATGTGAAATTGACTATTCATATATACATGTACATGTATATATCAAGAGTTGATATGTGAAATTGACTATTCATATATACATGTATACACCAGTATTTGATATGTGAAATTGACTATTCATATATACATGTATATATCAGTAGTTGATATGTGAAATTGACTATTCATATATATGTACATGTATACACCAGTAGTTGATATGTGAAATTGACTATTCATATATATATGTACATGTATACACCAGTAGTTGATATGTGAAATTGACTATTCATATATATATGTACATGTATACACCAGTAGTTGATATGTGAAATTGACTATTCATATATATATGTACATGTATACACCAGTAGTTGATATGTGAAATTGACTATTCATATATACATGTATATATCAGTAGTTGATATGTGAAATTGACTATTCGTATATTGTAATTACTGACTGTATTTTTTTCCAGACTGAAAATTTATGGAAGCATGTTAGTACATTAAACAATTTAAATGATGTTTATCAGTTACATTGTGAGGGGAAACCTTTATCCAAGTCTACCAGAGATTGGTTTGTCAAAGGTAACATGACTGATATCAGGGAAAACTTTCAGGTAGGAATTCAGAATGAAGTGTTCAGATTTGTGTTATGTGTATATGACAGTTGATCATACACATTTATAATGTTGAAGCCAATATTTTACGGAATTTTTTTTATTTTGTCTATGATTTCTAGTGCAACAGACACAATATAATAAACTGCATATTTTAAATACATGTATTAAGTTTTGATTGTGACATCATTTTATTAATGTAGCTGTTATGGGTATGATATAGAGTCAAATTCTGTATTATACCTAACTCAAGATTTGTTCCTTTATACTGAAACAGTCAGTTTTGTATGGTGTAGGAAACCAAACTGGCTAAAGAAAACAAGCAAACTATGGCAAGTAAACTGACAAACTATCTCATATTGAATGGGACACAAATTTAGGGGGCCTCGGTAGCCGAGTGGTCTAAAGCTTACGGATCACAGTGCCTCTCACTGCCTGGGTTCGAATCCCTCTCTGGGCAGATTCTAGTGTGAGAAAGTTTGTCAGTTTGCTTGCCGAAGGTCAATGGTTTTCTCTGGGCACTCTGGTTTCCTCCACCATTCCAGAACTGACCGCCTCAAAATAAGTGAAAGATTCTTGACTAAGGCGTAAAACACGATTACTTTACTCAACTCCACAAACTTAGGTGTTGAGAGTTGCTGTCATCTTTTATTGTAAATCATGTTTTCTTAGGGAGAGTACCATAATCATAACACTACTTAGATTTCCACATCAATTGATCATGGATCCTATTTATCTGTGTATTCTGGAAATTGTTTGTGAATCTGTCCACATTTAGTTTAAAAGAAAATTACTAACAACTTTAAGTTAATTCTAATGTGTTATTGATGCCATTTATTAAAACAGAATTTGATCTTTTATTGAAGGAGTTGATGACATATTGTTCCGGTGATTCATTGGCTACTTTAGAAGTGTTTAAAAAGCTTTGGCCAGAGTTTAAACAGAGGTAAATGATATACAGTTGACTCTCGTAAATTCGAAATTGAAGGGGTCAGATGAAAAATTTCGATTTATCTGAATTTCGAATCAACCGTTTTGATCACTGACAATGAGAAATGGGAGATAACTCTAATAGTAAATCGCTCCTCTATTGACGTCACATATATGCTGTTACATATTATAATACTTACAACTGACATTGAAAATTTAAGATTAAGTTTAAATTAAACATTAAAAATTGAAAATAATTTAAAATTTTTCTATGTTAATGTAAAGCTCAACAAACTAAAGTTTTTTGAACAATAAAATAAGTAAATCGGAAACTTCACCGGAAGCTACAGGGTTCCATTGAAATTTGTTAAACACTGACTATGGTGAGGCTCAGTTAAAGTTTCTTTTATTCATAATCATAACTTCTTCAGAAAATCTTGATAATAGCATGGGATATGACTTCCTTTTTAGCTCACATGAGCACAAAGTGCTAAAGTGAGCTATTGTGATGGGTCATTGTCCATTATGTGTTGTCCGTCGTGTGTCATCTTTTGATTGTTAACACTCCTTAGGCCCCAATTTTAGTCCAATCTTCATCAAACTTAGTCAGAATGATCCTCTTGACAAATACTAGCTCAAGTTCGTATATGGGCCATGTTGGGTCAATAAGTAGGTCACTAAGTCAAATGATCTAAAAACCTTGTTAACACACCTGAGGCCCCAATTTTAGTCCAATCTTCATCAAACTTTGTCAGAATGATCCTTTTGACAAAATCTAGCTCATGTATGTATATGGGCAATGTTGGGTTAATAAGTAGGTCACTAGGTCAAATAATAGAAAAACCTTGTTAACACTTCTGAGGCCACAATTTTAGTCCAATCTTTATCAAACTTAGTCAGAATTATCCTCTTCACAAAACCTAGCTCAAGTTCATATACAGGCATATACAGCAATAAGTAGGTCACTGGGTCAAATTGTAGAAAAACTTGTTAACACTCCTGAGGCCCCAATATTAGTCCAATCTTCATCAAACTTAGTCAGAATGATCCTCTTGACAAAAGCTAGCTTAAGTTTGTATATGGGCCATGTTGGGCCATTAGGTAGGTCACATTAGGTCAAATAATAGAAGAACTGTGTGAACACTCCCAAGGCCCCAATTTTAGTCCAATTTTCATCAAACTTAGTCAGAATGATCCTTTTGACAAAAGCTAGCTCAAGTTCGTATATGGGCCATGTTGGGTCAATAAGTAGGTCCCTAGATCAAATTATATAAAAACCCTGTTAACACATCTGAGGGCTCAATTTTAGACCAATCTCCATTAAACTTGCTCTAAATGATCCTCCTGATAAAGTTAGCTCAAGTTTGTATATGGGTCATGTTGGGTCAATAATTAGGTCACTAGCTTGAAATATAGGAAAAATCTCAAAAAAGTAGAAGCTCCAGTTTACCAAAATTTAGCTGAGTGTACATCATTTTCAGGTGAGTGTCCAGGGCCTTCATGGCCCTCATGTTTATGTGTATTTTGAGTTGGAAATGAATCTTCAAAGTAAACCATCACTCTGTTACTATAAACACTTCTTAAACAAGAGCCGGATTAATTATTTCTGGTATAAATCAATATTTTTAAGATAAAATATTTTTTGTGTACATGTAATTGTTTTTTATTTTGCCGCTTAGTTCCAACTTGTTGAATAAACAAATTCAAACTACAATAAATAAGGAAAGTATATTTTGTTTTAATTGTTGGAATTTTACATTATATTTTGTATTCTGGACTGAAAATTCACTTCGATTTAAGCAAAATTTTGAATTTCAGTATTTCGATTCAAACACACAAAGTTGCTCAGAAATGCATAGCGATCTGATGGGACCATTTATATCATTTCGATTTTAGCAAAATTTTGATTCAACCGATTTCGAATCAATGAGAGTCTACTGTAATATTGTCAATTTATTTTCAAATGTAAATGTTTTAAATTCTTTTTTGTTCTAAAGTAGATTTTTACAGAAATCAGTTTTATAGACAGATATCCTAGTTTGGTGAACTTTATTGTTGTCTATACTTGTGTTGGCCATTTTTTTAATGTCAATCTTTTTGTTTGACCATGTTTGGCCCAACATGCCTTGAAATATCCTGGTAAGTGAGATTATTATTTTTAAACGGTGTTCAGCACAATCATTTTGATGTTCATATTTCCATCTAATTAAAAATGGTTTCAAACATTATTTAATGAATAATACAACAATATTTGACTCAAAAACTGCTTAGTCTATTATACTGACATTGAGATTGACACTGTGAACTCTGTGATGATTCTGTTGTCACACTGTTATGACTTTGTGGAGACTTGTAACTATGGTGACACTTGTGACACTGTGGCAACTCTGCAGTGACTGTCATGACTCTGGTGACTGCAGAGATTTGTGACTATGGTGACATTTGTGATACTGTGGCCACTGACTGTCATGACTCTGGTGACTCTGCAGAGATTTGTGACTATGGTGACATTTGTGATACTGTGGCCACTGACTGTCATGACTCTGGTGACTCTGCAGAGATTTGTGACTATGGTGACACTTGTGATACTGTGGCCACTGACTGTCATGACTCTGGTGACACTCTGATGACTCTGTAGTAACACCTTGTTGACTTATTGTAACTCACTTGTGACTGGTGACACTTCTGACTTTGTGGTGATAAAGTGGTTACATTGGTGTTGCAGTTGTTACACTGGTGAATTTATGTTTATGTGGTGACACTAGGGACTGTGTGGCTTATTTTATGGTGACACTGGTTACATTGGTGACTCTGTGATTACTCTGATGACAATGTTGGCTCTTGTCTGATGTTTATATACATGTACTATATAGTTTAACATTTTTTTATCAATTTATTTTATTTTTTATCAGATTTCCACATCCAGTAACACTTGCGGGAATGTTGGAGATGGGTACTGCTTACTTACCAGTCAATGAGAACTGGTTCCGATATATAAACCAATCAAATGCTATATATAATGACCTTCAACGAGAACTGAAAATGTCTTTAATGAAACTGGCTAATGATGCTTGTGAAATGTTACACAATGAAGAGTAAGTTGATAAAAATAGATAGTTCCAAGATGGTGTAGTGTTAAACACATAATGATACTTAGTTTTAAGGTGGTTTTAAAATGGTTAATTCTCCTAACTTTTGAATATTAAAACACAGAGAATATTTCTACTTTTATGAATTTAAATTTAAATTTGATCATTTATTAATTGTAAAGGTAATGGTTTTTAATTTTTCATCTGTAATGTGTTTTTACATATGTAGGTATAATTCTTTGTGGTTTTACATATGTAGGTATAAATACGATCCATGGCTTTTTGATCTGGATTGGTCAGTGGCTGACTTTAAGTTGAAGAAGGAAAAACCCAAACCTAAATCCTCAAATAAGGTACATTGTGTATTTATATATTGGTGGGACAAGGGTAATTATATATATGTGTGTGTGTGTGTGTGTGTGTGTGTGTGTGTGTGTGTGTGTGTGTGTGTGTGTGTGACAGAGAGTATTGTTTTCACACCAGCCATGTGAATGAGAAGTTATATTTTTTTCCTGTTTTTTTTTTTTTTTTTTTTTTGTTGTTTTCAGTATATTTGTTTTTTAAAGCACAAACTACTAGTATATCCTCATCTGTTTTCTACATACTAATACAAGTATACAGAAATCTAATATAGCCACTCTTAAAATTGTCTAGAATATACCAATGTTATACTGTGTATATACCAGCTGATAATTGTTAACCCTGTTTGTACCTATTTACATCTACTTATGTTTATGTTACATCCTGACACATGTGTCAGGGCATTCACTGGGCTTGATTTGGGGCCGAAATTTCTTAAATTTGTTAAAATTTGTACATAATACGAGTTAAAACATCAGAAAGAAAGTTATTATATAAAATAATCTTTAATATAATAAATATAGTTATTAAAGCAATTATTAAATAGTTTTTAAACTCTATTTGATTTTTCCCAAAATCAGTCAAAACGATGCTTATTTTCCTAATTCCAAGGGCCCCGGCCCCATTCCCAAAATGAGCTGTGAGAGCCCTATGTGTAAATGTTACATCCTCAAACATATGTGAATGTTACCACTTTATAAAACTCCTGATATGTATGCAAATGTTACACCCTGGATATGTGTTAATGTTACACACTGGATATGTCAGACCTGCCAACCCTTACGATTTTTCCATAGTTCTAACTGAAAATTGCCAAAATTTTTAATTCTTACGATTGTATGGATACGGCATGTTTTCTTCCGATTTTTATCTTTTCCGGATATTCTCTTTCATTGTCTTTACGTCTCCAAACCATATTTTAGAAAACTGTTCTGGAAACGCTTTTAAGGCATGCAGATTACAATAAAGCTTTAAAAAGATAGCCAGCGATCACTGTCGTTCCGCAAAGTCGGAAGAGCATTTGATAGTAAAGCATTTCAAAGACATTCTGAAGTGTAAAATCAAGCATCTGTGTGATTTAAAGTTTCTCGCGGTAACTGTCACATCTCAAAAATGAGCAAATGCAAAGCAGATCTGGCAGATTATGGAGAAAATTGACTTTTGTAGAATCTTACTGAAACAGGTGCAATCTTACTGAAAAATGTTCTTGATCTTACTGAATAGTTGTCCAGGGGGTTGGCAGGTTTGATATGTGTAAATGTTACAATTCATATGTACCTGCCATAACGTGTAAATGTTACACCCTGTAAATACCTACTGATACATGTGCAAATGTTTCACCCTATGTGTACCTGCTGATACATGTGTTTATGTTATTCCCTATATGTACTTGCCACTACATGTATAAATATAACATCCTAATAAATATATGTATAAATGATAAACTTTTATATATAAGGTTGTTGAAGAAGTAAATGAAAAAGAAGAAGACACCGTCAGTAAAGTGTTGGAAACAGCCTCAAGAATATCAAAAGTTCCTACTCGACTGGCAGGATATCCTCGGTAAGTTCCTACTCGACTGGCAGGATATCCTCGGTAAGTTCCTACTCGACTGGCAGGATATCCTTCGTAAGTTCCTACTTGACTGGCAGGATATCCTTGTTAAGTTCCTACTCAACTGGCAGGATATCTTCCGTAAGTTCCTACTGGACAGCAGGATTTCCTCGGTAAGTTCCTACTCGACTGGCAGGATATCCTCGGTAAGTTCCTACTCGACTGGCAGGATATTCTCTGTAAGTTCCTACTCGACTGGCAGGATATCCTCGGTAAGTTCCTACTCGACTGGCAGGATATCCTTGGTAAGTTCCTACTCGACTGGCAGGATATTCTCTGTAAGTTCCTACTCGACTGGCAGGATATCCTCGGTAAGTTCCTACTTGACAGCAGGTTTTATTCGGTAAGTTCCTACTCGACTGGCAGGATATCCTCGGTAAGTTCCTACTCGACTGGCAGGATATCCTCTGTAAGTTCCTACTCGACTGGCAGGATATCATTGGTAAGTTTCTACTCAACAGCAGGATTTCCTCGGTAAGTTCCTACTCGACTGGCAGGATATTCTCTGTAAGTTCCTACTCGACTGGCAGGGTATCTTCGGTAAGTTCCTACTCAACTGGCAGGATATCCTCTGTAAGTTCCTACTCGACTGGCAGGATATCCTAGGTAAGTTCCTACTTGACAGCAGGATTTCCTTGGTAAGTTCCTACTCCACTGGCAGGATATCCTCTGTAAGTTCCTTCTCGACTGGCAGGATATCCTTGGTAAGTTCCTACTCAACTGGCAGGATATCCTCGATAAGTTCCTACTCAACTGACAGGATATCCTCTGTAGGTTCCTACTGGACTGGCAGGATTTCCTTGGTAAGTTCCTACTCGACTGGCAGGATATCCTCTGTAAGTTCCTACTCAACTGGCAGGATATCCTCTGTAAGTTCCTACTCAACTGGCAGGATATCCTCTGTAAGTTCCTTCCTTGGTATGTTTTTACCATAATATGTCTTTTTTAATTATGATTGATTGGATAAGAAGTATCACCTGACCTGGATATAAGTCTCATATGTCCCTCATATATTCTCTTTTTCCTTTTATATTTTTTTAACTGGAAATGCAACTAAAAACCATCACATGTTAATATGACACCACAGATAGCAAAACCAGCCTTAGTTACATCATTGTTTGTATAATAACAGCTGATGAGTTTCTAAGGTGATAAAAATGGAGAGCTGGGGATGGTCTTGCAACTGAGATGAAAATAAAATTAAATAAATTTGTCTGTGGAAAACCCTCAATTGTATAATACTAAAACAATATTGTCTGTTTAGGCAATTAAATAAACAGATTCCATATCCAATGGCAAATAATAGATCAACAAACACATTACAATTTAATCACATGCTACATAATTTAATCTTATATGGTACATGATATGTGATATCAAATAGATTGGTGTAACTACTGCAGCCCTAAAACACTATTACTTTAATTGTGATATTGATAAGAAATATTGCAATAGTTTGCAAAAAGGGGTAACTATTGGGATACATGTACTATTGCAATACTGTTGAATTTAGAGATATCAAAAAGAAATGTGCAATCAATTTTGAAAAAAATATAATTCATTCATTTAGTAGATTGATTGAAAAATTTAAACCCAGCATATTTTCCAGTATTCATTCATTCAGAAGATAGATTGCATAACTAAACCCAGTATAACTGTCAGTATTCATTCATATGTTGGTATCTTTTTTAAAGCAATTTGGTATTTTCTTAATAATTTAGGTGGTACAGAGATCTTTGTCCAAAGCCCAATGCTGAAAATTGGGCCCCTGGTCCATCTTTAATTAGTACCCAAACAAGAGTTACTCCAAAACTGTTGAGATTGATGTGGGATGGGTTTCCAGTTCATTATCATGAACAACATGCGTGGGGTTATATTGTACCAGACTCTGAAAAGGCAGAGAAAGATCTGGAGGATCCAAACTCTCAGAGAACAGAAGATATGATTAATGAACCACATTATCCAGTCAAGTAAGTATATATATTTGCTATACTGACATGAACAACAGTATCCAGTATATCTCTGTTGTGGCTATAGCCACATGAAAAACAGTATACAGTATATCTCTGTTGTTGCTATAGTTACATGAACAACAGTATCCAGTATATCTCTGTTGTGGCTATAGCAACATGAAAAACAGTATACAGTATATCTCTGCTGTTGCTATAGTTACATGAACAACAGTATCCAGCATATCTCTGTTGTTGCTATAGTTACATGAACAACAGTATCCAGTATATCTCTGTTGTTGCTATAGTGACATGAACAACAGAATCCAGTATATCTCTAATGTTACTATAGTGACATGAACAACAGTATCCAGCATATCTCTGCTGTTGCTATAGTTACATGAACATTACATGAACAACAGTATCCAGTATATCTCTGTTGTTGCTATAGTGACATGAACAACAGTATCAAGTATATCTCTGTTGTTGCTATAGTTACATGACCAACATTATCCAGTATATCTCTGTTGTTACTATAGTGACATGAACAACAGTATCCAGCATATCTCTGCTGTTGCTATAGTTACATGAACAACATTATCCAGTATATCTCTGTTGTTGCTATAGTTACATGAACAACAGTATCCAGTATATCTCTGCTGTTGCTATAGTGACATGAACAACAGTATCCAGTATATCTCTGTTGTTGCTATAGTTACATGAACAACAGTATCCAGTATATCTCTGTTGTTGCTATAGTGACATGAACAACAGTATCCAGTATATCTCTGTTGTTGCTATAGTTACATGAACAACAGTATCCAGTATATCTCTAATGTTACTATAGTGACATGAACAACAGTATCCAGCATATCTCTGCTGTTGCTATAGTTACATGACCAACATTATCCAGTATATCTCTGTTGTTGCTATAGTGACATGAACAACAGTATCCAGTATATCTCTGTTGTTGCTATAGTTACATGAACAACAGTATCTTGTACATGTATTTCTCTGTTGTTGCTATAGTGCCATGAACCACAGTATCCAGTATATCTCTGTTGTGGCTATAGTGACATGAACAACAGTATCCAGTATATTTCTGCTGTTGCTATAGTAAATGAACTAAATTATCAATTCCACAGTATTTGACCATTTAGTATGAACTTGTATGCAAGTCCTACAAGTTAAATTGTACTAAAATAAAGGAACAGCACAGTTGAAAACTATATTTTTTCAATCGTGTCATTTTTTATTACAGAGCCGCATTTGGTTTATGTAATGAACCATGTTCAGATAGATTAGGCGAGGTTATATCAGAAGACAGATATGATCAGATGTTAAGGACTGGTCACGCTAAGCTGGACACGAGTGGTATGTTATGGGAAGAGAAAAGTCGACATCTTTCACAAGCTGGAATAAGACCTAGGAATTTTGTGAGTTTTTATTTTTGTTTGGACATTTAGCTGACTTGTTCAGAGTTTTTAATTTTGTTTGGACATTTAGCTGACTTGTTCAGAGTTTTTAATTTTTTTTTGACATTTAGCTGACTTGTTCAGAGTTTTTAATTTTGTTTGGACATTTAGCTGACTTGTTCAGAGTTTTTAATTTTTTTTTGACATTTAGCTGACTTGTTCAGAGTTTTTATTTTTGTTTGGACATTCAGTTGACTTGTTCAGAGTTTTTATTTTTGTTTGGACTATTAGCTGACTTGTTCAGAGTTTTTAATTTTTTTTGGACATTTAGCTGACTTGTTCAGAGTTTTTAATTTTTGTTTGGACATTTAGCTGACTTGTTCAGAGTTTTTAATTTTTTTTGACTTTTAGCTGACTTGTTCAGAGTTTTTAATTTTGTTTGGACATTTAGCTGACCTGTTCAGAGTTTTTAATTTAGTTTGGACATTTAGCTGACCTGTTCAGAGTTTTTATTTTTGTTTGGACATTCAGTTGACTTGTTCAGAGTTTTGAATTTTGTTTGGACATTTAGCTGACTTGTTCAGAGTTTTTAATTTAGTTTGGACATTTAGCTGACTTGTTCAGAGTTTTCATTTTTGTTTGGACATTTAGCTGACCTGTTCAGAGTTTTTATTTTTGTTTGGACCTTTAGCTGACCTGTTCAGAGTTTTTAATTTTTTTTGGACATTTAGATGACCTGTTCAGAGTTTTTAATTTCGTGAGGACATTTAACTGACTTGTTCAGAGTTTTTATTTTTGTTTGGACATTTAGCTGACCTGTTTAGAGTTTTTATTTTTGTTTGGACATTTAGCTGACCTGTTCAGAGTTTTTATTTCTGTTTGGACATTCAGTTGACTTGTTCAGAGTTTTTATTTTTGTTTGGACATTTAGCTGACCTGTTCAGAGTTTTTATTTCTGTTTGGACATTTAGCTGACTTGTTCAGAGTTTTTATTTCTGTTTGGACATTTAGCTGACTTGTTCAGAGTTTTTATTTCTGTTTGGACTTTTAGCTGACTTGTTCAGAGTTTTTAATTTTGTTTGGACATTTAGCTGACCTGTTCAGAGTTTTTAATTTAGTTTGGACATTTAGCTGACCTGTTCAGAGTTTTTATTTTTGTTTGGACATTCAGTTGACTTGTTCAGAGTTTTTATTTTTGTTTAGACATTTAGCTGACTTGTTCAGAGTTTTTAATTTTTTTTGGACATTTAGCTGACTTGTTCAGAGTTTTTAATTTAGTTGGACATTTAGCTGACTTGTTCAGAGTTTTTATTTTTGTTTTGACATTTAGCTGACCTGTTCAGAGTTTTTTTTTTTGTTCGGACATTTAGCTGACCTGTTCAGAGTTTTTAAATTTGTTTGGACATTTAGCTGACCTGTTCAGAGTTTTTATTTTAGTTTGGACATTTAGCTGACCTGTTCAGAGTTTTTATTTTTGTTTGGACATTTAGCTGACTAGTTCAGAGTTTTTATTTTTGTTTAGACATTTAGCTGACCTGTTCAGAGTTTTTATCTTTGTTTGGTACTTTTAGTAAGCCCATATGTAAAACAGAAGTCATATTAATGACTGGGACATCGACATTGATATCTGCAGTCATGTCAGTTTTTATAAGCAAACAGTAACATTTGTATTAGTTATGTTTTTCTCCTTGAATCTCTTGTGAGCCTCTTTAGTCAGCAAGTGTAACACAAGTATGTCTCTGTGGGTATTTGTGTTTGTTTTTTCTCATCTTAATCTTTGTGTAAGACTTAGTCAGAAACGTATAATTTCCATTTGAAATTAAGATTTTTAAAAATTATAAACAAAATTCTGTTTATCTTGATTAGTCAAGTAATTCTACATGTAGTTTTCTCATAAGAGACAGTAAGATTCAGTTAACAATGTTAAAATGTTAAAGAAGCATTTTACATGTAATAAAAGTGTTATAATTTTAATTTTATAGAAAACAGAAGATCAGATAGATATAGATATCCCAGGATGCTGGTTTATAAAACTTCCCCACAAGGTAAATTGATATCCCAAGATGCTGGTTTATAAAACTTCCCCACAAGGTAAATTGATATCCCAAGATGCTGGTTTATAAAACTTCCCCACAAGGTAAATTGATATCCCAAGATGCTGGTTTATAAAACTTCCCCACAAGGTAAATTGATATCCCAGGATGCTGGTTTTTAAAACTTCCCACAAGGTTAACAGATATCCCAGGGTGCTGGTTTATAAAACTTCTTCACAAGGTAAAATATATCCGGGATGTTGGTTTATAAAACTTTCCCACAAGGTTAATAGATATCCCGGGATATTGGTTTATAAATTTTCCTCACAAGGTAAATAGATATCCCGGGATGTTGGTTTATAAAACATTCCCACAAGGTTAATAGATATCCCGGGATGTTGGTTTATAAAACTTTCCCACAAGGTTAATAGATATCCCGGTTTGTTGGTTTATAAAACTTCCTCACAAGGTAAATAGATATCCGGGATGTTGGTTTATAAAACATTCCCACAAGGTTAATAGATATCCCGGGATGTTGGTCTATTAAACTTCCTCACAAGGTAAATAGATATCCCGGGATGTTGGTTTATAGAAGTTCCTTAAGATATTGTGTTTAAAAAGATTCAAATCAGTTTATAAAAAACATTAAAACTTCAATTTATAATCACTTTTTGCTCAGCCAGATTTTTTCATTTTAAAAGATTCCTCATGAATGAAGGGAGACATAATATTTGTATAAATGAATTGGTTTTGTGATTTAAAAAAAATGGCAAGCAAGAGAAAAGAGTTATATAGAGGCATTGTGATAAAGTATGGCGAAATGATAAGGACCTGATCTATCTGAACTTGCCTCATTACAAAAACCAATCAGAGCTTTTAAAAAGATTCAACTATA
Source organism: Tegillarca granosa (assembly GCA_029721355.1). NCBI lineage: Eukaryota > Metazoa > Mollusca > Bivalvia > Arcoida > Arcidae > Tegillarca > Tegillarca granosa. Next base: position 30,403 of record JARBDR010000485.1, on the reverse strand, counting down.
ATTACAGGAAAAAACAGGAGATAAAACCTTAATTAAAATGATTCAAATTTGAATATATGAGGTTATTAGGCAAGTTCTAATCAAAACAAAATAAAATAGTACAAATGCATGTATTCTGCTACGTCTTGGATGATAGATTCTGAAATTTATCTCAGGTTCAACATCACACAAGTCTTTTTATGGTGTTTTAACTGTAACAGAAAATTTTTTTAAAAAAATTGGTAGGGATGGATAAGAATTCATACTATGACATTCTTTTGTAATATACAGAAATTCTAGTCTATATTCTTGTTTTTTATGTTAGGCCAACTATAGTATTAAAATATCATGTGAGTGTTGTGCCAGGTTTCTGAGTGCTAGGTGAGTTCTTATCTTTTATTGGGCTCAAGGTTGAGTTTACTTAATGAATTCAATAAAACATTTCGGATAGTTCTCCATTAGGGTAGAATGTTTGAGAGATTAAGATAATGATGTTACAATTTATGTCCATTTTAGGATGGTCCAGGTAAAAATGTTGGAAATCCATTAGCTAAAGACTTCCAAAGTAAAGTAGAAGAAGATATCCTTCATGTTTATGCTGGTGGTGGTGCTGCTAGGGCACTTAAACTCGGCAAAATCTGTTCATATTGGAAAAATAATCAGAAAAGAATAGAGTAAGTCTGATGTCACTATGTAAATACTGTCAGATCATTAACTATAGCAGAGAATAGCTGCAGTGATACTGATGTCACTATGTAAATACTGTCAGATCATCAATTATAGCTGAGAATAGCTGCAGTGATACTGATGTCACTAAGTAAATACTGTCAGATAAATTGATTATAGCTGAGAATAGCTGCAGTGATACTGATGTCACTAGGTAAATACTGTCAGATCAATTGATTATAGCTGAGAATAGCTGCAGTGATACTGATGTCACTAAGTAAATACTGTCAGATCATTAACAATAGCTGAGAAAAGCTGCAGTGATACTGATGTCACTAAGTAAATACTGTCAGATCAATTGATTAAAGCTGAGAATAGCTGCAGTGATACTGATGTCACTAAGTAAATACTGTCAGATCAATTGATTAAAGCTGAGAATAGCTGCAGTGATGCTGATGTCACTACGTAAAAACTGTCAGATCATTGATTATAGCTGGGAATAGCTGCAGTGATACTGATGTCACTACGTAAATACTGTCAGATCAATTGATTATAGCTGAGAATAGCTGCAGTGATACTGATGTCACTTTGTAAATACTGTCAGATCAATTGATTATAGCCAGGGCTCGACATTAACGGTTGTCCGCTTGCCCGGGGCAAGTAAAACTGACGGTCGGGCAAGTAAACTTCAGATTAAACTTGTCCGATGGGGCAAGTGAAAATTTTAGCCATAGATCATTAAAAATGTTGTTTTGACATAAAATTCTGAGATTTTTTTTCCAATATTCGATGATTAAGTGCACACCATACTTCTGTGACTATTGGAGTTTAAATCGGGAACCTGTCGTAAATAACCGTGACATGTATAAAACGAGATATTTGATTGGTTTATTCTATTTATATCACTCAATTTAATCCAATCAGAGCGCCAAATACGTTTTCCTCTATTGTTGACAATAGAAACTGCAAACATGGCTGAATTAAAACAAAAGTCAGTGTTGTAATTTTTTAAGAAACATCTCTATAAAACTTCAGATGGTATAACTATCCATAAGCTTTTTTGGTCTTTTCTTAGCGATCTTAAGACCTGAAATAAAAGAAAACAAAAAAGCAAAATAATTGTAGGGCCAGTAAAAAATTTAGGCGGGCAAGTGAATTTTCAGTTGCACTTGCCCGACCAGGCAAGTAGGTATCAAAGTTAATGTCAAGCCCTGATAGCTGAAAATAGCTGCAGTTATACTGATGTCACTATGTAAATTCTGTCAGATCAATTGATTATAGCTGAGAATAGCTGCAGTGATACTGATGTCACTATGTAAATACTGTCAGATCATTGATTATAGCTGAGAATAGCTGCAGTGATACTGATGTCACTACGTAAATACTGTCAGATCATTAATTATAGCTGAGAATAGCTGCAGTGATACTGATGTCACCATGTAAATACTGTCAGATCATTGATTATAGCTGAGAATAGCTGCAGTGATGCTGATGTCACTATGTAAATTCTGTCAGATCAATTGATTATAACTGAGAATAGCTGCAGTGATGCTGATGTCACTATGTAAATACTGTCAGATCAATTGATTATAGCTGAGAATAGCTGCAGTGATACTGATGTCACTATGTAAATACTGTCAGATCATTGATTATAGCTGAGAATAGCTGCAGTGATACTGATGTCCCCATGTAAATACTGTCAGATCATTGATTATAGCTGAGAATAGCTGCAGTGATGCTAATGTCCCCATGTAAATACTGTCAGATCATTGATTATAGCTGAGAATAGCTGCAGTGATACTGATGTCTCCATGTAAATACTGTCAGATCAATTGATTATAGCTGAGAATAGCTGCAGTGATGCTGATGTCACTATGTAAATACTGTCAGATCATTAATTATAGCTGAGAATAGCTGCAGTGATACTGATGTCCCCATGTAAATACTGTCAGATCATTGATTATAGCTGAGAATAGCTGCAGTGATTCTGATGTCACTATGTAAATACTGTCAGATCAATTGATTATAGCTGAGAATAGCTGCAGTGATACTGATGTCACCATGTAAATACTGTCAGATCATTGATAATGGCTGAGAATAGCTGCAGTGATACTGATGTCACTAAGTAAATACTGTCAGATCATCAATTATAGCTGAGAATAGCTGCAGTGATACTGATGTCACTACGTAAATACTGTCAGATCATTAACAATAGCTGAGAAAAGCTGCAGTGATACTGATGTCACTAAGTAAATACTGTCAGATCAATTGATTAAAGCTGAGAATAGCTGCAGTGATACTGATGTCACTACGTAAAAACTGTCAGATCATTGATTATAGCTGAGAATAGCTGCAGTGATGCTGATGTCCCCATGTAAATACTGTCAGATCAATTGATTATAGCTGAGAATAGCTGCAGTGATACTGATGTCACTATGTAAATACTGTCAGATCAATTGATTATAGCTGAGAATAGCTGCAGTGATACTGATGTCACTACGTAAATACTGTCAGATCAATTGATTATAGCTGAGAATAGCTGCAGTGATACTGATATCACTATGTAAATACTGTCAGATCAATTGATTATAGCTGAGAATAGCTGAATTGATACTGATGTCACTATGTAAATACTGTCAGATCATTGATTATAGCTGAGAATAGCTGCAGTGATACTGATGTCACTACGTAAATACTGTCAGATCATTAATTATAGCTGAGAATAGCTGCAGTGATACTGATGTCACCATGTAAATACTGTCAGATCAATTGATTATAGCTGAGAATAGCTGCAGTGATGCTGATGTCACTATGTAAATACTGTCAGATCATTAATTATAGCTGAGAATAGCTGCAGTGATACTGATGTCCCCATGTAAATACTGTCAGATCATTGATTAAGCTGAGAATAGCTGCAGTGATACTGATGTCACCATGTAAATACTGTCAGATCATTGATTATGGCTGAGAATAGCTGCAGTGATTCTGATGTCACTAAGTAAATACTGTCAGATCAATTGATTATAGCTGAGAATAGCTGCAGTGATACTGATGTCACCATGTCAATACTGTCAGATCATTGATTATGGCTGAGAATAGCTGCAGTGATACTGATGCCACTTTGTAAATACTGTCAGATCATCAATTATAGCTGAGAATAGCTGCAGTGATACTGATGTCACTACGTAAATACTGTCAGATCAATTGATTATAGCTGAGAATAGCTTTAGTGATGCTGATGTCACTTTGTAAATACTGTCAGATCAATTGATTATAGCTGAGAATAGCTGCAGTGATACTGATGTCACTTTGTAAATACTGTCAGATCATCAATTATAGCTGAGAATAGCTGCAGTGATACTGATGTCACTTTGTAAATACTGTCAGATCAATTGATTATAGCTGAGAATAGCTGTAGTGATGCTGATGTCACTTTGTAAATACTGTCAGATCAATTGATTATAGCTGAGAATAGCTGCAGTGATACTGATGTCACTATGTAAATACTGTCAGATCATTAATTATAGCTGAGAATAGCTGCAGTGATACTGATGTCACTTTGTAAATACTGTCAGATCATTGATTATAGCTGAGAATAGCTGCAGTGATACTGATGTCAGTATGTAAATACTGTCAGATTATTGATTATGGCTGAGAATAGCTGCAGTGATACTGATGTCACTTTGTAAATACTGTCAGATCATTGATTATAGCTGAGAATAGCTGCAGTGATACTGATGTCACTATGTAAATACTGTCAGATCATCAATTATAGCTGAGAATAGCTGCAGTGATACTGATGTCACTAAGTAAATACTGTCAGATCATTGATTATTGCTGAGAATAGCTGCAGTGAAACTGATGCTGGTGTCACTTTAAACATTAATTATTCACTCATTCAAAGCATCAATTACATGATGTTCAGGCGATATAACAGTAAATCCTTCTGCCTGTCTTGTCTGTTCATCCTACCTTTGTTCACTTCTCCAGGCTATATCACTCAAAAGTTTAGATGAAACCTTTAAACTGTCATAGCAAGTTTTTGTGCAACATACAACTTTGATAGACCACAACCATCTTTAAATTACTTTTTTTTTTTTTCGTGTGTGTAAGCAATAATTTCATCCTGTGGAAATGTGTCTAAGAGGATTTAGTTTCATAATAAAATCTGTAAATTAAAGCTTGTTCTATAAATTCATATCTATGGTATACATCTCAGAAAAAATTATTATTCTATTTGAGTGAATAAAGGAACTGTTACATTGGGCATTTGTAATATGTATACTTTTAATTATCCTACCTTCTTGTAGGTCACAGATGGTTGTTGGATTGAAAAAGTCAGAATTATCAAAAGCAGTAGCACGGTAAGACCTCCCTCCCTCCCCCCCCCCCATTAAAATTTTTAAAAAAGATGTAAATTGTATTAACAAATATGTTATAATTTTAAATTAAGTAAATATGGATCTAAATTTGGTTTTTGAGTTTTATTAGCTCACCTGAGCCGAAGGCTCAAGTGAGCTTTTCTGATCAAAATTTGTCCGTCGTTGTTGGTGGTGGTGGTGGCAGCGGCGGCGGCGTCCGCGGCGTAAACTTTTACATTTTCAACTTCTTTTCGGAAACTACAAGGTAGATTTCAATGAAACTTGGTCAGATGCATATATGGGCCAGTGCAATTTAGATTTGTTCGTGACATTGTCATGGCTCCCAAAACTAGGTCAAGGTGACCCATGATTCCAAAAAACTTAAAAAATCTTCTTCTCCGAAAGCGATGATGGGAGAAAAAATCTGATGTGATATTTGACTTCTCTAGGGTCTTAAGCTTATAACTTGTTCATTTTGTGAAATTTGGTAAAAAATTAGGTTATGCGTTTTTGTGTTTAATTTTAAAAATTTCGTAAAATGGCTTCAAATTATTATAACTTGATTATATGAATAGATATTGACATGGGGTTTTCAGTTTTGACTTTTTCTTGAAATAACCTTCAAAATGGGGTCAAGGTCAAAGTTCAAGGTCATGACCTAGTTTGTAATTTGTGCAGTTTTAGGCTATTTTCTTCCAAATTATTAGAGATATATAATATTAAAACATTGTTAAAATGTTCAGCATGACAAAATGTAAAAATGTACAAAGTTTCGTAACTGTATGATAATGCATGTAGGAGTTGTTGCCCCTGAAATGTTATTTTTTTGCTAAAAAAAACTAAAATTGTGCATTAGCTTGAAAACTATAAACTTTTTGTATAGGCATATATATTAGAATATTGTAGGTATTGATATGACTATCATTTTAATATGTGGCTCAAGGTCATACGTTCAAAGGTCAAGGTCATGGGTGCATAAAAAGACTGAAATTGTTTATTATCTTGGAAACTATTAACTTTTTGTATGGCATGTATATTAGAATTTTGTAGGAATTGATATGGTAATTATTCTGATATAAGATTCAAGGTCTTACATTTAAAGGTCAAGGTCATAGATGCAAAAAATGACTCAAATTGTTAATTATCTTGAAAACTATTAACTTTTTAGTAGGCATGTATATCAGAATATTTTATGTATTTTTGCAAATGATTTTGGATATATCCTCAGGTTGGCCATATTCTCAGGTGAGCGTTAAGGCCCATGGGCCTCTTGTTCATCACTGACAGGAGCCACAGTTGCCATGGGGTAAAGGCATCTCACTGCTAAAGGTTTGACCCTGGTAGACCTAAAGTTATAAAGGACTTTTTCTTGATGTAGGTTTTTACTGGTTGGCTTTGTACAAGTATAATGGACTGAGTGGAGAGTGGTGTTTTTCTGTGACATTGTGGATAAGTGTATTGGTACTCTAAAGGTCACTATAAGTGTGTACCATTACAGAACAGATCAGAGACACGTCATGCACAAACACACACACCAAATGACAAACTCACACACCATATGACTTAAAACTCACACACCATATGACTTAAACTCCTATACCATATGACTTAAAACTCACACACCATATGACTTAAACTCCTATATCATATGACTTAAAACTCATACACCATATGACTTATACTCATACACCATATGACTTATACTCACATACCATATGACTTAAACTCATACACCATATGACTTAAACTCCTATACCATATGACTTAAAACTTATACACCATATGACTTAAACTCCTATACCATATGACTTAAAACTCATACACCATATGACTTAAACTCCTATACCATATGACTTAAAACTCATACACCATATGACTTATACTCACATACCATATGACTTAAAACTCACACACCATATGACTTAAACTCCTATACCATATGACTTAAAACTCATACACCATATGACTTATACTCATACACCATATGACTTATACTCACATACCATATGACTTAAACTAATACACCATATGACTCAAAACTCACACACCATATGACTTAAACTCACACACCATATGACTTAAAACTCACACACCATATGACTTAAACTCATACACCATATGACTTAAAACTCATACACCATATGACTTATACTCATACACCATATGACTTAAAACTCATACACCATATGACTTAAAACTCACACACCATATGACTTATACTCATACACCATATGACTTAAAACTCACACACCATATGACTTAAACTCATACACCATATTACTTATACTCATACACCATATGACTTAAAACTCATACACCATATGACTCAAAACTCACACACCATATGACTTAAACTCACACACCATATGACTTAAACTCACACACTGTATGACTGTGTTTAGATTAATTTTTGTGATTGATAGTAAACATTTTACTATCACAAAAAGCAGAAAACATGCCGATGTGATACAAAATTTAACCAACCAGCTTGTCAGTTAACTTTAGTGACTATATAGATTTGATTAACTGTATTTAAAAACTGTGACCTGTGAGGTTTGAACTTTAATTTAAGGTCAGATCAGTATGAAGAGGATAAATTTTATGGAGCCATTATTCCTCGTATTGTACCAGCAGGGACAATCACCAGACGAGCTGTAGAACAAACATGGCTAACTGCTAGTAATGCTTATGTATGTATCTATGTATGATGAGTACATTATATAACAACTACCTCCACGTTGTTCATATAATTAGAGATGCTTTAATTAATAAACTCTAAAACTAATATTAATTTTTATTTATATTTCATTGCAAATATATGGTTTCTTTCTGAAAGAGATTTGAATGATAAAATTAGTCAAAACTTGTGTACAGATGCCTGAATTAATTTATAATTTGCATTTGAACTCCAGTCAGTGTTTGTGTCCAGATCTAAGGGTAATTACTGATAAAGCATCTGGATGATTACAAAGACATAGATTCAGTGTTATTGCTCACATAACATGTAGGTTAAATAGACACATATTGTTTTTGACAACATTCGAAAAGATATGGATTGTTGAACACACCTCCATACTGTTCATTGTTTTGCTTTATATAACAACTGTTGATGATTTACTTATATTATTACTAGATCTGTTTTGTTCAAACTTTTGCCTAATGTTACAGCCAGGTTATAAATTTTTTTGTCTGCAGATTTAATCAACATTACTTGTAAATCTTTACTTGTTGAAGTTTTATGATTACACATGTGTATTACTTTTGGTAAGAGTTTTTTGTTGCTATGACAATTTCTCTCTTGATGATTTTGTCCTTTTCATTTTAGGCTGATCGTATAGGAAGTGAACTGAAATCTATAATACAAGCGCCACCTGGTTACCATTTTGTTGGAGCAGATGTTGATTCGCAAGAATTATGGATAGCTGCAATCATTGGGGACTCACATGCCAAAATTCATGGTAAAAAACTCCTTGTCTTATATTTCATGAGGGGGAATAACAGAATTCACAATTTTTTACCCATATTGACGATCATATGTGGTTTTATTTATTCCTTTAATTTCACAACACCTTCTGCAAATCTGAACCATAAACTATTTTGCATTGTAGTTTTTATTTTAATTTTCCAGTTCCATAATGTGATGATGTGCTATGAATCACCGAGGGATACATTTGGAATGTGGAGAAAACATATTGCTCCCAAAATATTGATGATTTATAAAAAAAAAAACTAGGGTAGATTAAACATTGTTTAAGGTTAGGTAATATCAGAGGCCTGTTCAAGATACACTATGCGCATTGACTTCAGGCTATTCAAGAATGATTCTACGGGTGAGCGCAAGCGAGTGACTGCTATCAATATTTTAAGGTCGTTCGCCTTAGATTCAAGATGTCGTCCCTGAGGTCCCTCAAACAAAGTTTGTAAGATATAGCTTAAATTAATTCTGAAACCAGCATGCATTTCAATTTATATTTCCGTACAAGTGTATGATATCTTTTTAGAAAGCATTTGAATGATAGGATTAGTTAAAATTCATGTACAGTTCCCCGATTTAATTTATATTTTGACATTTTCTCTCCAGTTGAGTATCGGTGTCCAAATCTAAGGGAGGTTATTTTAAAACATCTACATGATTATGATGACTTACATTTAACACGAGTACTCGTCTCTGTTCAATAGACGTATAAATTGTATTAGCGAGCACAGTGAAAAGCAACCATTAACTTGAACACGTCTTAGGTTCACTTATATTGCGGTGGTCAAACAAACTTTCTGACAACTGGAGTACCTGTAGATATATAGCCACTTTCTGACACATGGATCATTTGTGAGTAGATATACAAACAAAGCAGTTAGAGTTACTGTTATCCACCAACTATATCTTTAGAGCAATCTGTTACCATGGCACTAGCTTTGAGTACTTGCTGAAAATATCAGATGGATTTCTTTTTGATGGGATGAGAACCAAAATTGATTGCAGTTGTCCTGCTCTGTAAATCACCTAGTGTTGAGTTGAATTTGAGTTGAATGCACACTCTTTTGAGTAAATGCCTCACACTCTTTTTGAGTAAATGATTGTGAAACTGAGGCCAGCTCTTCATAATGTCTTCTGTCTGCCCAGTGTTTATAGTTATTTTATGTGGTGTTTGGATACATATACATGTTAGTTTTAATTTGTTACTGCAGGTTGTACTGCCTTTGGATGGATGACACTTCAAGGTACAAAAGCAGACAAAACTGATTTACATAGTAAAACTGCAGAAACAGTTGGCATAACAAGGGATCATGCTAAGGTATGTTATTATTCTTCCCACTATCAATACCATGTGTGTGTGTGTGTGTGTGTGTGTGTGTGTGTGTGTGTACACTCTGAGACCCTTTTAGGTGCTAGCTATTGGAGATTTCAAATGCAGGAAAAATTTGATGAGCCGATTTATTATCTTCACACCAGTGCATTTTTAGTTGGCATAATTGTGAAAATATGTGAAGTATAAAATTGCAATCTGTCCAAGACAGAATTGATTCTGGAGCCCTTGAATCTGAAATGATCAGTCTCATGCTTTTATCCAAAGCTAAATGGAGAAGGAAAAAAGAGAGAGAGAGAGAGTTATTGTGTAAAATAGATATTCTAATGGTGCTGTGTGTATCTGAGTGTAATAGATAGATATTTAGGTGTATTGTTATCTTTTTTCAGGTTTTTAATTATGGACGGATATATGGAGCTGGTCAGAAATTTGCCGAGACATTATTGATGCAGTTTAATCACAAACTTACTGCTGATCAGGCTAAAAAGAAGGCCAAAGTCATGTACTCTACAACAAAAGGAAAAAGGTAATACACATTTATACATGGAGTAAAAGTTATTGAGTATCCAGACTCATGATTTAAATAAAGTAACCAGGACACATTCCCTCGATCCTGAAAAGTCAGGCATATATACAATAAAAACAAGAGACTGTTATGTTTTTATTTTTAAAATTGATGAAACGATGCATTGCATTGGTTTTACACTTAAAATGTATTCACAATAGTTAAATTTTAACACCTTTGTTGGTGGTTTGTTAGCACTTTTAAGTTGTCAGGGGCATTCAAAGTTTTCAAATATTTATTTCTAGTAACTAGTACACAACGATGCTGGAGAAAATGATTTGAGGTGATGAAATTCTATATTCAAATTAGAAACAATAACTTTTACCAGATAAACATATACGAGAGTTCAAAAAATGAAAATGATAGCTGTTCATTTTAGCCTTGGAAACTTTTTTCTTTGATGAAACCACTTAAGCTGCATTACTAAGGGGTGTCTAGTTACATGTGGTGAAGGGTTTTTTGTGCCATGTTCAATACTTATCCATTATTGACTAGATGAAGTTCTCCAATCAAACCAGAGATTATAAAGGTTTTGATTGATATTTTTGTAATAAATTATGCTAAGCATACATGTATATTTCAAAAACTTCTCTTTCTTTTTTGTTTTCTATATATTCTATGTTTTGTTTTTGTTTTGTCCTTTTTATTTGTGTTTAAACCCAAGATTTTTTATTCATATTCATATGTTCAGTTCTGAAGTGGTAGAGAATACTTGTGTTCCTGGAAGAAACCACTGACTTTCTACAAGAAAACTGACAAAATCTCTCACACTGCTAGAGAGGAATTCAAACCTTGGTAAAGATTAACACCATTATCTATAACTAGAAGATTTATCATTTGAATACAGAGTACCCTGGTGGTGTTTTTGTGGTTCTGGCTATCCTATGACATTTTATTCTCCATTACCAAATGGTAGAAAACTGCTAATTGTGATTAAGGAGGTATTGTGTTTTATAATTTTATGTGTATATAGATGGTAACATTATGTCATTTAATCCCCTAAAAAAGCAGACAATTATTTCAGTTTCCACTTAATGTGTTTATCAAAAATCATATTTTATTTATAATTTTAGAAGATTATCTTCTGGTAAATGGGATGGAGGCAGGTAAGTCAGATTTACAATAATTGTTTTAAAAAAATTTATCACATTTACTCAAACATCAGTAAATATACCAATCAACTGGTTCCATGTCTGTTCTCTAGAGTTAGTTAAGTTACACATGAGTTGAACTTAAAAATGTTATCTTTGATTTTAAAGTATTTGTTTGCAATATATCACAGATAAAGTGAGATCCTGTAATCAAAACAAGACAAATTAATGGAGAATAATTGATTTGTATTTAGTATACCAACTGTTGAAAGCCTTTCTCATTACTTACTCAACATTTTGATGATATTTTCTTTGTTTTTTTATGTAATTTACAAAACATATGTATACCAATTTCCAGTGCTTTTTTATTTCAATATTCACATGGCTTAAAGAAATCTAATATTTTACTAGTCCGTGCATCATCTGCTTCATACATGTATTTAAGACTACAATGTGGACTATAAGTGCTACAGTTGGTACTATTTACTGTAAGGACAGCTTAAATTGTTTACTATAAGTGCTACAGTTGGTACTATTTTCTGTTAGTACAGCTTACAATGTGTACTATAAATTCTACAGTTGGTACTATTTACTGTAAGGACAGCTTAAATTGTGGACTGTAAGTGATAGAGTTGGTACTATTTTCTGTTAGTACAGCTGAAATTGTGGACTGTAAGTGCTAGAGTTGGTACTATTTTCTGTTAGGACAGCTTACAATGTGTACTATAAATTCTACAGTTGGTACTATTTTCTGTTAGGACAGCGTACAATGTGTACTATAAATGCTACAGTTGGTACTATTTTCTGTTAGGACAGCTTACAATGTGTACTATAAATGCTACAGTTGGTACTATTTTCTGTTAGGACAGCTTACAATGTGTACTATAAATTCTACAGTTGGTACTATTTTCTGTTAGGACAGCTTACAATGTGTACTATAAATGCTACAGTTCGTACTATTTTCTGTTAGGACAGCTTACAATGTGTACTATAAATGCTACAGTTGGTACTATTTTCTGTTAGGACAGCTTACAATGTGTACTATAAATGCTACAAATGGTACTATTTTCTGTTAAGACAGCTTACAATATGTACTATAAATTCAATGTGTACTATAAATTCTACAGTTGGTACTATTTTCTGTTAGGACAGCGTACAATGTGTACTATTAGTGCTACAGTTGGTACTATTTTCTGTTAGGACAGTTTACAATGTGTACTATTAGTGCTACAGTTGGTACTATTTTCTTTTAGGACAGCTACTTCTGTGGTACTGTTTATTGTCTTGTAAATCAGTTACATTTTGTGTAATATGATTTTTAAGATTTTAATGATGTATGTAACAACATGTCATTGTCATCAAAACATATGAGCATATACTGATAACAGTATGTAGTTCTAAAGAGGTGTCCTTATACAGCATAGCACCAGATGTTCCCTGATGTTTATTTAATTATTTTCCATTTTGTTTATAGTTTATTTATTATTAATTTTGATTTTAGTGAGAGTGAGATGTTTAACAGATTAGAAGAAATAGCTACATCATTTGAACCTGTGACCCCTGTTTTAGGATGTCACATCAGTAAAGCATTAGAACCTGATTATGTTGGTGCTGATGTAAGTGTTGTTTTTTTTCCTTGGAAGAGAATCACTTAAAGTGAAGGGTTTCATTTTGTTAAAAAAATGATTACAAGTGCTGATTGCTGTACTTTTCTCTGTTTGCTTAATCATTTTATTTATAAGGGGAAAGTTTAAAGTTCTTCTTGACAATACTATACCAATGTAATATATAAATATATGTAATATATACAATAAATTTGTGTTTTACTATCCTAAATTGTAAAATTGGATTTGCTGACTTTTATGTTACCCAATTATTTAACTTAAATTATTTTTTTATCAGTTCTTGATTACAAAAACTAGCAGAGTTAACTGTGTTTAATCCTATTATATGAAGTCCATAGCTGTCTGTTTGAAACCATTCTGTTAACAGTTGATGAGTAGAAGAAACTGTGTTAACTCTTTATTAAAATTTCATTGCTAACTGTATTATATAATGTTATGAACACTTCATGACTATTAGAAATTATTGTGTAAAACAAAAATATTATTCATCATTTTTGACCACTTGAAATAACTCTTGTGAAATCCTTATATTAACAGTTCATGACCAGTAGAATTAACTGGGTGGTTCAAAGTTCGGCTGTAGATTATCTTCACCTAATGTTAGTATGTATGCGATGGCTGTTTGACACATATAAGATTGATGGTAGATTCGCCATTAGTATTCACGATGAAGTAAGATATCTGGTGAAGTCGGAGGATAGATACAGAGCTTCGCTGGCGTTACAGATAACCAACCTTCTCACCAGATCCATGTTTGCTTATACACTGGGAATGAATGATCTACCACAGGTTTGTTTATATGAGGATTCAAGTAACTTTCCATTTTCTTTATGAACCTACAAAGTATAAGGGCAGTCTCTTGTTCATAAAAGGAAGTGGAAAGTTACTTAATTTCTTATATTATACCTCATAAATTTGTTTTTCTATTATAAGCATTGATTTTACCCCAGGTGATATTTTGCAATACAGACTGAGGCTCCGGTCGGTATTATGTTTGCTTATGTCACACGATAGTCCTTGATGATGTAATATTAGACTAAACAAAAAGTACATCTTAACCCGAATAGTTTTCTCAGTGGATTAATGCAAGTACAAAGTTACAGTCAGGGACGGCAACTGTAATACATAAAAAATCCTCGTCTTAAAGGAATTGATTATTTTAAGATGGTATCCATTGGGTATGATATAACAAATGTTTCATGGGGTTTAGGGCTATATCACAGTTTATGGACCGGGCAAGCACCCTGAAAATATATGGTTCGAAGCCAAGCCTGGGGTGCCTGCCCGGTCTATAAACAGTGATATAGCCCTAAACCCCATGAAATATTTGTTAAATATTTTCTTTACAAATATTTTATAACTTTGCAATTATTTTCTGTAATTTAAAGTAATTTTTCATAAGTTGGATTAATTACACTCACTATAGAACAATGGATGTTGTCCTGTGTTAAATCTAAGAGACTGTATTACATGTATCAAGCAGATATAACCAATAACGTATTACATGTATCAAGCAGATATAACCGATAACGTATTACAAGTATCAAGCAGATATAACCGATAACGTATTACATGCATCAAGCAGATATAACCAATAACGTATTACATGCATCAAGCAGATATAACCGAGCAGATATAACTGATAACGTATAACATGTATCAAGCAGATATAACCAATAACGTATTACATGTATCAAGCAGATATAACCGATAACGTATTACATGTATTAAGCAAATATAACCGATAACGTATTACATGTATCAAGCAAATATAACCGATAACGTATTACATGTATCAAGCAAATATAACCGATAACGTATTACATGTATCAAGCAGATATAACCGATAACGTATTACATGTATCAAGCAGATATAACCAATAACATATTACAAGTATCAAGCAGATATAACCAATAACGTATTACAAGTATCAAGCAGATATAACCAATAATGTATTACGTATTACATGTATCAAGCAGATATAACCAATAACGTATTACATGTATCAAGCAGATATAACCAATAACGTATTACATGTATCAAGCAAATATAACCAGTAACGTATTACATGTATCAAGCAAATATAACCAGTAACGTATTACATGTATCAAGCAAATATAACCGATAACGTATTACATGTATCAAGCAGATATAACCAATAAGGTATTACATGTATCAAGCAAATATAACCAATAACGTATTACATGTATCAAGCAAATATAACCAATAAGGTATTACATGTATCAAGCAAATATAACCAATAACGTATTACATGTATCAAGCAAATATAACCAATAACGTATTACATGTATCAAGCAAATATAACCAATAGCGTATTACATGTATCAAGCAGATATAACCAATAAGGTATTACATGTATCAAGCAGATATAACCAATAACGTATTACATGTATCAAGCAAATATAACCAATAACGTATTACATGTATCAAGCAAATATAACCAATAGCGTATTATTTCATGTTTATTGTTTTATGTCTATGACAGAAATATGGAGTCTTTAGTGTGTGATTTATTGTTTATATGATGCTACAAACGAGATTGATGTCTAATTCTTTTTTAAAAACACAAATATCATGATTGTCATTATTATCTTATATACTATTTCTGTCTGGTCATTAGTCTTTTAACTTTAAGCTCCCTTATGTATGAGTTCAGAAAAACTTGTACTTTTTTGCTGGAACTAGTTGCTAAAGTTAGATAGTCCAGAATAAACCACTGAGTTTCCACCAGGTCCAGTAAACTGTTCTCACACTAGCACCTGCATCAAGGAGATAAGAATCTAAGAAGTGATCGAGAGACATGTATCAGTTACTTTGAGTTGTTTAAAATTGTTTATGTTTTTTATATTATGTTTTCAGTCTGTAGCATTCTTTAGTGCAGTAGATATAGATCAATGTCTGAGAAAAGAAGTAACAATGGACTGTAAAACACCATCAAATCCACATGGAATGGAAAGAGGATATGGAATTCCACAAGGTATCTCACTACATCTGTTCATTATGTTTAAGATTTTAAATCAGACATCTATTTGTAGTTAAAAAATAGTTACATTTTATTTTTTAGAAGAAAGCAATTGTTCTTAGTATTGCAACCAAGGATATATAATAATAATAATAATAGTAATAATAATAATAATAAGGAGAAGAAGAAGAAGAAGAAAAGGCCTGGTCAGTGTGTATTAGTACTGTAGCATGGTCTGGACTGTACTACTTGTTTTACATATTTTTGAATTCCTCTGATGTCTTATTATACTGCTTTTGTTTGAATTTTTAATAGGTGAAGCATATGACATTTATCAAATTGTGGAGATAACCAAAGGGTCACTGGAAGAAACAAAACAGAACAGAAAAAATCAAGGAAACAACAACAAAAAACAAAAGAACAACAAAAATGGTAACAAAAATGTAAATGTCAGTACAGATGATGAGGAGGAGGAGGAAATAATACTCTCAGTAAAACAGTGATTTTGTCATCTTAATGTGATGTTATATTGTACGGAGGCTAGTTTATTATCTGGACTTGTGTGAAGATGCTTTTTTCTAAAACTTCACAGTATAAATTAGGTATATACTGTACAATAATGCATCTACATGTATATATACAATGTATATAGTAATCAGAAATCTACCTGTGTGTCTGATAATGTGCGTTATACATGTATATGATATCACATGGATATATGTAATAAATGGAAGTGATTTATATGTACAATAAATACATGTATATCTGAAGACGTGAAGTATATGTTTCTTGAATACATTTAAAACTGGAGAAGTGAATTATATGTATATGTTTATAGAACAGCATCACAGAAACGAATTATGTGTTCAGGTTAACTGTCCAGGTGCTGATTTGGGTTTGTATTTACATTTTCCAATGTGTGTTTTATGAACATCTTGTAAGAAATCCACAAGGAGGATGACTTAGAATCCAAATTAAAGATACATTCTTAAGAGTTTTACATTTGTTCCAAATGTATGTCCATGTTACTGATTTAAGCTTTTGTTTGTGTTCAGTATAATTATCGTAGGACAATGTCCTTTATTATTAATATTGATACTTAGTGTTTTGCCATGTTAATAGTTTATGATTTGTGTTCAGTATGATTATTGTAGGACAATGTCCTTTATTATTAATATTGATACTTAGTGTTTTGCCATGTTAATAGTTTATGATTTGTGTTCAGTATGATTATTGTAGGACAATGTCCTTTATTATTAATATTGATACTTAGTGTTTTGCCATGTTAATAGTTTATGATTTGTGTTCAGTATGATTATCGTAGGACAATGTCCTTTATTATCAATATTGATACTTAGTGTTTTGCCATGTTAATAGTTTATGATTTGTGTTCAGTATAATTATCGTAGGACAATGTCCTTTATTATTAATATTGATACTTAGTGTTTTGCCATGTTAATAGTTTATGATTTGTGTTCAGCATGATTATCGTAGGACAATGTCCTTTATTATCAATATTGATACTTAGTGTTTTGCCATGTTAATAGTTTATGATTTGTGTTCAGTATAATTATTGTAGGACAATGTCCTTTATTATTAATATTGATACTTAGTGTTTTGCCATGTTAATAGTTTATGATTTGTGTTCAGTATAATTATCGTAGGACAATGTCCTTCATTATCAATATTGTTTCTTAGTGTTTTTCCTTGTTAATACTTTATGTTTTTACTGCCAAACAATGACAGAGTTCAAGGTCATTATTTATGTTAAGTTTTTACATTAAGTGTTCAGACCATTATGATTGCCTAATTATCTTTATCAGGATGAAGAACATTGGATGATATTATTATTGTTTTTTTTATGGCTAGATATACTAGTACATACATATTTGATTTATGTTAATACATGTTTTTGCTTTTGTTAATTTTATACTTCTCTTTAAAAGATAATTATCAATAAAAAAAATTAAAGAAATATTGTTTTTTATATCTCACACTAATGGTACTGACATCACAAATATTTTAGGAATTATTTTTGAAAAAACGAAATGATTTTTGTGTTATTGATGTACTCTATATATAGAAGAGTTACTTTACTTTCTAGCCCCTGTGTTGACTTTTGTAATTTTGAAAGAGAACTAATTGTCTGTTACAAGAATTTCAGATCGATGTAGACTTAGTTGTTTTTCATGTATAACCCATGTAAACTGTAATGAAATGAAAAAATCATTAGTCTTTAAAATGAGATCTAAAAATGATCCAGCCTGATTCAAGTTATATACGGCATCAATATTGAAATTAAAAAGGTTTGTTGAAATGGTAGAGATGGATTAGAACCAGATAAATAATACAACTGAAAAGAACTTAACATATTTATTTTAATTTGAATTGTAGATGTATAACTGGTCTTTAGATTCAGCTTTAGTGTTTGTTTCTGTATAACATATACATAAAGTACACTGGAAATGTACTAATGATCATATTATGTTTATACACAACAGTATCCAAAAGGGAACCACATGAGAAGTATATGATCAGGGTCAATTCTTAAAAAAACACAATATTTTTCATAAGTTTTCATGATTATCATGATGTGCCTAATTGGCAGGTTTCCCATACATTTCCATTTTGTGTTTCCGAAATATGTCCATTTTGTGTTTCCCATACATTTCCATTTGGTATCATTGTTGTACAGCACATACATGTAGGTTTTTTATAAGTCAAGTTAAAATGTATTATAAAATGTTTTCTGTGTTTATATAAATCTATCTCTCGTTATTGATTTTGGTAAAAAAAATGTAATGAATTTACTTCATAACAAAATATAAAAATTGAGTTATAAAATCAATCATTTAATTCTTAAACTCTACCCATCGCACCATCTATAAAGGCTGTTAGAGAAACTATAATTTAGGGTTTTGCTTTTCTTATTCTGCTTATGTTATAAATACAAATGTCAGCAGATCCTAACATCATGGTTATAAAATAATTTGAATCAAGTTAAATATTTAGACAAGTTTTACTCTGTTTTGGACAAGTTCAACTGTGAGACAAATTGAATTGAGGAAAGTTCAACTGTGGAAAAATTTTATTAAGACAAGTTTAACTGAGACAAATTTTTTAAGACAAGTTAAAACTATGAAACAAATTTAAGAGACAAGTTTAACTGAGACAAATTTATAAAGACAAGTTAAGCTGAGACTATTTTTTTAAAAGTTAAACTATGAAAAATTTTAATTGAGACAAGTTCAACTGTGAGACAAATTTGAGACAAGTTAAACTGAGACAAATTTTATTAAAACAAATTAAACTGAGACAAATTCAATTAAGACAAGTTTAACTGTTGATTTAAGGAGTTTAATTGTCGATATTTTTTTTAAGTTCATTGACATTTTTTACATTTCATTTATGTTAGTTCATCCCACACTAAACAAACCACTGATTTTTGAGTGTCTATATTCACAAATCTCAGCTAACTCTTCAAAAATAAAGATGTGAATACTGCTGATAAAAATGTCTTGCAAATGTGTTCTATATCCAGTATTTTTCTTGGATATTCTTAAGAAGATATTCTGTTAAAAATATTTTTATTGTAAATTTCACAAAGATCACTACCTCAGCTTTGTGAAAAATTTTCTTAAAAGATACAAGTATGAACCATATATTGCATTTTATTTACTGTTTAAACTTCTAACAGATGATTTTCAGTAGCATTTTAACCAAATAATTTATTTTCTTAAAACTTGAAAAAGTGTTCTGTTACAGGCAGAGTGTGACTGAAGTTCAAACATGGGACCACAACATTATTGATAAACTCCCTACATCCAGACATTCCAGTATATTACTCTATCATTTTTCTTCAGATTCCCATTCCTGTTTTTCCAAAAAAATCCTAGAGGTAGAGAGGTAATGCCAGCTTCTAAACAACCAAGATGAAGAGAGAAAATATAATATGTAATCACTGCGTGTTGTTAAAGCTTAGAACTTCTTGTGCTGTAGAGACTTCACTAAACCAAATGTCTACAAAAGGGAAGTCAAAGTTAATGTTGTACAAAGCTATAAACATAATATACATCAGTGATGAAGGAAATTATCTTTCATATTAACACTGAATAAAATCATCTTGATAATCTTTTGGAGCAAGAAAACAAATTGTAGATCAATGTCAAATATCTTTCAGTTGCCTTATACAAATACCGAGCCAATCACAAAAGACAAATTGTAGATCAACACCAAAGTTTTACAGGTTACATTGTACAGATAAGCCAATCACAAAAGAAAAATTGTAGATCAACACCAAAGTTTTACAGGTTACATTGTACAGATAAGCCAATCACAAAAGACAAATTGTAGATCAATACCAAAGGTCTACAGGTTACATTGTACAGATATCAAGCCAATCACAAAAGACAAATTGTAGATCAATACCAAAGGTCTACAGGTTACATTGTACAGATATCAAGCCAATCACAAAAGACAAATTGTTGATCAACACCAAAGGTCTACAGGTTACATTGTACAGATAACAAGCCAATCACAAAAGACAAACCGTAGATCAACACCAAAGGTCTTCAGGTTACATTGTACAAATATCAAGCCAATCACAAAAGTCAAATTGTTGATCAACACCAAAGGTCTACAGGTTACATTGTACAGATATCAAGCCAATCACAAAAGACAAATTGTAGATCAATACCAAAGGTCTACAGGTTACATTGTACAAATATCAAGCCAAGCACAGAAGACAAATTGTAGATCAACACCAAAGGTCTACAGGTTACATTGTACAGATATCAAGCCAATCACAAAAGACAAATTTTTGATCAACACCAAAGGTCTACAGGATACATTGTACAGATATCAAGCCAATCACAAAAGACAAATTGTTGATCAACACCAAAGGTCTACAAGTTACATTGTAAAGATAAGCCAATCACAAAAGACAAATTGTAGATCAATACCAAAGGTCTACAGGTTATGTTGTACAGATAAGCCAATCACAAAAGACAAATTGTAGATCAATACCAAAGGTCTACAGGTTATGTTGTACAGATATCAAGCCCACAAAAGACAAATTGTTGATCAACACCAAAGGTCTACAGGTTATATTGTACAAATATCAAGCCCACAAAAGACAAATTGTAGATCAACACCAAAGGTCTACAGGTTATATTGTACAGATATCAAGCCCACAAAAGACAAATTGTTGATCAACACCAAAGGTCTACAGGTTATATTGTACAAATATCAAGCCCACAAAAGACAAATTGTAGATCAACACCAAAGGTCTACAGGTTATATTGTACAAATATCAAGCCCACAAAAGACAAATTGTTGATCAACACCAAAGGTCTACAGGTTATATTGTACAGATATCAAGCCCACAAAAGACAAATTGTTGATCAACACCAAAGGTCTACAGATTATATTGTACAGATAAGCCAATCACAAAAGACAAATTGTAGATCAACACCAAAGGTCTACAGGTTATATTGTACAGATATCAAGCCCACAAAACACAAATTGTTGATCAACACCAAAGGTCGACAGATTATATTGTACAGATATCAAGCCCACAAAAGACAAATTGTTGATCAACATCAAAGGTCTACAGGTTATATTGTACAGATATCAAGCCCACAAAAGACAAATTGTTGATCAACACCAAAGGTCTACAGGTTATATTGTACAGATAAGCCAATCACAAAAGACAAATTGTAGATCAACACCAAAGGTCTACAGGTTATATTGTACAGATATCAAGCCCACAAAAGACAAATTGTTGATCAACACCAAAGGTCTACAGGTTATATTGTACAAATATCAAGCCCACAAAAGACAAATTGTTGATCAATACCAAAGTTCTATAGGTTACATTGTATAGATATCAAGCCAATCACAAAAGACAAATTGTAGATCAATACCAAAGGTCTACAGGTTACATTGTACAGATATCAAACCAATGACAAAAGACAAATTGTAGATCAATACCAAAGGTCTACAGGTTATATTGTACAGATATCAAGCCAATCACAAAAGACAAATTGTAGATCAATACCAAAGGTCTACAGGTTATATTGTACAGATATCAAGCCAATCACAAAAGACAAATTGTAGATCAATACCAAAGGTCTACAGGTTATATTGTACAGAAATCAAGCCCACAAAAGACAAATTGTTGATCAACACCAAAGGTCTACAAGTTACATTGTACAGATAACAAGCCAATCACAAAAGACAAATTGTAATAACTCTTTCTCACCTATATGGTTATATAGTCAACAAAGGTCAGTAATTGTTACTGTGGGTAGTATAACCTTTTAGGGTATTTTTTTATAGAAAAATTTGAAATAACTGTTATGCACCTGAATATACATAGGTATGACCTGTGGTATAATTGAAATCAGAGTTGCATTTTTGGACATCTTCTGTAACAACAGACACAACAAATTACCCAAACCATCTCTAAATATCATTACTTCAAAGTAGGTCCAAAGTAACAATGGTCTCTATATATGCACTTAATTTTTTTTTTTTTCATTTTTTTTTTTTTTTTTTTTTTTTTTATAATCAGTTTATAAGTTTAAATATACCTGTTTGAAAATAAGCAAGAACTCTTCAGCTTGTGAGAGGAAAGGTTATGTCTTGGAATGAAGTCACCAGGTTTCGATTATGTCACTACAACTTTAAAGTAACAGCTAAAAATCATAATTACAAAATTTAAACATTTTAAAGAAAAGTACAGTTTACAAAAAAACTTTATTAAATCATCATGTTGAAATAGGTTCATTATAGATTCTGTTTAACAAATTCTGCTGAGTTCTATTTACATGTATGTAATGTAATTTAAAAATTATTTTCATGTTTCAGAATTCTTCTAACCATTATTGTCAATGTTGAAAGGAATGTAAAAAGATTAAAAAATATCAAATTGAAGTTTATTTTAAAAAACGTTAAAGTTTTTAATATATTTGTCACAAACTGATTTAAGTGGAAATTGTTTTTAGTTTCTAAAAAAAGAAATAGGGAAGGGTTCCTGGTAGTGTAAACAAGGATTTTTTTTAGTAAACAACAGTTTTAAATGAACAAAAATGTATAATTTTGTACAAGTTTTATTTCAAACTTACCTTTGATTACATACCTGTTTGTTGATGATAAATTATCCAGGTGATTCTGAGGTGATGATTAACGCGAATAAAAAATTATTTTTTCACGATTGATTTAGCTAGAACTGATTCTCTCAACACAAAAAACACACATGCACCCACCCACACACACACACACACACACACACACACACACACGATATGCATAATAAGATTAAAGATTAAAAAAATAATCATAATAAAATCATCATAAATTCGTTTTCACTGACATAAATTTTGACCATGTAAGCAGTTAAAAATAAACCCATTATCCGTTACTTGACCAACATGTTCTCTTTTAGAAACTTTTAAGTTGCATTCAAAAATAAGTAACAACACATCTGATGGGTAATGTAAGGCAATAGCTTGACTCAAAATCAAAGATAAATGTATTAATTAGAGAAGTATGATAATACTGTAATGAGCAATGCTTTCCACTTAAAAAATTTTTCTATAAAAAAATCATACCTTGAATTTTTTAAAATTAAGCATGGATGTTATTTTAACTATACATTATAATCGGACAGTACTGCAGATAAATATCCTTTACTTTTAACACAGATAAACAGAAAAAATTAAGTAACTCCAAAAACATTCAAAATTTTTTTATCGAAACATTAAATTGAAAATCATTTGTTGTTTTTGTGTATGTATTACTCATGTTACCTGATGTCATTTCTGTGTCTTCAGTTTCATCAAAAATTTCTTCAGGAAGACTGGCTATAGGATCTCTTTCTGTACCCATCAGAATTAGACTCCAACTAGTAAGATTAGCTGTGGTAAATTAAACATAAAAAGTCACAAAATTAGAAATGTTTTGTGTTCGTTATACAATTTCAAATGCCTCACACACACAAAAAGAAAAAAACGCAATTTAAGTGTAGTGATTGAATATTTTTACCTTTGAACTTTGAAAATTGTACTTGGTCTTATACAACCAGTTTTAATTTCATTGAGTATTTATACAACCAGTGTTAGGGTACCACATGTATGTCAGTGATGTCACTAATCCTTGTACAACCAGTGTTAGAGTACCACATGCATGCCACTGCGCCTTGTAAACCAGTGTTAGGGTACAACAAGTATGCCACTGAGCTTTGTAAACCAGTGTTAGGGTACCACATGTATACCACTGAGCCTTGTAAACCAGTGTTAGGGTACCACATGTATGTCACTGAGCCTTGTAAACCAGTGTTAGGGTACCACATGTATGCCACTGAGCTTTGTAAACCAGTGTTAGGGTACACATGTATACCACTGAGCCTTGTAAACCAGTGTTAGGGTACCACATGTATACCACTGAGCCTTGTAAACCAGTGTAAGGGTACCACATGCATGCCACTGAGCCTTGTCAACCAGTGTTAGGGTACAACAAGTATGCCACTGAGCTTTGTAAACCAGTGTTAGGGTACCACATGCATGCCACTGAGCCTTGTCAACCAGTGTTAGGGTACAACAAGTATGCCACTGAGCTTTATAAACCAGTTTTAGGGTACCACATGCATGCCACTGAGCCTCCTTGTGAACCAGTGTTAGGGTACAACAAGTATGCCACTGAGCTTTGTAAACCAGTGTTAGGGTACCACATGAATACCACTGAGCCTTGTACAACCAGTGTTAGGGTACCACATGTATACCACTGAGCCTTGTAAACCAGTGTTAGGGTACCACATGTATACCACTGAGCCTTGTACAACCAGTGTTAGGGTACCACATGTATGTCACTGAGCCTTGTAAACCAGTGTTAGGGTACCACATGTATGTCACTGAGCCTTGTAAACCAGTGTTAGGGTACCACATGTATGTCACTGAGCCTTGTAAACCAGTGTTAGGGTACCACATGTATGTCACTGAGCTTTGTTAACCAGTGTAAGGGTACCACATGTATGCCACTGAGCCTTGTACAATCAGTGTTTGGGTACCACATGTATGTCACTGTACCTTGTAAACCAGTGTTAAGGTACCACATGTATGTCACTGAACCTTGTACAACCAGAGTTAGGTTACTGTTACACTCAGCTTTATACAATTAGTGTTTACTTTCTTGAAGCATAACAGTCTAGTCTGTAACTTATTATATAAATGTGTTTAGAAAATCTTCATAATCAAAAAGGATGCCATATAAAACATGTTACCAGCAACATCCAATACAACAAAGGAGACAGATACTAAGTCTTATTTGTATGTGTACAGTTGTATACTACAGAAACTTGACCAACCTACAAGGCTGGTAGGTTCCTAACTTGCTCTGAAATTAACTATATTAACTATTACGTTATATTAAAGATATCATCATGACTGACTAGTTAAACATTTAAATAAAAACAAAATAAGAAGGTATTTGTTTTAACACTATTAGCTGTGGTTCATGTCCATCAAATATTTTAGAGCCTTCTTTTCAAAGAGCAATATAAGGAACTCAAATATCCATTTAAGCATTATTTTACACCATTCTGTAGGGCTTTTGATATATAATTATCAATTTTGTTACGGCTTTAGGTTTGATCATCATTAGCTCTTCAGAGTGTACTTAGATTGAAGGTTTCTTTTATCAATAGAAAGGCTTGACTTGAATAGAATACATACATGTAGTTCCACCATTTCTTATTTCCAACGTCCATGTACCATTAGGTCTCTCTCCCCAACTATGGACAGTCATGAATGGGTACTCTACAAACCCCCCTGGTTTGTAATCACTTGGCCTCCTTGAAAGAAGCGTAGAGCGTGTACCCATTGGTGAAGTTATGTACATTTCAATTTCACCTCGTCTTTCTACAGCAGCAATGGTGATTTCAACTTGAACATGTTCTAAAAATCTTATGTAGTTTTGGCTTTCATTACAACCACTTGTAGACAGTTCCATAATGACACTTTCGTCATAAGGTACATTTCTACAAAAAGAGAACAAAATCTATTTTATTATTTTATTATGCTTTTACTGTTAAATAAAAAAAAGAATGTAATTTGATTCACAGGTAAAATAATTTGCTTTATAATGTTTAACACAGCATCTGCAAATGTATTCAGCTATCCACTATAAATGACAAGCTTATCATCTTGCCACCGTTTTTAAAGACCTAACTTGATAGTGAATATGTTTGTGCAACTGTTTCAGCACATTGTTCAATGTAAAAGACGAACTAATATCGATTGTATAAAAGATTTGAAACATAAGCATGGACTGTCTGTCTTATGATGCCTTTCCAGAAGTTTCTAAATAAGATCGTCACAGAAAATTTGAAAATTAAGTTTTTGCAATATTTCCAAGTTAGACAACAAGATCAATAAAAGATAAAGGGTAAGTGAAATTCAATTAAAGGAAAACTTGATTGATTAATTGGGGTTATACGTGCCAGTATGAAATGATAAAAGTAGTTCTAGATTATTTAACATTATTTATAGTTACAAAAATATATCAATTAAAATGTATAGCACAAAGTATTAGTTTGTTTTTTTTAAATAGTGGAAAGATTTTTTTAACATAAACAACATTAATAGACAGTTCAATGGTTAAATATAAAATAGCAAATATTGATTACTTATAATCGACAAATTCTTACAAATACTTACACATTGTAATATGTTGTGTTGATCCTACATACACGCTGAGGTGAAACATTTTCCCATATCTTAGCTAAACTGACCATCTGTAAACTATCCATTAGTCCAAATCCAAATGCATGGCTTACTGAAATATAATTGTAAAAAACTACTGAAACAAAGTCAGAGCATGTAAACTATCCATTAGTCCAAATCCAAATGCGTGACTTAGCTTACCTGAACATCTGCAAACTATCCATTAAAATATAAATATAATTGTAAAAACTACATTTACAAAGCAAATTGGTTTCATTGTTTTTTGGAAAGGTCGGGTAATTTTTCAACTGAAAGAAGCCAATCCCAACGTAATACAACAGCCAGTTTTTGTGTAATTTATCATCTCTTGTAATACATCAAAAATCAATGACGTCCATAACACAAATATATCAGACTGAGTATTGGATTATTTTAACAGTGCCCATTGTATTATTTAAGAGAGAGAGAGAAAGAGAGAGAGAGAGAGATTACAGAACAACAAGCCTTTCAGTAAGTACTGGGACATTTGGACACTTAAGTTCTTGTCGAGATGTGTCATAAGCTCACCTTAAGTTTTCTTTCCTAAAATAAAACGACTTACCATCTTTTCCAACTCCGTTCTTTACCCAGTCATCAGCTATAAGTGTACTTTTCTTGGCAGCCAGAATAACAATATGTTGCATATCCCTCCATGTAAGATGTGGACTAAAATATAAAACAAAAAAACATTTTGTTAATCAGCAATTTAGAATGTACAAAATAACATGTAGATTGTGTGATTCTCAGTGATGTAGTTTTTTCATGTAGATTGTATAATTCTCAGTGATGTAGTTTTTTCATGTAGATTGTATAATTCTCAGTGATGTAGTTTTTTCATGTAAATTGTATAATTCTCAGTGATGTAGTTTTTTCATGTAGATTGTATGATTCTCAGTGATGTAGTTTTTTCATGTAGATTGTAAGATTCTCAGTGATGTAGTTTTTTCATGTAGATTGTATGATTCTCAGTGATGTAGTTTTTTCATGTAGATTGTATAATTCGCAGTGATGTAGTTTTTTCATGTAGATTGTATGATTCTCAGTGATGTAGTTTTTTCATGTAGATTGCATGATTCTCAGTGATGTAGTTTTTTCATGTAGATTGTATGATTCTCAGTGATGTAGTTTTTTTTATGTATATTGTATGATTCTCAGTGATGTAGTTTTTTCATGTAGATTGTAGAATTCTCAGTGATATAGTTTTTTCATTCAGATTATATGATTCTCAGTGATGATACTTACTTAGCCTTTAAAACTAAGGCACAAATACCAGCACCAATAGCCACACTTGCTGATGTTCCAGAATGATACTCTGTACGTGATACTTACTTAGCCTCTAAAACTAAGGCACAAATACCAGCACCAATTGCCACACTTGCTGATGTTCCAGAATGATACTCTGGACGTGATACTTACTTAGCCTCTAAAACTAAGGCACAAATACCCGCACCAATAGCTACACTAGCTGATGTTCCAGAATGATACTCTGTATGTGATACTTACTTAGCCTCTAAAACTAAGGCACAAATACCAGCACCAATAGCTACACTTGCTGATGTTCCAGAATGATACTCTGTATGTGATACTTACTTAGCCTGTAAAACCAAGGCATAAATACCAGCACCAAAAGCTACTCTTGCTGATGTTCCAGAATGATACTCTGTACCTGATACTTACTTAGGCTTTAAAACTAAGACACAAATACCAGCACCAATAGCCACACTTGCTGATGTTCAAGAATGATACTCTGTATGTGATACTTACTTAGCCTCTTAAACCAAGACACAAATACCAGCACCAATAGCCACACTTGCTGATGTTCCAGAATGATACTCTGTATGTGATACTTACTTAGCCTCTTAAACCAAGACACAAATACCAGCACCAATAGCCACACTTGCTGATGTTCCAGAATGATACTCTGTATGTGATACTTACTTAGCCTCTTAAATCAAGACAAAAATACCAGCACCAATAGCTACACTTGCTGATGTTCCAGAATGATACTCTGTATGTGATACTTACTTAGTCTCTAAACCTAAGACACAAATACCAGCACCAATAGCCACACTTGCTGATGTTCAAGAATGATACTCTGTATGTGATACTTACTTAGTCTCTAAAACTAAGGCACAAATACCAGCACCAATAGCTACACTTGCTGATGTTCCACAATGATACTCTGTATGTGATACTTACTTAGCCTCTTAAACCAAGACACAAATACCAGCACCAATAGCCACACTTGCTGATGTTCCAGAATGATACTCTGTATGTGATACTTACTTAGCCTTTAAAACTAAGGCACAAATACCAGCACCAATAGCTACACTTGCTGATGTTCCAGAATGATACTCTGTATGTGATACTTACTTAGCCTTTATAACTAAGGCACAAATACCAGCACCAATAGCTACACTTGCTGATGTTCCAGAATGATACTCTGTACGTGATACTTACTTAGCCTCTAAAACTAAGACACAAATACCAGCACCAATAGCTACACTGGCTGATGTTCCAGAATGATACTCTGTACGTGATACTTACTTAGCCTCTAAAACTAAGGCACAAATACCAGCACCAATAGCTACACTTGCTGATGTTCCAGAATGATACTCTGTACGTGATACTTACTTAGCCTCTAAAACTAAGGCACAAATACCAGCACCAATAGCTACACTTGCTGATGTTCCACAATGATACTCTGTACGTGATACTTACTTAGCCTCTAAAACTAAGACACAAATACCAGCACCAATAGCTACACTGGCTGATGTTCCAGAATGATACTCTGTACGTGATACTTACTTAGCCTCTAAAACTAAGGCACAAATACCAGCACCAATAGCTACACTTCCTGATGTTCCAGAATGATACTCTGTATGTGATACTTACTTAGTCTCTAAACCTAAGGACACAAATACCAGCACCAATAGCTACACTTGCTGATGTTCCAGAATGATACTCTGTATGTGATACTTACTTAGCCTCTAAAACTAAGGCACAAATACCAGCACCAATAGCTACACTTGCTGATGTTCCAGAATGATACTCTGTAGTGATACTTACTTAGCCTCTAAAACTAAGGCACAAATACCAGCACCAATAGCCACACTTGCTGATGTTCCAGAATGATACTCTGTAGTGATACTTACTTAGGCCTTTAAAACTAGGCACAAATACCAGCACCAATAGCTACACTTGCTGATGTTCCAGAATGATACTCTGTAAGTGATACTTACTTAGCCTCTAAAACTAAGGCACAAATACCAGCACCAATAGCTACACTGGCTGATGTTCCAGAATGATACTCTGTACGTGATACTTACTTAGCCTCTAAAACTAAGGCACAAATACCAGCACCAATAGCTACACTTGCTGATGTTCCAGAATGATACTCTGTACGTGATACTTACTTAGCTCTAAAACTAAGGCACAAATACCAGCACCAATAGCTACACTTGCTGATGTTCCAGAATGATACTCTGTACGTGATACTTACTTAGCCTCTAAAACTAAGGCACAAATACCAGCACCAATAGCTACACTTGCTGATGTTCCAGAATG
>JARBDR010000484.1:91131-145825 GCA_029721355.1 Tegillarca granosa | reverse complement strand
GATGATATTTATTGATACAAAAATAATGATAATTTATTGATACAAAAATGATGATATTTATTTTTTCATTAATAGGTTGTTGATGACAGAATGTCGGTGATTCAGCCTGTGCTGACATCAACTGGTTTCCCAGAGGTAGCTATGATAGGGACTGTGGTTACAGCGGTTCCTACTACACAGGCACAAGACAGGTACATACATATCATACTAGTACTAATTGTATGTATTCCTATCTTCCTATCAACCCCATCATTGAATTGAGGTAATAATAATTGGTCTAATTCTGGGTCTAGAATTCAGACCAGTCTACAGGCCCGAGTAGAACCTGTACCATTTTATGAATTTCCTGAAATAAGTTATAGGAAATAATGAAAATTTTAGATTAATACTGATGTGAATTTTAGATGTGTGTATATTTCAGACACAGAGTTCTAGAGATGACAACTATCAATGATGTCACTGTATCAATGAGCATCTTGACTGGGGCATTAAACATCATCAATTCACTCCATTGTACCAGTAATGATAATTAACACCATAAAAAGTCTGCTTCTTCTTCACAATAACTACTGTACAAAAAAAATGTACAACGAGACTTGTGAAATCTGAAAACTTGTGAAAATTGATCCCTGTATATTACATGTATGACTGCATCCCTGTATATTTCACATATGACTGGATCCCTGTATATTTCACATATGACTGGATCCCTGTATATTACATGTATGACTGATCCCTGTATATTACATGTATGACTGGATCCCTGTATATTACCTGTATGACTGGATCCCTGTATATTACCTGTATGACTGGATCCCTGTATATTACACATATGACTGGATCCCTGTATATTACACATATGACTGGATCCCTGTATATTACATGTATGACTGGATCCCTGTATATTACATGTATGACTGGATCCCTGTATATTACCTGTATGACTGGATCCCTGTATATTACCTGTATGACTGGATCCCTGTATATTACACATATGACTGGATCCCTGTATATTACACATATGACTGGATCCCTGTATATAACACATATGACTGGATCCCTGTATATTTCACATATGACTGGATCCCTGTATATTACACGTATGACTGGATCCCTGTATATTACATGTATGACTGGATCCCTGTATATTACATGTATGACTGGATCCCTGTATATTACACGTATGACTGGATCCCTGTATATTACACGTATGACTGGATCCCTGTATATTACATGTATGACTGGATCCCTGTATATTACATGAATGACTGGATACCTGTATATTACATGTATGACTGGATCCCTGTATATTACATGTGTGACTGGATCCCTGTATATTACATGTATGACTGGATCCCTGTATATTACACATATGACTGGATCCCAGTATATTACACATATGACTGGATCCCTGTATATTACACATATGACTGGATCCCTGTATATTACACATATGACTGGATCCCTGTATATTACATGTATGACTGGATCCCTGTATATTACATGTATGACTGGATCCTTGTATATTACACGTATGACTGGATCCCTGTATATTTCACGTATGACTGGATCCCTGTATATTTCACGTATGACTGGATCCCTGTATATTACATGTATGACTGGATCCCTGTATATTACATGTATGACTGGATCCCTGTATATTACACGTATGACTGGATCCCTGTATATTACACGTATGACTGGATCCCTGTATATTTCACATATGACTGGATCCCTGTATATTACATGTATGACTGGATCCCTGTATATTACATGTATGACTGGATCCCTGTATATTACACGTATGACTGGATCCCTGTATATTTCACGTATGACTGGATCCCTGTATATTACATGGATGACTGGATTCCTGTATATTACATGTATGACTGGATCCCTGTATATTTCACATATGACTGGATCCCTGTATATTTCACATATGACTGGATCCCTGTATATTACACATATGAATGGATCCCTGTATATTTCACATATGACTGGATCCCTGTATATTTCACATATGACTGGATCTCTGTATATTTCACATATGACTGGATCCCTGTATATTTCACATATGACTGGATCCCTGTATATTTCACATATGACTGGATCCCTGTATATTACATGTATGACTGGATCCCTGTATATTACACATATGACGGGATCCCAGTATATTACATGTATGACTGGATCCCAGTATATTACATGTATGACTGAAAATTGTAGAACAGAAATGTTGCTGTGTGTGTGATATTAGATAAATGATTTTACCTTCAGTTAAGGAAAAATGTTTTACTGATATAAGTGTTTAATTTATTGTAAATTTCCATTTTTTTCCTCAGCTTATAAGGAACTTGAATCATATTCCTGGTATGAGTTTTCATGGAGATAAACATACATTGAGTGGGAAAATGGTGTTTTATGTTCCAGTCATTTATATCAGACAGTCAGTTCTGGGATGATAAAGTAAACAGGATTATTTTGACAAAAGCTCAGGTCCCAGTTTCACAATAATTCAGTCAACTCAAATATTCCCATTTTTCTCTCATCAGTATTTTTAAAAAAATTTAAGTTTAATGAAACAATTTTTTGTTTTGTTTAACAAACCTACACTAATCCATTTAAATATAACATTAGATATTCAATTGTAACTGTATAATGTCTTAAAAATTGACATTGAAATATTCCCAAATAAGTGTGTTGAGTGTATGCTCAGTTGAGTGAATGATTGTGAATCTGGGGCCAGACACTCGGCAAGAAAACTGACAAAATTTCTGACACTTGGATCTGACAGAGTAGTGAGAGTTACTGTGGTTCATAAGTTGGCATGTTGGAATACTTGACCAACACAACTGTAATTGATGAACAGGAATATCAGACATGTCCAAAGTTTTATTATGTTTCAGATTTAAATTCTTGTTGTTTCAGTACTTTAAAGACGGAGAC
Source organism: Tegillarca granosa (assembly GCA_029721355.1). NCBI lineage: Eukaryota > Metazoa > Mollusca > Bivalvia > Arcoida > Arcidae > Tegillarca > Tegillarca granosa. Next base: position 142,879 of record JARBDR010000484.1, on the reverse strand, counting down.
CACAGAACTTCAGAATGAAGAGGAAAAAAGATCAATATATGGGTAAGTAGTTGAATTGTCTCCCCTGAAATTTAGATATTTGAATTTTCTCCCTTGAAAGTCGGATTATCTCTGTTGTAGATGAGGTTTGAATTTTCTCCTGTACCTTACAGTTATTCTGTTGAATTCTAGAATTAAGATGCCTCTGTCTTAAGCAGTTAACAAAGCTATATAAAACTGTCACCAGAAGTGTTGTCATGTGACTTAAAATATTGAAATTACATGAGTGATAAGTGAAAATTAATATCTTAATTGAATCTGATAACATTTCTTAGCTGAATACTTCAATAACTATCTGTTTCAAGCTAAGTAATTTTTTATGAGTTATACAGTCATATTGGGCTTCTTCAGGCATAAACATACTTCAGCATTTGAACTTCTATGGATACAGTACTTTCAGTACTTTGATTTATCTTTTTCAGGCATCCACTATTTCCATTAATGGCGCTATTGTTTGAGAAATGTGAGATGGCGACACAAACTCCTGATTGTCCGAGCTCTGATAGTTTTGATGTGGATATCCAGGCTTTTGTACAACATCAAGAGAAAGACAATAAACCGTTCTTCAGTGATGATTCTGACCTTGATGCACTCGTATGTATTGTCTATTTATTACTCTACTTTAGTGGAGTTACAAGGTTATATTTACGACTTTGATTTATCAGAACCTAGAAAGATTTTACAGAAAAAACAAAAAATACATCAGTAACTAATAATAAATTAATGTAGGAATGGGGGCTTTTGGGAATATCTTTATAAATGAGCTCTGCAATTGAGAGAGAGAGAGATTATAATATTGTGGTTGATAAGTAAATTGGCAATGTTATCCATGAGCATAATAACAAGGTTTACTAAATATTGGAAAGAGGCCACAAAATAGTTAAAAAAGGCTTACACTTTTCAGAAAGGGTCCTATAATGGACCCCTTTGAGATGCCAGAGTAAGTCTGCAGTGATCAGGGCTTTAGGTCAAATACAAAGTGTCTCATCAACAGAAATTTGTGTTAACTCATTAAATTATATAGACACAGAAAAATATATGAAATATATAAAAATTGATAAGAATAATAAAGAAGGAACAAAGTTAACACACATATTAAATTATTAAAGGACCACAAACTTCAGATCGTTATATATTAATTGGTCTGTAGATATACAATTTTATCACACGTAACCTTCATAATACTCATATTTATTTATTTTATGGGAAACAATTTGATCATACATAACCTTCATAATGTACATATTTAATTATTTATTTTTGCTTGTATTTATTGATTTATTTTTGCTCGCATTTATTTATTTATTTTTACTTGTATTTATTTATTTATTATTGCTCGTATTTATTTATTTATTTTTGCTCGTATTTATTTATTTATTTTTGCTCGTATTTATTTATTTATTTTTGCTCGTATTTATTTATATTTCAGATGGTTAAAGCAATTCAAGTGTTACGAATTCATCTTCTAGAACTGGAGAAAGTTAACGAGCTTTGTAAAGACTTCTGTACACGTTATATAGCATGTTTAAAGGGTAAATTACAAAGTGAACAATTACTGCGTATTGACTCGGACTTCGATGATATTCCTTTTGAAGAGGGATCACCAACATCATCCAATCAGATGCAAATTCCACAAGTTGTTAATCCTAATGTGATGAATTCTGCGAACAGTTTGATGTTTCAACAAGGAATAACTCCACCTGGTGTTTCTATGGCAACAATAAATCAAGGTCAGATTGTGTCAGGTGGTACAGTTTATCAGATGGTTCAGACACCTCAAGGATTAGTAGCACAGCCAATACAGGTAAGTCTTTATTGTCCTTCCTTTCCTGTCTGGTCAGAACTCTATCCTGGTCTTGTCAGATCCTTTGTCAGAACACTGTCCCTGTCTGGTCAGAACACTGACCCTGTCTTGTCAGATCCCTGCCCTGGTCTTGTCAGATCCTTTGTCAGAACACTGTCCCTGTCTGGTCAGAACACTGACCCTGTCTTGTCAGATCCCTGCCCTGGTCTTGTCAGATCCTTTGTCAGAACACTGACTCTGTCTTGTCAGATCCCTGCCCTGGTCTTGTCAGATCCTTTGTCAGAACACTGTCCCTGTCTAGTCAAAACACTAACCCTGTCTTGTCAGATCCCTGTCCCTGTCTTGTCAGAACCATGCCCTGTCCTGTCAGAACTCTGTCTCTGTCCTGTCAGACCCCCACCCTGTCCTTGTTCTTTACTCTGTGTGGTCAGGTAACTTCTTTATTTACATGAATTAACGACAAATATGACCTGGAACATTGTGGTGTTTGGTTCAGATTTATATAGACAATGTTCTTAAACAAGCTTCCTGAAATTATAAATTAAAATATATAATCTTTACAAATAAATAAATAAATAAATTTGAACACAGTTGTCATAAGTAGCAAGAATATGTTTCTCTTATATTATAACTTCCATTGTTTGTTTGTTTTTTTTGTGTTTTTTTGTTTGTTTGTTTTCAGATTACCGTAAATATTTTTTTTAGATTTATATGTTTGGTCAGAAGAACAGAAAACAAGTGAGACAGTTAGGATCTATAAATGTACTTGATATATAAGACTGGATACAGAATGTTCGTTGATAACAACACATACAATGTACACAGTATTCTGTTATAATCTTCTATATATGTGTAATTAATTACAGACATTATTATTGTAAAAAATGACACTGTCATACATGTAATATGTGTAAACACCATTATTGATATATTTTCAGATTCAATCAACTCCCCTACAAACACAGATTGGAACTAGTTCAGTTATACATGGGAGTACTCCATTATCACAGATAGGGGTGGTCAATTCTCAGGTACCTCAGACACCTACAACACCAACTAGTGAGTGAAATGTTTTATAAAAATTTAACTACATATGTTTGCATTTATTTTTTTTTTTTAATGTTAAAAAATACAATCCATAAAATACACTTTGTTAATCCCTGTCTTTTGACAGTCATTTATGTAACATGAATTATTTGAACATTTTGTCTGAAGAAGAACAGTGTTGAACAAGTATAATGTATATTTATAGAGCTGTTGGTATATTTATAGAGCTGTTGGTATATTTATAGAGCTGTTGGTATATTTATAGAGCTGTTGGTATATTTATAGAGCTGTTGGTATATTTATAGAGCTGTTGGTATATTTATAGAGCTGTTGGTGTATTTATAGAGCTGTTGGTATATTTATAGAGCTGTTGGTGTATTTATAGAGCTGTTGGTGTATTTATAGAGCTGTTGGTGTATTTATAGAGCTGTTGGTGTATTTATAGAGCTGTTGGTGTATTTATAGAGCTGTTGGTGTATTTATAGAGCTGTTGGTATATTTATAGAGCTGTTGGTATATTTATAGAGCTGTTGGTGTATTTATAGAGCTGTTGGTGTATTTATAGAGCTGTTGGTGTATTTATAGAGCTGTTGGTATATTTATAGAGCTGTTGGTATATTTATAGAGCTGTTGGTGTATTATAGAGCTGTTGGTGTATTTATAGAGCTGTTGGTGTATTTATAGAGCTGTTGGTGTATTTATAGAGCTGTTGGTATATTTATAGAGCTGTTGGTATATTTATAGAGCTGTTGGTGTATTTATAGAGCTGTTGGTGTATTTATAGAGCTGTTGGTGTATTTATAGAGCTGTTGGTGTATTTATAGAGCTGTTGGTATATTTATAGAGCTGTTGGTGTATTTATAGAGCTGTTGGTGTATTTATAGAGCTGTTGGTGTATTTATAGAGCTGTTGGTGTATTTATAGAGCTGTTGGTGTATTTATAGAGCTGTTGGTATATTTATAGAGCTGTTGGTGTAATTTTTTGAAAGTATCCTAATATGTTGCATTAATGTTTTGAGGTTAGTTTTCAAAAACAGACAAAAGCTTTATATAATATTTATCTATTTGTTTTGTTTACTCAAATGTTTTCAAGCAGTCATGGTCACTTAAGATGGATATTTGGTAAAATTGATCCACACTGGTATAATATGATGCATATATAGGCCATCTATCTGATGACATTTGGTGCCCCCTCTCTGGTGGCTTATTTGACCGAATTAACATTAAAAATTGACAATACAGGAATTCCTTCAGAATTTTGAATTATTACTTTTTTTTATTTAGCCCAGTACTTCATCAGCACTTCAGTATGAAACAATATATATTCTTATACTACACAGGTACCAAATACTCTGTCAGCATTTCAGTACTTTGATTCATTATATATTATTTAATTCAGTAACTACACAGGTACCAAATACTCCATTGGGGTTAAATAGTGGGTCTGATGATGAAGACATTTCTGGAAAAAAGAAAAACAAACGAGGTGTATTACCAAAACCAGCAACACAAGTCATGAAATCCTGGTTATTTCAGCACATTGTGGTAAGTCATCCTGGTTATTTCAGCACTTTGTGGTAAGTCATGAAATCAGTTATTTCAGCACATTGTGGTAAGTCATGAAATCAGTTATTTCAGCACATTGTGGTAAGTCATGAAATCAGTTATTTCAGCACATTGTGGTAAGTCATGAAATCAAAGTTATTTCAGCACATTGTGGTAAGTCATGAAATCAAAGTTATTTCAGCACATTGTGGTAAGTGTAAACACTTTAACATTATTACAACTACAGTTAAACCTGTTTAGACAGAATCTCGATAGAACATCTGTGTAAACTGGAACCTAGTTATACTAAACCCTATATAAAGAAATATTCTTAGTTACTGTAGAATCATTAATATTCGTTGGGTTGAAATTTCATGGTTTTGCCTTTTTAAAAAATTCGGTTTGATGGAATTGAGTTTTGTGAAAATAAATCCCATTGAGGGCAATGGTAATTAAATATTTTTGATGACATTTATTTCATGGCTTTCAGTAACACACGAAAATAATGAAATTTATTTCCCTCATGAATATCTGTGATTTTACAGTAATGCATAATAAAATTGTGTCTGGCATGGCTGTCTAAAATTCAGATGTATATAAAGTGTTCTTTAAGTGATACAGGATTATCTAAATCTTATTATCTCTTTTAGAGACATTACCGTTGATATAGTTTGTTAAATCAACTCTCATAAACTTAAAACCTGTTTAATATAGCACAATCTCCTTTGTTTTGACAATATTGGGTTAAGACGGTTTCTATTGAGGTATAGTTCAGTTCTGTTAATTGGATGCTTGCTTTTTCCTCTAAATAACGTAGCCATGGTGACAGTAAATTCCAGGGTCTAACCACTTTGATTTCTAATTATCATTCAATTAGCCTTAAATCACGTTTTTAGTCAGACTTCTGTGTTTTAACATTCACATGTTTCATGGGGGTAAAACTGACCTTCCACAAAACCTCAAAACCTCAAAACTCAAATTATATAAATACAACTGTCTCTTTATTAAATCCATGAAAATTATAAAAAAAAAAATCATAAATCAAATTCCAAGAAAAAACATAGAAGAATCTAATAGACATCTTTGAAAACTTTCATTTCATAGATATTACCAGTAGCTCTGTTGACTCTTAAGTTTACTCTCTAAGTTTTAAGGTTTTTTTGTTTCATTATTTGCATCAAGGGAGTGGAGTAGAGTGAAGTAACGGTGTTTTATGCCCCAGTCAAGATTCTTTCACTTATTTCAAGGTGGTCAGTTTTGGATGGTGGAGAAAACCGGAGTGCCCAGAGAAAACCACCGACCTTTGGCAAGCGAACTGACAAACTTTCTCACACTAGGATCTGTCCCGTGTGGGATTCGAACTTAGGCAGTGAGAGGCACTGTAAATGCGCGCTTTAGACCACTCGGTCACCGAGGCCCCCAATTGCATCAAGGGGAGATAACTTGTACCATTCACAGGATTATGTCTCCATTGATAATATAATCTTAATTGAGAGAATAATTTCAAGTAAAATCAGTGGAAAAAGTCAAACAGAAACTGTGTTAGATAAATCAGTGTAAAATTATAATAATTTAAATTTATTGATTTTGTCTGTTGTAGCATCCATATCCTACAGAAGACGAAAAACGTCAGATAGCAGCACAAACTAACTTAACATTATTACAAGTCAATAACTGGTAAGTAAATTGGATAACCCCACCTCACCCACCCACCTCTTCAACACCCCCCCCCTCCCACACACACACACACACACACACACACACACACACACACACCTCCACCTCTGTCCCAGTCTATTTAAGTCTATCACAAAGTTAACCCTGCATCCACTTATTGGTAGGCAGGTAGATTAGAGCAATGTGAAATTAAATATCTCTACCAAAGACGTCTAATACAGCCTGACTGATGACGTCTAATACAGCCTGGCTGACGACGTCTAATACGGCCTGACTGACGACGTCTAATACAGCCTGACTGACGACGTCTAATACAGCCTGCGCTGAAGACGTTTAATACAGCCTGGCTGACGATGTCTAATACAGCCTGACTGATGACGTCTAATACAGCCTGGCTGAAGACGTCTAATACAGCCTGGCTGAGGACGTCTAATACAGCCTGACTGATGCATAAACTACAAACTGTTTTACCATGAGTCCATGTCAACAGTGACCAGAAAAAGATTTGGTCCATCACAGATACCTATATAAATCAAAACCAATAAAATAATCCAATCTTGTATGACCAATCTGTGCTGGTCCTCTGGACAGTTACATGGGACGGTTTACATTGATAAATTTCTTGAACAAAATTCTCAATTTATTGCAGGATAGCAGCAACTTCTGTTGAAAGCAAACACAGCAGCATATGAACTTTGATCTTTGAGAGTTCGCTATATATTACTTGTATTTTTTAATATACATTTATGTGACTTTGAGCTATGTATACATGGTATAACTCATTGAGAATCTGATTGTAATAATGTATGTAACTAGTAATTTAGACACCTGTGATTTTTGAATTATGAATAATTTGGTCGTGAATTGATTGTAATAGATAAACATTGATTTGTAAAAATTATTAATTTTAATGGCTTCACATAAATTCTACAGGTTTATCAATGCAAGGCGGAGAATTTTACAGCCAATGTTGGATGCCAGTAATCCAGAACAGATAAAAGCCAAGAAATCTAAACCACAAAATAGACCATTACAGAGATTCTGGCCAGAAAGTATAGCTAACATACAACCACAGATACCAGGGGTTACCATGGTAACTAAATCTGAGACAGAAGGGGAGACAACTTCTACACAGAATTCACCTCACACATCTGATCAGAGTGAGTAGAAGATATTTGATTTTTGGATTCCAGTAGTTCTTGTTTCTACTCCAGCACTTTGTTTGTTTATGGTCAGTAGTTTGTCCATGGTCAGTTGTTTCTTCCACAATCTCAGAAGTTTTTATTGTATTTGGCTTTTCTGATGTGTTTGTGTTTATGTTCAATACTAATTAAGTCTTCATGAAGGATGGCTAAAGGAACTATAAATAAATGAATTCTTCTTGTGGTTAAATTCCTCCTTTTCTGTCATATCTTCTCTAGTTTTGAGTGAATTTGGTTCATTTTAACATGTCAATACTAAATCCTGAATAAAAAAGCCTGTCTAACTTGAACTACCCTTCTCAGAATATACCATTTATATTTTAGTGTGTAAACCAAACTAACACCTGTACCAGTCTTTATCAACCTGAAACATTAAACTGGTTCTGTATCTGATAAACATTGTACCTTAGAGTTCAGCTGACAAAAACTTACCTTGAACAGGTGAAAGAACAGTACCATGTCTTAAACTGTACCGGTGAGAATAGAGGCAAACATAGAAACTGTACAGTCCTTTGTCTTAAACTGTACAGGTGAGCAATACAGGCCCATGTCTGAATCCAATTATATGTGAGCAATACAAGTCCCTTGTCTTATACTGTACAGGTGAGCAATACAGGCCCATGTCTGAATCCAATTATATGTGAGCAATACAAGTCCCTTGTCTTATACTGTACAGGTGAGCAATATAGGCCCCTGTCTAAAACTGTACAGGTGAGCAATACAGGCCCTATTTTGGATTCAAACCTAGGTGAGGCAATGGAGGGTGTTGTCTTCCATATGTGTATGCTTTAGACAAGAGACATCAGATATCTTGTTGTATAATATAACTGCAGTCTTTGAAAAATTGTGTAATCTTTTTTGAAATTTTACAAAAAAAAAATAAAAAAAAAAAAATAAATAAATAAAATTTCTTGTTTATTTTTTTTGTCATCCATTTTAGTTCTAGGTTCAGAAGAAAGGGTTGTTGATGCAGATAGCAGTCAGAGATCAGCAGGAAGTGGTAACCATGGTGATAACCTTGGTGAATCAGACTTTTCTGATAAAGATAAAAATTTAACATTAAATTCAGACGATGGTGATATTATGTACATAGATAAAGGAAATGATAGTGATGAATCATCATCAGAATGAAAATTTATTTAATTCATTATTAACATGCTGGAATATCTGTGATATCATCAATCAGACAACCAATCAACCGTTTACAAAATAACACAGTTTCTTGGTTAGCAGATTGACATGTGTTTGACATCCATGAAACATAAATGATATTTTTGTGATATCTATGACTGAATAATATCATCATAATCAACCAGTTGACAGCAATATCATCATGGCATCAACATCATCATGGCATCAACATCGTCATAGCATCAACATCGTCATAGCATCAACATCGTCATGGCATGGCATCGATATCATCATGGCATCGATATTGTCATGGCATCATCATCGTCATGGCATCAACATCGTCATGGCATGACATTGATAACATCATGGCATCGATATTGTCATGGCATCGATATCATCATGGCATGGACATCGTCATGGCATCTTGTCATGGCATCAACATCACGCTAATTTGAAATGATGGTCATATTCATTTATGTGTAGTGGTTTCAATGGAATAGAAAGTGATCACTTTGGAATGAGCAGTGATACAGCTTAAATGTGTAGTGATTTCACTGTACTGTGTATTGTTTCACTGAAATGGAAAGTGATCTCACTGGAATGTGTAGTGAATTCACTGGAATGGAATGGATTACTTTTCATTATGTAAAAAATGAATGATGGTTGACATTGTAAAATATCGAAGAAACAGTGTTTTTATTTGTCAAAGTAATAACAGTTATATCATATACAGAATGACCGATTCCTCATCAAGAACTGAAAACTAATTCCTCATCAAAAAATTGAAAACTGACTCCTCATCAAGAACTGAAAACTGACTCTTCATCATAAACTAATTCAAATCTCTGTTAGCTTTACCAACAAAAATGAAATTGAAAATAGTAGCAAAAAAAATTATTATACATGTAAGAACACACTTATCACTACTACTTCTTGTTTGTAATAATTGTAATTGTTGAACAAAAAAAAAAATATATGAACTACTGGACAAGCTGTAAGTTGCAGCAGAGTCTTAAACTAACAAAACCTGCTAAATAATACTGTTATGTATAACTATACAAATTAGACCTTGTGCTGAGTCTACTACAGTTGTTATGATACAAGAGTATTTACTGATTTGAGTCTTCCTTCTTGATCAGTGATTTATCAACAGCTCTTGGAATTTAAGGTAACAGTGATTGTGGGGTTATACATCTGTTCCATTTCTATTTTTGACATATGAATGATAGTGAATACATTTGCTATATTTTTATGTTATTTTGTGTGATATTTGTATGTAGATTTGTTCAGAATTGTTACACAGGGTCCCTAATGTCTGATTGTTAACTTTCACCTTCTTTATTACCAGTTTACCAAAGAAACCTTTTTTTGAAAAAAAAAAAAAAAAAAAAAACGAGAATCATAAGTATTGCTTGAAAAACAATGCATTTAATAAAACTCCTTTGTGTCAATGTTTTTCTAACAAGTGAAAAGAAATTGGATTTTTAAATGTACATATTGTGGGTGTCACTATAGTAACATTGAAATCTTTAAGTTTTGGCAATCAACATAGCTTTATTATTATTTATTTTCTTTTTGAAATCCATCTATCTATTTAGAAACCATAAGAAGATGACATGTTTTCATGTGTTGCCATAGCAACAATCAAATTTTTCAAAAGAAAAACTAAAGAAGAACTAAAACTGGTCTATATACTAACAAACCTGCTGTGTCTGTAATAAACTAAAGAGTTGACAATGCTCTTTATAACAAGACAAGGTTATTGAAAATAAACAACTTCTGTTGTCATGGAAACGACATTGAATTATATAGCAATATTAGATGTATTATTTAATCATAATTACTGACTTACAATCTTCTTGTTCTTTATCTCAGATATTTGTAAACTTATTGAGTTTTATTTCCGTTACCATGGTTACGTTTATAGTTTTGCCCTTCAGTTTTTTTTTTGTAAATAAAAATGACATTATTTTTATATTTGTATGACAGACACAAATATTCAACTTATAACGTTAGTTGATAAACAAGAGAAAGTTGTATACATGTACATAGAGATATTATTTACATTTACTGTATGTAAAGATTTTCTCATCATCCATGTACAACAGACCTGGTTACATTGTTAGATTATCATCGCAGTGTCATTGTTTTCTCTACGGCATGACAAATTAATTTGTAGTTCCTCAGACCTGCTCACCTCTTAAATTTTCAAATCCTTTTCTGCCTGTCTAAAATTTCTGGTAAAATCCCGCTTCCATTTTCTGCAAAACCTTTGGCTGCATTCAGTGTAAATTTAATAATATCAGGGCAACATTTGTCCAGTGTTTTACTAACAGTTCATTGTTGATTGATTATTTGCTCGATTGGATGGGGTTTGCCAGAACAGCAAATTCTCTGACTTTTATCAGTTATTTTTAAGCTTGTTTGCCTTTTCCTGCAATAATTATCTTTTAGTGCATTGTTTGTTTACTCGCTTGCCAGGTTCAAATTTTGTTCGCCTGAAGAAAAATGTGTTTTAGAAAAAAAAATACATTTAATTCTTAATGGTTCCCTCGCCTCTATTTTTTTTTCAAATAAATCCATAGGACTAAAAATATATTTGTGGCCTACAAAGTAATGGGATATAAATAACATGGTTCCCTGATATACTCCATTGTTGAATTCACTTAGTAACAAAAATGTTTATATTTACACAAATATACAAGAAACTAATTATTACTTAACTGATTATGATTTCAAAGCTTTAACATCCAGCCCAGAACGCTAAATCATTTCCTGTCAAATACCGGTACATGTAATTCTCATTGTACAGTTTGATAATAAATGTCAAATCTTTACTGAGAAGTTAAGTATTATCGTATCAATAAAATGTTTGTTTGTTTTTATCAAATCTTTGTTGTTCTTTTTCCTGAAGGTTCTGTGGTTTGAGCTTAGATAAACCATAAACATTATACCTGAACAAAAAAATTATCTGGTTGTTTCTGGACCTGGGACACATTGGTATTTCAGAATTGAAGAACCAAGTACAAGTGCATTGTTCCAGGGCCATGAACATAAGCTTATTATAAGTGGTTTGATATAATCTTGTCCTCAGTTCACACAGATGAGTTTAAATGGAAATTAAAATGTAAACTCCATGCCTGTGTGTCTTAAAATAATGGACAATGTCCTTGAATCACTTTTCATGACTTACAATAATTGATTGGGATGACTGGACTGTATCATGGACATATTGAAATAATAACAGAATAAAATTAATTTTTACATGGAGATTTTATTATGATATCTTACCTGTTTATTTAACATGTTTATTTAAATTTACAAAAATAAATAGTTAAATACAGTTATATCTACAAGTCAAATCCTCTTGACGTCACTTCTGACACCTCAAAACTTTTATGGGCATCATTAATCTATTTTAAAATATTTCTTCCAGCTTTATGTAATCTTTACTTCCCCAAATTTAGTTTGATATTTTTATTATAGTACAAGCCAGTATGAACCCATTGAAAGATAATCCTTTACACATCTGGCAAATCTTTCATTATAAAATTGGTAATTACTACAACAATCAACTCATCGAAAATTGTGTGAAATGAACTGTAATGCAATAATTTATAAACATATTATTTCAAGATTTATCTGACAGAATTCAAGCTTGACCTACATTTTATCACTCCTTATCAATATTCCAAACTTCAGTAAAACTTTTGTTTACTTATCAAGAGTTATTACCAAGTTACTGAAGTATGACGAGAAATGTACTAACATATCGTGTGACACAGTTAAAAAATATTAGTACATTTCTCATGTTAAAACATAATAATACACTATGTACATTATAACTAGTTAATGTATCAAGTTTATACGCAGTCACATATATCATATATTCTGTACATTATTTACATGTAAATACATATAGTTATCAAAAACCATTTTATACAAAATAAATAGTTTTGCAAATACACATTTTCCTATCATAGTTATCACAGAGATGCAAAAAGAAAAAAAAAAAAAAGAAATTAAAATAATAAAATTCAAAAATTAAAATACCTCAAAATCGACACACAATACTCATTTTACTTTTCTTCTCATAAAACATTGTTTTATTTCACAGACATAAAATAAAATCACAGACAGTATATTAAATGGACGGATTCCGGTAAATGTATCAGTGTATCATTCTCACAAAGAAAAATAAAAATAAAAAGAATTGCAGAAAAAGAGCATAACTCTAAAGAAAAGGGACATAACTCTACAAATAAGGGACATAACTCTAAAGGAAAAGGGGCATAACTTTTTAATGGCGTTAACAATTAATACCTGAACAGAACATCTAACAACACTTTTAAAATCTTCAAATTTATAAAGACTAATCATGATTCAGATAAATAATTCATCTTAATAATATATGACATATAAACAATCTGTAATAAGATATTTATACTGACACACACATACCCAACCCTGAACATACCCGCCCACACATAGAAACACACAAAATCTGAGAAAAGGAAACTATAGCTGTCTCATAGTGTGGAATGTTATAATAATAAAAAAAAACACATGTTTTATCTGTTTGTACATATTGACATTATGTAAATAGAGATAAACATGTGACACTGTATCACATTGTGTTACAATCATTTATCTATATATATAAATCTGCTTCACAAATACTGAATTTAAGTTTCTCAGGTAAATTTTTTCTAGCTTTGAGTTCAGTAGTAAAACTGAAGCACAAAAGAAATAAAGATTATTTTCCTGTAAAAGTCACATGACATTATTTATGATTGTGCTCCTCGACCTTCTGAGACTTGTTGTGTCTGTTCTTGCACTTCCTGTTTAGTTTCTGCCTGTGCTGGGGCACCTGTAGTTGTCGGGGCAGTTCTCGGAGGTTTGGCATTCATACTGATCGTTTCTTCTCCATCTTTTACTATTTCTTTATGAGCAGCCAATAAATATCTTCTCTGACTTCTCTTAACTGTAAAAAACAACAATACAAATACATGTATCTTAAAAATACAAAATAAAATTTAAATTTGAAGACAGACTACGCAGTAGTGATTTATACGTTGTGAATATGAGTCCTAGCATTTACTGGTACAAGTAAAATTGATTTGTTTTTAATTACAATGGACTGATTACTATTTAAAGAGGATTAAATCTTTAAAAAATCAAGAGAAATAATTTTCATTATCTTAATAAATTTCATTAACCAGACTCGGAGCTTGCTCAATATTCTTTGGGTGTAAAGTGTATATATTTTGAAAGTAAACACATAATTATCAGTAATTTAACACAATAATAAATCTGTGATTCTGTGGTAGTAAATTTAATATATATATAATGTAGGTTTATTTCTGAACAGATATTTCACAAAATTCAGGTGTCAAGTCAAGCCAAAGAGATTCTGTACACACATGTAGGTACTGCCACACTAGCAGGTACATGATTTTAAATGTATGCATGTGAGAGTGATTCAGCTCTACATCTATAGCAACAGAGAGAGAGGGGGGATGTTTATAATACAGACCTTTGTCTCTTACTGTGATTTTCTGAACTTCTGGTAGTAAGAAGCAGTGAACTAAATCAGCTACAATTTCTTCAGACTCCAACTGTGTACGACTGAAAAATTATAAATAAAACAATATTATTGGTTAATTCTGAATTGTAACTATTGGCTTGAGCATAGAGCAACCAATGAGATAACATCTAAAGTACAACCTATAAAAATCATCAGAATTTTTGTCAGTAAAATTGTCACTTCTGTGAATCATGAACCTCCCGCATCAAGACTAAACTCTTTAACCACTGAACTACTGTGGTGGAGGTTTGGACAATTGTTGATTATCTCAGCTTGTTTTCACTTCTAAATGTGGAAATATTTCCCCATGAAATGATTTTGAACATTTCTAATACACAACATCCATGCTTATTCCTGAAACATTTCCTGTGAAAAATTAAACTTTCAGTTCCACATAATTATTATCTTGATTAACTACGCAACAATTTTGATTATAACATGTATTCTTACTGTTAACACAAAAATGCTATATGCAACAATTAAAATTGACAGTCTCGTCCATCTTCACAGAATTAGTTTGTATATCCACACAACATACATTTATTAAAAGGTCCAAAAATTGGTAGTCCCACATAACTTCCCCCTTCCAATATTAACTTAGATCATTATTTGAGAAGTAAAACACTAAATCTCAGTGACAACACTTACTTATCTTCAACTTCATAAGCGACATCATTAATCTTCTCAGCAGTTTCCATTATTTCTGCTCTAGCTTGTAAATCAGCCGTGTGATCTACAGAATTCATTATTATATCCTGTAGATACGTGTCCACACTTCTCTGATGGACTTTTATAACCTGAAATCAATCAAAACAAGATTATTTAACCAGAGCTGTCATTAAAGGGGATTTATATCACTCTCCCAATTCATTCCAACCATGCCTCATAACAGCCTGAACAGGGCGACAACTTTTAAAAGTCAATTCTCACAAGTTGTAATGACTTGCTCAAAGGTTTCAGGAAAATGGCAAAATCTGTTGATAAAGAAATGATAAAAAACTGTGATCATAAACTGATTAACAAATTTTAGATTACCAGATTATCAGTAAAGTTTTCATTGTTAGAGTAAACAATATATAATTAACAAAGAACAGATGAACAATCTACCAAACTAAATGATTTATCATGATGATGTATTCAGGTGAGGTTTAGAAAAGAAAGGGCCAAAAGAAATATAAAAGTAATGCAAAAATATTTTTAAGAAATTATCAAATTAATCATATAATCTATATTTTTATATAAGTGTAGATCTTATTTTTAGTTTTTAATAGATTAAAACAATAAGATATTTGGTAATTACAGAATATTTATATTTTCAAAACTGAAACTTATTATGATTTTTATCAAAATTACCTGTTTGAATACTTCATCTTCCTCTCGGCGACGCCTCTCCTCAACCTGTCGACGCCCACTTTCTTCCGCCTCTCTAATTCTACGCTGTCTCTCAGCTAACATAGAGAAAGCATGTATTCTTCTTTCTTCCTGTAATCTGATGAGTTCTTTACTTAGAAAATCCATCATGTCACCCAAACTCGAGCCCTCAAGATGACTCATTGCTTCATCCACTAAAAATTCCTGCAATAAAACACAATATATTTTAAAACACAAACTTAGGACTTTTAAAGACAAATCATAGGTTATCAACTTTAATTTCAAATTTCTTTAAAAGATACCCATTACCCATTCCTGTTTTGAAAATAAAGTCTACAGATACCTCATAAGTTGTAAAAAAAAAAAAACATATTGAATAGTTCAATTTAATCTTCAATAAATAAAATAAATAATTAATTAATTAATTAATATAATAAAATAAAATGAATCAGAATAGCTAAATTCCATATACTTGATACTAAATTAACACTTAAATTTAACTAAAAAAATAAAACACTGTTAAAAAAAAAAAAAAAAAAAAAAAAAAAAAAAACCAAAAAAACTGTTATATTGGATACCTAATCCAACAACTGACATCTAGATCCAGGGGTACAAACAATTATAACAGTTATATGTTATTTATTCATTTCACTGTAATCTCAACATTTTATAGGTGGTACAGATGTCAAAATGAATCTTTTATTGAATTTCTGTAACTTACACTGACCACCAGTTAAAGCTAATATAACATCTACAACCATTATGATCTAGCTATGATGTTAAAATAATCATTAATATGATGACTTTGATTGTTATGGCATACAGAAGGAATGTTTCAGGAAGTGGTCTTTTAATAATTAACAAGTAATTAGTTTCTTTGTTTTTACCTGAAGAGAAATATCACAGACTGAGATAACTGTACAATCAATAAAATAATTAAAGTCTAACATTGTTACTGATCTGGTAATCTAGGTACTGATTAAACCTTCAAGGTTGTGGGTTGGAACCCCAGAAACTTCATACAGAGCAATCTGATAGTCAATGTCACAGATTCAGCATTCAACTTTGTGTAAAGACCAGCAAACTGCAGACAGATGTCATTTGGTGTATAAAAACTGATTCAACATACGAGGTTTTGGTTTGGAACCCTAACAAAATGCAGTCAGAAGTGATATGTTGGTCAATGTCAGCATACAAGCTGTGAGATTGGGCCCAAGAGATAATAGCGGATCCAATACAGTGATCATTTAAATACGAGATGGTCAAACAAATTTCATAATGCAGCCGGTGTTGGTGATATTTTTACAGTAAAAACTTGTTAAAACCACACAACTTTAGGGCTGAATTTAGATAGGACAAGTATTTATTTTTAAATGTCACATTGTAACTTATTCTTTATTTTCCTCAGTTGTCTGTAATGTGTTGTAATTATCAAATGCATTAAAACCAGATTTTATTCTTTTGAATATGCTAAACGTGAATTTTCTCCATTTAAGGAAATGGTTGAAGGTGGGGATGGAAGTGTGCTCCAAACTGATTTAGTACAACAATGACATTGACATTATCAGGTACAAAATGAAGAGTTATCTCACCTTGTGCTCATGTAATCTTCTCTGTCTTTGTAGAGCCAATGTTGCCTGTTTTTCCTGTTTTTTAACTTCCTGTTCAGCCTCCTGGAGTGCGTGTGTACTACGTAATTCCTTTATTAATTCCATTCTCTTCTCTTTACCTTCAAATATCTGACATAAAAAATCCACAAGATATTCAGTAAGTACATGTATAATACTGAAGACAACAGGATAATTTTTTACGTGTTTGAAATATTACTGCCGCATAAAGTCAACAAATTTTACAATATAGACAAAAATCTACATTATTATTAAAACAAAAATCTTGGAATATAATTGAAACAATTTCAATATATAACTTGGACAATAATCTGGGTATATTATCTTGGTATATAATTTTTTTTTAAGGCCAGTAAATTTTTGACACACATGTATGATCACTGTATGTAATGTATATAGTACAGAGTATCTCTATGCTTGTCTGAAATTCTACATATGCTGCTTTCATGGTTCTATGTATGTATTGTGAATGCTTGATTGGTTTTTTTTATTGTGACAAAATCATACAAAAAATCTTCATTTAGAGAGATGTGTGATATGTATAAATCTCACCATATTCTGTATAGCACGACCTCTAATGACCTGCTGTAGGAATATTGTAGCAAGTTCTCTCTCTTCTTCTTCCTATAAACAATAAAAAAGTATCAAACTTTACTATGAACATTAAGGACTTCAGGTACATTTCAGCTTTTATAACTTACATTATAGAAGAGTTCCACATCCTTCAACAACTCATTAGCCTATGTTTATACGAGATAAAATTTACTGAAAAGAATAGATTTTACCAGCTAAAAATTCAATATTTAACCGGAGTATCAACAGATGGGATGTAGATACCAACAATCATGTCCATAATGCTCCTTCACAAATGTTATACTTGATACCATCTTTGATTTCAAATATGGAGTTCAGAAGTGTAGCAAAATTTCAACCCTAAATAAAGCAGATCAACAATCTGTGATGTATTACCTCTGATGGTTCATCCACAGCTGGTGTTGGTGGACGTGGGATTGGTTTCTCAATCTTCTGTAAGAATCTTAATGGTTTGGGGGGTTCTTCTCCTCGAGTTCTCGCTTCTTTTATTGTCTAGAAAATAAATAAAATACACATAATGATTAAGCTAATATTTTTTCTCTTGATATAGTACCCCCCCTCTTATTTTGCACACACAAACACACATATTTTTTCAAGTTCTTGAAAATTTGTTATAAATTTAAGCTATTAAATTTGATTTTCTGATGAAGATTCTATGATTTTAATGTTCAACCCATGCTAACTTCAGTGATGAACTATTTTTACAAATCAAATGACACCATTAACCCAATACCCTACTATACATGATGACTGATACCTTATTAGTTGTGATGTTAACATCACACACAAAATGAAATGAGAAAGCATTTTTTCAATTCCAGAAAGTTCACATCTTAACATGATTAAGATTTATAAACAATTACAACAAAATCCATAATTACTTCTGAAACATCATAATAATGTTCAATAAATCAAGCTAAAGAGATTTCAAATATTTCTGAAACAAGAGGCCCAAAAGGGCCTGTGGAGCTCAACTGACAAAAATGGTTCTTGTGCCTTCATTTATATAAACTCGGTACAGGGATTTGAGCTGACGTTAAATGCTAAATATAAAAGCTATAGGCCTTACAGTTTCAGAGAAGAATATTTTTAAATTTGACTTCCCATATAAGTATATGTAGATATATGTGCCCCTTGGTGGGAAAAAAATGGCCCAGGGGCCTTTATTTGTACAAACCTGGTAAAGGGACTTGAGCTGATTATGAAAGCTTTAAGCCTTACAGTTTCAGAGAAGAAGATTTTTAAAGTTGATTTCCCATATATGCATATGTAGATATATTGGCCTTTAGGGTGGGACCAAAAATGGCCCAGGGGCCACCATTTGTACAAACCTAGTAAAGGGACTTGAGCTGATGTTAAATGCCAAATATAAAAGCATTATGCCTTACAGTTTCAGAGAAGAAAATTTTTTAATTTGATTTCCAATATATACATATGCAGATATATGGACCCCTGGATGGGGCCAAAAATGGACCGGGGGCCACCATTTGTACAAACTTGGTAAAGGGCCTCAAGCTGATATTAACTCCCAAATATGAAAGCTTAAGGCTTCATGGTTTTAGAGAAGAAGATTTTCAAAGTTGATTTTCCATTATAAGCTATATATGCATATGCAGATATATGGACCCCTGGGGTGGGGCCAAAAATAGACCGGGGGCCACCATTTGTACAAACTTGGTAAAGGGGCTCAAGCTGATATTAACTGCCAAATATGAAAGCTGAAGGCTTCATGGTTTCAGAGAAGAAGATTTTCAAAGTTGATTTTCCATTATAAGCCATATTTGCATATGCAGATATATGGACCCCTGGGGTGGGGCCAAAAATAGACGGGGGGGCCACCATTTGTACAAACTTGGTAAAGGGGCTCAAGCTGATATTAACTGCCAAATATGAAAGCTGAAGGCTTCATGGTTTCAGAGAAGAAGATTTTCAAAGTTGATTTTCCATTATAAGCTATATATGCATATGCAGATATATGGACCCCTGAGGTGGGGCCAAAAATAGACTGGGGGCCACCATTTGTACAAACTTGGTAAAGGGGCTCAAGCTGATATTAACTGCCAAATATGAAAGCTTAAGGCTTCATGGTTTCAGAGAAGAAGATTTTCAAAGTTGATATCTCATTATAAGCCTTATTTTCACTTTTTACGAAGTATGACAGAAAAACGCTAAAAACGCGTAACCTAGTTTTTGACAGAATTTCACGAAATGTACAACCTACATGTTTAAGGGTTTCTAGAAGCTAAATATCACATCAGATTTTGAATATAACCTATGGTTTCAGAGAAGAAGCTTATTTTAGGTTTTTTACATTCTAGGTCACTGTGACCTACTTTTGGTTGCCATGGAAACCAATTGTACAAATTTTCATCTACTCCTTCTAGGGATCATTCCTGCAAAGTTTTGCTAAAATTGGCCCAGTAGTTTCTGAGTTTTTGCTGTTAACGGACGCACGCACGCACGCACGCACGCACGCACACGCGCATCATGCCATAAGCTCATCTGGCTTTAGCCAGTTGAGCTAAAAACTACTTGAAATACTAAAAGGTAATTTAATAATAATAATAATAATAATAATAATAATAATAATACATTTGTAATAAACATGATCTTACTTCATGCATCTCCATGAGTTCTTGCTCCTGGCGGAATTTCCGTTTTGTGTGACCGGCTTTGGTGACAGTTTTCGGTTTAGGAGCTTTAATTCTGGGATTTAAGACAAAATCAGGCAGTGAAGCTTCAAGTTCCATTAAACCTAAAAAAAAATTTAATGAAAATAAATTAAAACTATTTGTTTTGTTCACAGAAACAAAATTTCTTCCTGTCTGGTTTACGAAACTACCAGCAAGGCTATCAATCATTAAAGAAAATTCCCTGAAGCTCAAGGATACAAAGACACATTTTTTGACAGAGTACTAATAAAGAAAGAGTCAAGCTGCAGGAATATTAAGCATCTTCAACTTAAACAAATTAAGATTATTGGTGTATGTTTTGGTTCAATAATTAATAATCTATAAAATAATATTGGATTAAGTTAGATAGAGTGTTGTTTTAAGTCCTATTCAAAATCCTTTCTTTTATATAACTTGAAGTTGTCAGTTCAGGGATAGTGGAGAAAATCAAAGAAAATAAAAATTTGACAGTCAATATTCATAAGTAGTTCTGATAGAGCATCACAAAAATGTTCCTCCAACTCTTTAACTGTATCACAAAAAGCCCCTTCAAAAACATAACATCAATCTCCTTTCAGTAGAGAATAAAGACAGATTAATGAAAGAAAAGGTTTCTACTAAATTCTTTCTCATTGCATTGACATATTAATTTTGAAAAATTACCAAAGAATCACGTTATGTTTATCATTTCAAAAGCTTTAAGTTTTAAGACATTATAGATCGTACATGGCCTGAGTAGTGTATTATTTCACGTACCTTGATATGTGCTGAGATGACGACTTTTTACAACATATTGTTCTGATCCCCGATCCAGGAACATCCCGATCCTGGTCAGTGGTGCATACGTTTGAGATCCGTAACCAGAATACTCGTTAATTATCTGTCTACGTTCCAGTTTCCCTTCTACTTTCTTCCTCTTTCCTGTCAGCTTCCTGATGGCTGTTAATAACAAAGGATTCATTGAGAATTATAAACATTACTTGAAGTGTAGAAATTCTGGACAATAGATTCTACCTGAACAGAGGGACTCAGTTTTTGTTTGGTTTTAAATGTTAATTAACTATTTAAAACAATAGTAATGGTATATCAAATTTAAATAGTTAAGATTAGACATGTTTTTTGTACTATAGTTCATTATCAATATCTAATCAAATCTTAGCTTTACTCAAGTTAAGCTGTACATGATGATAGTTACAATGTTTCATACTACATGGTACAATATCTAGATAATGTTTCATACTACATGGTACAATGTCTAGATAATGTTTCATACTACATGGTACAATGTCTAGATAATGTTTCATACTACATGGTACAATGTCTAGATAATGTTTCATACTACATGGTACAATGTCTAGATAATGTTTCATACTACATGGTACAATATCTAGATAATGTTTCATACTACATGGTACAATATCTAGATAATGTTTCATACTACATGGTACAATATCTAGATAATGTTTCATACTACATGGTACAATATCTGGATAATGTTTCATACTACATGGTACAATATCTAGATAATGTTTCATACTACATGGTACAATATCTGGATAATGTTTCATACTACATGGTACAATATCTAGATAATGTTTCATACTACATGGTACAATATCTAGATAATGTTTCATACTACATGGTACAATATCTAGATAATGTTTCATACTACATGGTACAATATCTGGATAATGTTTCATACTACATGGTACAATATCTAGATAATGTTTCATACTACATGGTACAATATCTAGATAATGTTTCATACTACATGGTACAATATCTAGATAATGTTTCATACTACATGGTACAATGTCTAGATAATGTTTCATACTACATGGTACAATATCTGGATAATGTTTCATACTACAAGGTACAATATCTGGATAATGTTTCATACTACATGGTACAATATCTAGATAATGTTTCATACTACATGGTACAATATCTAGATAATGTTTCATACTACATGGTACAATATCTAGATAATGTTTCATACTACATGGTACAATATCTAGATAATGTTTCATACTACATGGTACAATATCTAGATAATGTTTCATACTACATGGTACAATATCTAGATAATGTTTCATACTACAAGGTACAATATCTGGATAATGTTTCATACTACATGGTACAATATCTAGATAATGTTTCATACTACATGGTACAATATCTAGATAATGTTTCATACTACATGGTACAATATCTGGATAATGTTTCATACTACATGGTACAATATCTAGATAATGTTTCATACTACATGGTACAATATCTGGATAATGTTTCATACTACATGGTACAATATCTAGATAATGTTTCATACTACATGGTACAATATCTAGATAATGTTTCATACTACATGGTACAATATCTAGATAATGTTTCATACTACATGGTACAATATCTAGATAATGTTTCATACTACATGGTACAATATCTAGATAATGTTTCATACTACAAGGTACAATATCTGGATAATGTTTCATACTACATGGTACAATATCTGGATAATGTTTCATACTACATGGTACAATATCTAGATAATGTTTCATACTACATGGTACAATATCTAGATAATGTTTCATACTACATGGTACAATATCTAGATAATGTTTCATACTACATGGTACAATATCTAGATAATGTTTCATACTACATGGTACAATATCTAGATAATGTTTCATACTACATGGTACAATATCTAGATAATGTTTCATACTACATGGTACAATATCTAGATAATGTTTCATACTACATGGTACAATATCTAGATAATGTTTCATACTACATGGTACAATATCTAGATATCATAAATCTCAGAATCTTACTTTTAATATGTTCATTTCTTATTCTCTTTATTTTAACTTCTTTCTCTTTCTGCTTCTTTGACCTGTGATGAAAAAAAAAAAAAATTGTCAACCCTGATATACATGTATGTAGATGTATCAAGTTTGTGTTGCACTGTGGATTTGTCTTTCTGCTTCTCTCAGAAACTGAGCCTAAAGCTATAACACTGACAGAACACTGACAGAACACTGGCAGAACACTAGCAGAACACTGACAGAACACTGGCAGAACACTGGCAGTAAGCTTAACCAGTGTTTTAGTATTCAGTCTCTTGTCAAAAAGATTTGTTCTAATAATAAGAAACAAGAGGCCCATGGGCCTTAACGCTCACCTGAGGATATGGCCAAAATCATTGGCAAAAATACATACAATATTTTAATATACATGCCTATACAAAAGGTTAAATAGTTTCCAAGATAATTAACAATTTCAGGCTTTTTATGCACATATGACCTTGACCTTTGAACATATGACCTTGAGTCATATATCAAAATGATTGTCATGTCAATACCTACAATATTCTGATATATATGTCTATATAAAAAATTAATAGTTTCCAAGATAATTAACAATTTCAGGCTTATTATGCACCTATGACCTTGACCTTTGAACGTATGACTTTGAGTCATATATCAAAATGATCTTCATGTCAATACCTACAATATTCTGATATATTTGTCTATACAAAAAGTTAATAGTTTTCAAGATAATTAACAATTTCAGGCTTTTTATGCACCTATGACCTTGACCTTTGAATGTATGACCTTGAGTCATATATCAAAATGATCATCATGTCCATCTTTACAATATTCTAATATATATGCCTACAATATTCTGATATATATGTCTAAACAAAAAGTAAATAGTTTCCAAGATAATTAACAATTTCAGGCTTTTTATGCACCTATGACCTTGACCCTTGAACGTATGAACTTGAGTCATATATCAAAATGATCATCATGTCCATCTTTACAATATTCTAATATATATGCCTACAATATTCTGATATATAATATATGTCTATACAAAAAGTTAATAGTTTCCAAGATAATTAACAATTTCAGGCTTTTTATGCACCTATGACCTTGACCTCTAAACATATGACCTTGAGTCATATATCAAAATGATTGTCATGTCAATACCTACAATATTCTGATATATAAGTCTATACAAAAAGTTAATAGTTTCCAAGATAATTAACAATTTCAGGCTTTTTATGCACCTATGACCTTGATCTTTGAACGTATGACCTTGAGTCATATATCAAAATGATCGTCATGTCAATACCTACAATATTCTGATATATAAGACTATACATAAAGGTAATAGTTTCCAAGATAATTAACAATTTCAGGCTTTTTATGCACTTATGACCTATGACCTTTGAATGTATGACCTTGAGTCATATATCAAAATGATCATCATGTCAATACCTACAATATTCTGATATATATGTCTATACAAAAGTTAACAGTTTTCAAGATAATTAACAATTTCAGGCTTTTTATGCACCTATGACCTATGACCTTTGAATGTATGACCTTGAGTCATATATCAAAATGATCGTCATGTCAATACCTACAATATTCTAATATATATATATATAAAAAAAAGTTTACAGTTTCCAAGATAATTAACAATTTCAGGCTTTTTATGCACCTATGACCTTGACCTTTGAACGTATGACCTTGAGTCATATATCAAAATGATCGTCATGTCAATACCTACAATATTCTGATATATATGTCTATACTAAAAGTTAATAGTTTCCAAGATAATTAACAATTTCAGGCTTTTTTATGCACCTATGACCTTGACCTTTGAACGTATGACCTTGAGTCATATATCAAAATGATCGTCATGTCAATACCTACAATATTCTTATATATATGCCTATGCAAAAAGTTAATAGTTTTCAGAATTTTAGTTTTTATATGCAAAAAATAACATTTCAGGGGCAACAACTCCTATATGCATTATCATATAGTTACGAAACTTTGTATCTTTTTGAATTTTGTCATTCTGAACATATTCACAATGTTTTGATATTATATATCTTTAAAATGTTTGAAGAAAATAGCCTTAAACTGCAAAATTACAAACTAAGTCATGACCTTGAACTTTGACCTTGACCCCATTTTGAAAGTTATTTTAAGAAAAAGTCAAAACTGAAAACCCCATGTCATTATCTGTTCAAATAGTCAAGTTATAACAATTTGAAGCCATTTTATGAAATTTTTAAAATTAAACGCAAAAGCGCGTAACCCATTTTTCGACCAAATTTCACGAAATGAACAAACTATAGGCTTAAGACCCTAGAGAAGCCAAATATCACATCAGATTATTTCTCCCATCATCGGTTTCGGAGAAGAAGATTTTTTAAGATTTTTTGACCCCTTGGTCACCTTGACCTAGTTTTGGTAGCCATGGCAATGCCATGAACAAATCTGAATTGCACCAGCCCATATATGCTTCTGACCAAGTATCATTGAAATCTGTCCAGCAGTTTTGGAGGAGAAATCGAAAATAGGTGTTAACGACGCACGCACACACGCAAACACGCACGCACACACGCACGCACACATGCATGCACATACACACGCCGTGCCATGCCATAAGCTCACATGACCTTTCGGTCAGGTGAGCTAAAAACTTAAGAAGCTGACTGACATCAAAATAAATTTCTGTTGTTATTTAAATTTTGAACTTATGAATTTTTTAATGGAAACTGACAGATCTTTACAAACAGATGGTCAGATGAACAAATAACTAGTCCGTGTGTGTGTGTGTGTTTTGAAACTAGACAAGAATTCTGACATTGTCAGTAAGTCATGTCTAACAGGTGAGTTTCACCAACAAAAAAGGGACACACACACACACGTCAGAAATGCAAGGTCTATACATCTATGTCTTGAATAAAATCTAGAACAAATTTTACACCCTGTACAAAAATGTACTTTGGATTCTGAGAACATTTTATAGTCAAACAATATGTCCTCAGACAGTTTATATCCTCACAGACAGTTTATATCCTCACAGACAGTTTATATCCTCACAGACAGTTTATATCCTCACAGACAGTTTATACCCTCACAGACAGTTTATATCCTCACAGACAGTTTATACCCTCACAGACAGTTTATATCCTCACAGACAGTTTATACCCTCACAGACAGTTTATATCCTCACAGACAGTTTATACCCTCACAGACAGTTTATATCCTCACAGACAGTTTATACCCTCACAGACAGTTTATATCCTCACAGACAGCTCTCGTATTTAACCTATGACACAGAAAATTTTTGCTGAATGTGTAGACATTTAAGTGTTTATAACCCCCCCCCCCCCCCACCCATGTACATAAGGTAGAGGAATGATTTAAAATATAAAAACATAATAAAACAAGAGGCCCATGGGCCTTAACGCTCACCTGAAGATATGTCCAATATTGTTTGCAAAGTGCAATAGACAATATATTAAGTACAGAAACTTGAAAAGTTTTCTCAAATTAAGAACTCCATCAAAACTTAATCAGAAATATATCCTCTCACATTTCATTTATAAGTTGCTTATATAATATGCTATAAGTTGCTTATATAATATGCATGAAGTAACTGAAGTGCAATGAATAATTTCAAAATCAATTATCAATTTCAGTATACTAATGCAGCTATGTCCTTGACCTTTGAACATATAAGACCTCGAACCATATATGATTGTCATGTCAATACCTACAATATTCTAATATACATGCCTATACAAAAAATTAATAGTTTTCAAGATAATTAGCAATTTAAGTCATCTTCTGCTGCTGTGACCTTGACCTTTAAACAAATGACCTTGACTCATGTATCAAAATGATCGTCATGTCAATACCTAAAATATTCTGATATACATGCCTAAACAAAAAGTTAATAGTTTTCAAGAGAATTAATAATTTTAGTATTCCTATGTTGATATGACCTTGACCTTTGAACATATAACCTTGAACCATATATCAAAATGATTGCCATGTCAATACCTACAATCTTCTAATATACATGCCTATACAAAATGTTAATAGTTTTCAAGATAATTAGCAATTTAAGTCATCTTCTGCAGCTGTGACCTTGACCTTTCAACATATGACCTTGACCCATATATCAAAATGATCGTCATGTCAATATCTAAAATATTCTAATATACATGCCTAAACAAAAATTTAATTGTTTTCAAGATAATTAGCAATTTAAGTCTTCTTTTGCAGCTGTGACCTTGACCTTTGAACATATGACCTTGTACCATATATCAAAATGATCGTTGTCGCAGTACCTACAATATTCTAATATACATGCCTATACAAAAAGTTAATAGTTTTCAAGATAATTAGCAATTTAAGTCTTTTTTTGCAGCTGTGACCTTGAGCTTTGAACATATGACCTTAAATCATATATCAAAATGATCGCCATGTCAATACCTACAATATTCTAATATACATGCCTATACAAAATGTTACTAGTTTTCAAGATAATTAGCAAATTAAGTCTTCTTTTGCAGCTGTGACCTTGACCTTTCAACATATGACCTTGAACCATATATCAAAATGATCGTCATGTCAATACCTACAATATTCTGATATACATGCCTATACAAAATGTTAATATTTTTCAAGATAATTAGCAATTTAAGTCATCTTCTGCAGCTGTGACCTTGACCTTTCAACATATGACCTTGACCCATATATCAAAATGATCGTCATGTCAATACCTACAATATTCTAATATACATGCCTTAACAAAAATTTAATTGTTTTCAAGATAATTAGCAATTTAAGTCTTCTTTTGCAGCTGTGACCTTGACCTTTCAACATATGACCTTGAACCATATATCAAAATGATCGTCATGTCAATACCTACAATATTCTGATATACATGCCTATACAAAATGTTAATATTTTTCAAGATAATTAGCAATTTAAGTCATCTTCTGCAGCTGTGACCTTGACCTTTCAACATATGACCTTGACCCATATATCAAAATGATCGTCATGTCAATACCTACAATATTCTAATATACATGCCTTAACAAAAATTTAATTGTTTTCAAGATAATTAGCAATTTAAGTCTTCTTTTGCAGCTGTGACCTTGACCTTTCAAAATATGACCTTGTACCATATATCAAAATGACCGTTGTCGCAGTACCTACAATATTCTAATATACATGCCTGTACAAAAAGTTTATAGTTTTCAAGATAATTAGCAATTTAAGTCTTTTTTTGCAGCTGTGACCTTGACCTTTGAACATATGACCTTGAACCATATATCAAAATGATTGCCATGTCAATACCTACAATATTCTAATATACATGCCTATACAAAATGTTAATAGTTTTCAAGATAATTAGCAAATTAAGTCTTCTTTTGCAGCTGTGACCTTGACCTTTCAACATATGACCTTGAACCATATATCAAAATGATCGTCATGTCAATACCTACAATATTCTGATATACATGCCTATACAAAAAGTTAATAGTTTTCAAGATATAGTGATAAATATATAATTTTCAGCAATTTCCCCACTCAGTGCCTTACAATTTCCCCATTTTGAGCCCCATGGCTACCATTTGTGCAAATCTGAAAATAGATGACCTAAGGATGTTATAAATGAAATTACTAAGGTATATCTCTTGTAGATTCAGAGGAGAAGATTTTTAAAGTTTTTCACTATTTCCCCCCCTTGTGGAGCCCCAAGGGGACATAACTCCTTCATTTGTGCAAATCTGAAAGGGCTTCACCCAGGCATGATGGTTACCAAGTTTCATTAAATTTGGCCAAGTGGTTTTGAAGAAGAAGATTAAAATGTAAAAAGTTTACGCACGACGGACGACGCACGACGGACGAAGATGGATAGCAATAGCTCATCTGAGCTTTCAGCTCAGGTGAGCTAAAAATAACAAACCATAATTTATCAAGTCTTTTTATATTTAGTTCTTGATGGTTTTCTTCTCTCTGTTTTAAAAGTTTCTTTAAGACTTCTAAACGAGCCTCTTGTAACCTGTAATAGGAAACACATGTTACTACAGATAGAAGATACAAATAATTTAATTTCTAAATTCTGTTATATCATACTGCTATACAAACACAACGTAAATGTACATGCTCATTTTACATGTTATACTCCAATGAATTACGCAACCATAGCAACACTAAATGTGAATGGTGTGACATATGACTCTTTCCATTTCATTGGCTGAAATTATTTGTTGATGATAGTTCCAACGCGGAGGAATTTTTTTTCAATTTTAAAAAAAAAAAAAAAAAAAAAAAAAAAAAAAAAAAAAAAAAAAAACAACATTGTTTTATGTTTCAGTTTAAGCGTTTAAAATTAAATTATAAGGAATACATGTAACTGGTGTTTTTATGAAGTTTATTAAGTCATATCATGAATGAAAAACTGTATGCACACTTCATAAGACACGAAGCAAATACTTCTCTTTTCAAAGACAAATACATAGAAATGAAGGTAAATCACTTCCTAGTTCTATAGGAACTACCGGTATTCAGCAAATATACAGAAATAACAAGTATGTTAGGTAAATCTATTTTTGTTATTAAAGTATTTATAAAAAAAAATCACTAAAAATCAATTTCAAATAAAAATGCTGCATGATGCAATGAGAAGACATTAGTTCTTACTTTTCTATTTCTTGTTCTCTAAGTGCCCATTCCTTTCTCTCCATTTCATCCATCATTCTACGTCTTTTATCTAATTGGGAGGTATCATTTAGAGGTGGAAGAGTTGCCTCCCATGCACGCTTGGCACGAGCTCGTTCTATCATCTCCACTTCAGCTAAACCAGCAGGAAGTCCTCGACCTAAAAATGAAACAATAATAGAAATGTTAACCAAACAAACAAAAAAATAAACAAATAAACAAGAGTCATGGAAACGCCATGAAAACCAGGTTTTCATATTTCGGAGAAGGGGGTTTCAGAGAGAAATGGTACATAGTTAACAATAATTATGGGTGATCATGTGTCTCGCAGGGACCTGGTTGATAGTAAAGGGATACCTGTAATGGGTTAAGATTGAATATATCATATATATATATATATATATATATATATATATATATATATATATATATATATATATATATATACATGTATATATATATAAGCATCATACATCAGAACATGTTAAAAGACTGCAATTGTGACAAATTATTTAGAAATCTGAATGTTGTGTTTTCATTTCAATATAATTTCATTTAAGAAAAGATCCATAGTGGCATCTGTACCTAAATATATTCAGAAATATCCAATTTAATGCAAAAATAGTCATCATCAAAATATTTTGCCACCATAAACATTTTACAAAACTAAAATTCTATAAATAGTGAATTCTACGTCTAAATATCATCAAAAATAGCCAATTTCATGCCAAAAATTGTAAATTTCATGCAACAATAGCCTTTTTAGTGCAGAAAACACAAAGGTCAAAATGTAAGTCATGACCTTGACCTTTGATTTTGGCTTTATTTTCATCAGAATTGCTAGAAAATATGAAAACTGAAAACCCCATGTCATTATCTTTACATATGGCAAAGATATAGCTAGAGGTTGCTTATTTTGTGAAATGACCAAGCAACTGTGACCTTGACCTTTGATGTATCTATCCCAAAAGCAATCCCACCTGCCCGCCCGTCGACATTCAGTAATCTAAGAACCAGGTTTCTACGAAAACCTGGTTAACAAAAACAAACAAACAAACAAACAAATAAATAAACATGACAGGATTTAATCAAAGCACCGGAGGTGCCGTACGAACAGAGAGCATGGAAACGCAAGAGGCTTTGAAAGTGAGTGTAGGTAGTATTACAATCTGCCTTATCCCATTCCATTCCTATGCGAGCAAGGTTGTAAAACACCATATGGAAGGGGAGTAAGAATTCATGACTGGAAAAGTGTCCATTATATTTTTTGTATTAGTGTTGGCAAATTACCACATTCAGAAGAGTCTGTGCTGAAGCAAGGTCCTTTCACATTCCAAGCATTTCTCCAAGAAAAGACAAAAACGTTCATACGTAACATTTTTAATTAATTACACAAACAGAAAGATGTTTTTATGGTGTCATCAATCGTTATATTTCTCAATAACGACAAAACGGTTCCGGGACATTTCTGCCCATAAAAAAAAACGGACCATGACAATATCGGCCTATAGCCAAATCGGCCTATAACAAAATCGGCCCATGAAATAAATGCCTTTATCAAAGATTGCTACTCATTTCGTTTATTTGCATTGTTGTGCATAAACATGTGTTAGTATTATTATGCTTTGAAACATGTAAATTTCAGTAAGTTTATTCAAAGCAATACAAGAATTAATTCAAATTATCATTTCTAATCAAGTCTACCACTAATCTATTAAAACTCAACTAATGGATTATATATATGTCTCATTTTTTTTTAAAATGAATAATTTAAAGACAGGAAGGTGTACCTATACTTTGTTTTAATCTTAAAAATTTTTAAAAAATAGATAATCTTAATTATAATCTTAATTTAACATTTGTATTATTATGATGCTTTAATTACATGTAGTGTGTAAAGAAAAATAACCATAAGAATGAATTGAAAAGAAAGATCCTTATCTTGTAAATATAATTTGTCTTTAAAAATCCTGATACTTTGGTGTTTTTACATAATTGTAGATTCATACAAGTTACATTTAAACTGTCTTTCTTCTACGCTATCTGCACGAACTAGTTTAGATTGATCAGAATCGACGAGTCTTACAGTCATGAGTAACTCTGACTAAAACATTTGTGAACGGAGTGTGTGCATCATTTATAGGTTGATCTAATATGAAATAAAAAATAATAATTTCTTTTAAAAATAAAATTAAAACCAAGGCATAAGTCATGACAAAGTTGTCCAAATTTAGGTGTATTAAATATTTTGAATATATTTTATTATGGGCCGATATTGTCATAGGCCGAAATGTCCCGTAGCGCGACAAAACAACAACAAATGATGGTTGCAAAAAACTGTTTATGCCGCGAATCAAGGACCATCGCGATTTTAGGACCAACGACGATATACAAAATACACGCCACCTACCGAGGATTTACCCTAAAGCTTTCCATGTAAACTTCTAGAGTACATCTTGCACAATCGACAGGAACTCGTGAAATCTCTCAGCAATAGCTTTTTCCGGTTGATTTCACAATGCTGCTCTCAAAATCGTGTATATCATTTTTACGCTACGTCGACAAAATTAAAATGTAAACATGTCTACATCAGATATAGGTCAAATTTTGTTGGGGCTTCTAGGAGGGGATGGGAAGGGAAACGAATGAAAACAAATACATTCCTATAAACATGACATTTGCTATCGTGCATGTAGGACATGATTTCTTTACAGCACTTTCCGCAACCTATACTTTTACTTACACGCTCAAACTTCGGGTAATGTTAAAAAAATATTGCTTTATTTACTGTGGTTCACTCTTCTCGCCAAAACGCATGCTACCAAGAAATGACACGTCATATAATTCATCCAATCAAAAGAAAGCGTTTAAATTATGGGATATCCGCGAAAATGTTGTGAAAATAGGTCTTTGTTTACATAAACTGTTCATGTATTCTTCCGCTGCGCCGCATTGTATCCTTTCCACCAAAAGTTTCTCCACAGAATCCATGTATAAATTTTATTTTCAATACCACATACATTCATCATTGTGCGGTTATCCTCAGCACGTACTTATCACCCGCAAACTACCGTACTATATTCCACATATATTGCCCAAGGATTTGACATAGCGGTGACATAGCCCGTCCGATTTAAAAAAAAATTGAATTTCTTCACTGACATTAGGAAAAATGTTTCGTTTAACATTTCCCTGTTTTGGGTTTACTTGCCCCCATCTATGAACATCTCTGTCACCCTGTATCCCTATCCCATTTTAAAGATATCTACGATTTCCTTGCCAAATGCTTGCGACGTATGTGACAATACATCACAGAGATTCGTCTCTGTTCGTAATAAAAAAATATAAATCGATAATACAACAGAATGAATTTATGTTGATTTTTGCTAGCTTAATTTTCAAGCAGATCATTGAATTCCAACATTTTCAATGGTGTATAGGTCTATTTTTAGTTAAACTTACCATATGACAGTGTGGCCAGGTAAGGAGTTCTGGGGCAGATCCTGGTCGTACAACATATTCGGGGTGTAATGATCTATATTCAGGAAGACTTACCATATGACAAGGTGGCCAGGGTAAGGAGTTCTGGGGCAGATCCTGGTCGTACAACATATTCGGGGTGTAATGATCTATATTCAGGAAGACTTACCATATGACAAGGTGGCCAGGGTAAGGAGTTCTGGGGCAGATCCTGGTCGTACAACATATTCGGGGTGTAATGATCTATATTCAGGAAGACTTACCATATGACAGTGTGGCCAGGGTAAGGAGTTCTGGGGCAGATCCTGGTCGTACAACATATTCCGGGGTATATGGATCTGTTTGAGCTTCAGAGTCTCTGTAATCTGTTTGGGTTTCGACTGTTTTAGTGGGTGGAGTTGGTGGACGTTCCATGTGCAACTGATCAGTACCAACAAGTGGATCTTGTCTGTTAAAAGGTATTATTATTATTTTTAACATCTATATAACATCTATAACATGAATATAACATCTACATGTATATGTTTTTATTTACAAAAAAAGTCATATTGCTTACAAAAATATATAACCAATTTTATTTGTTCATTTAATTTCTTTATTAGGGCTGTTCCAGAAAAAACTGTATGGGTGGGTTTGAAGGCACTTTTTTGAAACCCCCACCACCCACAATTTCTTTTTTTTTTTCTAATACAACCACCCGTAGAATTAAATTATTCAGAGATACCACCACCCATATAAATAAATTAAATCAATAATAAGTTTTAGATCAATACAGGATGTATCCTCATAAATGTGATATTACAATTAAAAGTAACAATTCATACAAAAAGTTCTGAGGAAATGGAATCAACTCCTCAGATGCAGTATTCCCCACATGCAACCTCCATTTAACTTATATACACACACACACACACACACACACACACACACACACACACACACAAGAAAATGAAACAGAGAAGTCTGGGAGTGACTTTACTTATTCTAATAAAATCACACTTCTCTGCACTAGATAGGAATATGCAAAAAAAAAATAAATAAATAAAAAAAAAAACCTTATATCAAATCATTCAAATTTTATTTTGTACTTAACTCTAATACTGAGATAATAATACAAACTGTGTTCAGTTTTTCAAAATACAAACAAAATTAAGTTAAGGTTATTCTTTGTTAGTACTTACAGTCAGGTAACATTTTAATCATAAAATCACTGCAATATTACAAAAATTTCTACGTAAATGAGAGAAAAATTTATGGCTAACGTAATTCCCTATGGGCCTCTCACTCTCAGACGTTGCTGACAATGCTGGTTCATTAACATTAAATTTCGACTGGAGCTGAATGAAATAATCCTTACAGTTGTCAAAAGATAAAAGATCGTTTCTTTATAAACCGATATCTTTATAAACAGATAAACATTACTAAAATTCAGCGATATTTTGCTCCATTTAATGGGGGAATCCCATAAACAGTTACATTTGCGTTCATTAGCTGTTACGAGATAGAAATTTATTAACTTTAATTTGATTGGCTCAACCATATTCTAATTTTAATATTCGAGGGGTATTCCCGGAAATTGCCAACATGTTGGCAATGTTTGATCAGGTTTTAAACTCAAATTAATGTTAAAATTTAAAATCAAATATGTACCGTTTGATCAAAGACAATTTTAAATACAGGTATGAACCCCATTATGCCAGAAATTAAACACGATGTCTTTGAACGCGAACATAGCGGTATTTCAGAGGGGGGTGTAGAAATGCATGGTCTTCCTTTTATTTCTTAGACGTATCAATCATTTCTAATAATATACTCATCTATGAATGTATTTTTGTATTCTGTCAGCCCGTTCTGCTCCAACCAAGCGCAGACGTCTTCAACTGACCTCGGCCGCATGGCGAAAATTTTCTGGATTAACACAAATAAGCAGTCTTCGAACCGTCTTTATGTCGGTACACAAAACAACAATACAGGGGAGCTAACTTGTTTACCTTTTTTTGTTACCGTGATGTCATATAAATGATTATTTCCTGCAGTTTAATTTGTTTAGAGGAGAGGCAAGTTTTTGCGACATAAAAACGACAGAAATAAATTAAAATAATATAAATTTTGCGACAACCCATAGAATTTAATTTATTTGAGATACAACCACCCACAGAAAATAATGTCAGATACCCCCACAACCCACAGAAAAATATATCGTTTGCCGTCAAAGGGTACCATGTAATTTTTTCTGGAACAGCCCTTAGTAGTTTTTATGTGATAAAAAATTTATTTCACTAAATCAAACATGACGGAAACAAAGTTCTCAAAAAGTCAACATAACCTGATTATTTTTTCAGTATTTTACCTTATAAATATGTCAGAATATTAGAATAGTAGATGGATGATTATTCCACTAAAGTAAAATATTACATAAACACAGACAACAGATAAAGTACAGAGAGATTGACATATTACAACTTTTTACTTTCATGTAGGTTTCACACTAATTGAACTACATTGGAATCTGTTAAATCTGATCTATGTGAAATTGAAACTGGGATTTCCCTACCTGGCAGTAGCTAGTAAAACTTCTGGTGGTATCTGTGTTAAAAACGGAATAATAGGTCTGAAAATAAAACAAATAAACAGTGAGTTTACTGAAAAACAAAACAGTTAACAATACAAACAAAATAGAGCAGCAATGTGATGAACAGAATAAATTATACAAATGTATTATGTAAAACACTTAACTCAACAAATGAATAAGGTGTTTGTACCCAAAGCTTCATTGAAACAACAAAACTATTTAGCGCCAAAGTATTGACCTGGATATCATCTTGGTAACAAAGAGTTTCATCATTTCTAGAACTTAATTTCACAAGTTGATACTTTTGATATACCTACAGCTTGAAATAAGCAGTTAGTAATTACATTTTGTTTTTAGTTGTGTGTTTGTGTTTAGAGACTACTGATTGTACAATAATGATTGGATTGTACAAATCCTACAAAACTACACAACTGGACACAAACACATCCTACAAAACTACACAACTGGACACAAACACATCCTACAAAACTACACAACTGGACACAAACACATCCTACAAAACTACACAGTTGGATACAATTTTGTTGTCAGCTTAAGTTTTGATTTAAAGTTTGGAGTTCTACAAGGAATGATCTGATATCTCAGATTTTGAGCAACTTCAAATAAGTAAAATATTATATACATGTACTATATATTGAAACAAATCCAGTGATTTATTAAACATCTGACCTTTTAAAGAACTTGTATCTGTTTCTGCCTGATACTTCTGCATCAGCAAATTGTTTAGGCGGCACTTGTACAGAAGGATCATAATTAAACCTGAAAGGAAAACAAAATATTGTTAACATATAAAATTTAAAAAATTGTATAAATTAAAAATCCTTAATTGATAAATCATATCATAGAGATTTGATTATATCAGAGTAAAATTTTATTGATCACCAGAAAACTACAATCATATCTCACAATACTGGCTTTGCAAATAATTAAATTTTATAAGCATTTTACTGCTCAAATAATCGTTTTTGTCTTTGGTGGACCAGTCTCTAGTAGAACTAATTGTCAAATAGACAGTGATTTCATGTATAAAATTCCTGTAGTGCTAAAAAGATTAAACAGTATTAACTAGGCTTTATTAACACAAAATTTGTAAATATTCAACACCAGGCTTAACTTGTATTAGTATATATGGCCAAGTGGTTCAAGATGTGGACTCAATTCAAGGATTGTTGGCTCAAGCCCTAATTAGACTGTGATATATGTCTTTGATATTCTAAAGTTCAAGCTGGCCAGTCAACACAACAACTAAACCAATGATAAGGAAACAGACAGGAATACAAACTGGCTTGTTAATGATGAGCCTACAGATTAGGAAACAGACAGGAATACAAACTGGCTTGTTACAGATGAGCCTACAGATTAGAAAACAGACAGGAATACAAACTGGCTTGTTACAGATGAGACTATAGATTAGGAAACAGACAGGAATACAAACTGGCTTGTTAATGATGAGCCTACAGATAAAAACAGACAAGAATACAAACTGGCTTGTTAATGGTGAGCCTACAGATTAAGAAACAGAAAGGAATACAAACTGGCTTGTTAATGTTGAGCTTACAGATTAGGAAACAGACAGGAATACAAACTGGCTTGTTACAGATGAGCCTACAGATTAGAAAACAGACAGGAATACAAACTGGCTTGTTACAGATGAGCCTACAGATTAGGAAACAGACAGGAATACAAACTGGCTTGTTAATGATGAGCCTACAGATTAGGGAACAGACAGGAATACAAACTGGCTTGTTAATGTTGAGCCTACAGATTAGGAAACAGACAGGAATACAAACTGGCTTGTAACAGATGAGCCTACAGATTAGGAAACAGAGAGGAATACAAACTGGCTTGTTAATGTTGAGCCTACAGATTAGGAAACAGACAGGAATACAAACTGGCTTCTTACAGATGAGCCTACAGATTAGGAAACAGACAGGAATACAAACTGGCTTGTTACAGATGAGCCTACAGATTAGGAAACAGACAGGAATACAAACTGGCTTGTTACAGATGAGCCTACAGATTATGGAACAGAAAGGAATACAAACTGGCTTGTTAATGTTGAGCCTACAGATTGGGAAACAGACAGGAATACAAACTTGCTTGTTACAGATGAGCCTACAGATTATGGAACAGAAAGGAATACAAACTGGCTTGTTAATGTTGAGCCTACAGATTAGGAAACAGACAGGAATACAAACTGGCTTGTTACAGATGAGACTACAGATAAAAAAACAGACAGGAATACAAACTGGCTTGTTACAGATGAGCCTACAGATTATGAAACAGACAGGAATACAAACTGGCTTGTTACAGATCAGCCTACAGATTAGGAAACAGACAGGAATACAAACTGGCTTGTAACACTTACAGATTAGCCTACAGATTAGGAAACAGACAGGAATACAAACTGGCTTGTTAATGTTGAGCCTACAGATTAGGAAACAGACAGGAATATAAACTGGCTTGTTAATGTTGAGCCTACAGATTAAGAAACAGACAGGAATACAAACTGGCTTGTTACAGATGAGCCTACAGATTAGGGAACAGAAAGGAATACAAACTGGCTTCTTACAGATGAGCCTACAGATTAGGAAACAGACAGGAATACAAACTGGCTTGTTACAGATGAGCCTACAGATTAGGGAACAGAAAAGAATACAAACTGGCTTGTTAATGTTGAGCCTACAGATTAGGAAACAGACAGGAATACAAACTGGCTTGTTACAGATGAGCCTACAGATTAGGAAACAGACAGGAATACAAACTGGCTTCTTACAGATGAGCCTACAGATTAAGAAACAGACAGGATACAAACTGGCTTGTTAATGATGAGCCTACAGATTAGGGAACAGACAGGAATACAAACTGGCTTGTTAATGTTGAGCCTACAGATTAGGGAACAGACAGGAATACAAACTGGCTTGTTAATGTTGAGCCTACAGATTATGAAACAGACAGGAATACAAACTGGCTTGTTACAGATGAGACTACAGATAAGGAAACAGACAGGAATACAAACTGGCTTGTTACAGATGAGCCTACAGATTAGGGAACAGAAAAGAATACAAACTGGCTTGTTAATGTTGAGCCTACAGATTAGGAAACAGACAGGAATACAAACTGGCTTGTTACAGATGAGCCTACAGATTAGGAAACAGACAGGAATACAAACTGGCTTCTTACAGATGAGCCTACAGATTAAGAAACAGACAGGAATACAAACTGGCTTGTTAATGATGAGCCTACAGATTAGGGAACAGACAGGAATACAAACTGGCTTGTTAATGTTGAGCCTACAGATTAGGGAACAGACAGGAATACAAACTGGCTTGTTAATGTTGAGCCTACAGATTATGAAACAGACAGGAATACAAACTGGCTTGTTACAGATGAGACTACAGATAAGGAAACAGACAGGAATACAAACTGGCTTGTTACAGATGAGCCTACAGATTAGGGAACAGAAAAGAATACAAACTGGCTTGTTAATGTTGAGCCTACAGATTAGGAAACAGACAGGAATACAAACTGGCTTGTTACAGATGAGCCTACAGATTAGGAAACAGACAGGAATACAAACTGGCTTCTTACAGATGAGCCTACAGATTAAGAAACAGACAGGAATACAAACTGGCTTGTTAATGATGAGCCTACAGATTAGGGAACAGACAGGAATACAAACTGGCTTGTTAATGTTGAGCCTACAGATTAGGGAACAGACAGGAATACAAACTGGCTTGTTAATGTTGAGCCTACAGATTAGGAAACAGACAGGAATACAAACTGGCTTGTTAATGATGAGCCTACAGATTGGGGACAGACTTGGTACAGATGAGCCTACAGATTGACGACAGACATAAACTCACGTTGTGTATCTAATAAGTTGTTCCCTTTTCTGGTCAGCATACCCTCTCCACTGTCGTGAAATAAACTTTGGCACTGGATCTGTGACATCAAGCCGCATCTGAAATCTTGGGTGATGTCTAAGTTCACTGAACATGGTGTCATACAGTGGAACACGTTTCTTAAAAAAATGATAAACAAAATATTATATATTTCACAATTCTATTTTGATGGGAATGTTAAATAATAAAGTAGAATGTACTTACAGATTTTTAGTCAAGACTAGAACAAAGTATTAAATGTCACCAAACTTTATAGATCTTATGAGTATTTAGATATTCTGGTTTAAGTTGAAAAAAAAACCTGATTGTACACATTTTTCTACGAAAAAGGTTTTTGATTTTTATATTATTCATTTGTTGATAATTACAAGGTTACTGCTGAGAGAACAGCTCATGAGATTGATGGCAGAGAGTGCATTACAGTATAGAGAGCTAAGTAATGTTTCCTGTGTTGTTGTACCTACATACAAATGATGTCATTCAGATCTAAAGAACAAATCAACTCAACAAAAAATGTATACTTACAACTCTGTCCACACTGGTATGTGCTTTAAATGTGGACCGTGCATGATCACGCTCACTGGCAGATACATGATGGGGATCTACAAATATCAACAAGAAAAAGTAACAAGAATTGTACAAGCAAGGTAGTACATAAAACAAAAGAAACTTAATGTGTTAAAATACATAACATAAGTGATATCCATACAGCAGACCGCAAGGACACAACTGACTCAGCCACATTTTTACAGTTAGTTTATTTATTATAAAATATTTTCATAATAGGCTCAGAAGATATGGATTCAGAAAGACCAGGGCAAACCAATGCCATAGATCAAGTGTACAAAAGAGAAACAAAAATGTTTCACCACAGATCACTACCTGTTTTGCTCCTAATACTGCACTTATACAATTTCTTGGCATAACATATCCTAAAGGTAAAATGATATTCATGGATTAAACATCGTGAAGTTTTTATTTTATGCAGTAAGGACAATTAATGTACGGCTAAAATATTGACAGAGTAACATCAAGGCCAAAATCATCAAAACCATGTCGTACCAAATTGCAACTTTGCTTCCATCTATAACTGTTTTATCCGCCAACTTCTTGTGACGTCTATTGATAATAAATATCTACCAATTTTGAGAATAAAAGCAATATGAAATTTCAGCGAAAAAATAGAGATTTTTGTGAGATCGGAACAGAGCCTGCGTTTTTCGTGACAAAAACAAACTTTAATTGCCTACCATAAAGATAATCGTGCACTCTCGTGGGCTGAAACCCACGCCTTATAGTTTGTGTTTGAGTTGCCATTTTTTTAATCGAAGTCTTCACTCAGTATTCCGCTATATAATTAATTTTCACATAACTGCAACATTCTCTTCCAAACAAAATGGAGTCTCTCTTTACATCGTTGTCATGACGGCAGCCTTTCGGAGTATAATTAATTGATCACCGATTACACGATAAAACCCGAAACTTCCTAGTAAACCTTGCGTCTTGTTTTCTTTGGAGTTCCGTCCTTTACCTGAGGTACCATAAAAAAAACGATTATCGAGAAATTGAAACGCAAATTATGATGATGATGATGATGATGATTACAACCGCGCTTATATGGTAAAAACTGCCACAGTCCATAAACCATGGTGCAGTTATCCGTTAAGTGTGATACGTGATGCAGTGGTTTATAAGCGACTATGCAGTGGTTTATTAACAGTTATAAGTTGCACCTTTTTCATTTTTATTGTCATAAAACAGGTTGCTATTTTGATAGAACACTGTATATTTTTCAGGTAGGTCCGGGTTAGCATGTTTTGTTTAGAAGCTCGACTGATTCTCTATTCTGCGTGGCGTACAAGTTGGCTGTGGTTTAGACTCAAGGAGAATGAATGTGCAGCATAGAGTTAGATTAGTCCCTGAAGATGATGCAGTGGCCTTGATAGCAGGTTTTTAATAGCAGCATGTTATGGATCACGGTACTCCGCTTTTGTTCGGGACCTCGATGGTCAAACTTGTGGTCTAAAAGTCGCCCTTATGAATCACAGTTTCTCACCGCCTTGGTTCGAATCCAGCTCGAGCAGATCCTGTTGGTTTTTTTTTCCAGGCACTTGTTTTGTTTTTTTCAGCAACCCAGAACTGACCTTCTCAATATAAGTGAAAGAAATCTTGACTGGGACGTAAAACCTCATATATTCAATCCAATCTAACCCGCCTTGGTTCGATTGTAAATCGTTACAATCAAGTATCATCAGTCCTCTGTGGGATCGACCCCGCGAATGTTAAAGGGCTGTGAGTCTCTACTGCTTGGCTCGGTACCTGTATAATGGACTTAGTAATCTGTGATGTTTAACTGTGACATTGCGGGCGAGTGTACTAGCACCATAAAGCTCTTCATTTGTGAGCAGTACAGTACAGTAGAGAACAGTACAGTACAGTAGAGAACAGTATAGTACAGTAGAGAACAGTACAGTACAGTAAATAACAGTACAGTACAGTACAGTAAATAACAGTACAGTATAGTAGAGAACAGTACAGTACAGTAGAGAACAGTACAGTACAGTACAGTAAATAACAGTACAGTACAGTAGAGAACAGTACAGTACAGTACAGTAAATGACAGTACAGTATAGTATAGAACAGTACAGTACAGTAGAGAACAGTACAGTACAGTAAATAACAGTACAGTACAGTAGAGAACAGTACAGTACAGTAAAGAACAGTACAGTACAGTAAATAACAGTACAGTACAGTAGAGAACAGTACAGTACAGTACAGTAGAGAACAGTACAGTACAGTAAATAACAGTACAGTACAGTAAATAACAGTACAGTACAGTAGAGAACAGTACAGTACAGTAGAGAACAGTGCAGTAGAGAACAGTACAGTACAGTACAGTAGAGAACAGTACAGTACAGTAGAGAACAGTACAGTAGAGAACAGTGCAGTAGAGAACAGTGCAGTAGAGAACAGTACAGAGAGAACAGTACAGTAGAGAACAGTACAGTACAGTACAGTTTAGTAGAGAACAGTACAGTACAGTAGAGAACAGTTCAGTAGAGAACAGTGCAGTACATTACAGTAGAGAACGGTACAGTGCAGTACAGTAGAGAACAATACAGTACAGTAGAGAACAGTGCAGTAGAGAACAGTGCGGTTCATTACAGTAGAGAACGGTACATTACAGTACAGTAGAGAACAGTACAGTACAGTAGAGAACAGTACAGTACAGTAGAAAACAGTACAGTACAGTACAGTACAGTACAGTAGAGAACAGAAACATTTTAGAGTCATCATCGAGATTCATCAATCCTTGTCTCTTTGCTTTTAGCTGAAACAATGCTGATGATACTTGATCTCCGGATGGTTAGATATGAATTTTTTTTTAAATTTATTAATTTATTTTTTAGTTATTTATTTATCAAAAACACATTTAAACCTGTTTGTTATTCTGTGATTATTAGTCACGTAGTCTTCGCGTTAGTCAAGATGC
The DNA here is from genome assembly GCA_029721355.1 of Tegillarca granosa. Lineage (NCBI taxonomy): Eukaryota > Metazoa > Mollusca > Bivalvia > Arcoida > Arcidae > Tegillarca > Tegillarca granosa. The sequence goes on along the minus strand of JARBDR010000484.1, from coordinate 99,563 downwards.
AAAAAAAAAAGCCTTCTTGTTTACGTTCACAGTTGCAAAGGTATATAACTTACCGTTGGTTCAAATCCAGCTGAGTCATATATGAACTTTAAAATTTGAGATACTGCTTTCCCACCTGGAGCTCAGCATTAAGGTGACAGAGTTTCGATTTGTTATTCCGGTTACAGGATTATATACCTGTGACACTGGTATGTTTGTCTACAGCATACTCACTTGGTGAGCTAGACATTAATCAAAAGTCGTCCAAGTGCGCGCTAGTAGAAAATAGACCATAAACACACTCGTACATTTCACACATACACATTCTCGTCCTTAGATTAACCCTCGGAGATTAATAAAACTATCTCTAGTCGCCAATAAATGAAAAAATTGCTGATGTAACGTTAAAGAACAATACAACAACAACAGCAGCAGCAGCAGCAGCAACAACAACAACAACACTTGTTACTTGTTTAAAGTTCTTAAAAGTATTCAGTAGGCCAAACCCCTCAAACTTATATACATGTGTAATGCAGTACATATCAAACACTAACCGTCTTTTGTTTGAATGAAGATATTAATTTATTGTTAATCAAACACCAGAATTGTTGGAATTGTTCATAGAAAAAATCCAAGAAAAAATCTGTTGTTCACAGAACAGTACCAGCTCCGATTTTATTGGAATTGTTGCTCTATTAAGCTGTTTTAAGTTATAACTGAGTGACAGAGACAAGGTTTTACATGATTTATAAATGATTTCAGGATTTGATTCCGATAAAAGGAATAGTAGTATGGCGTTTCACGATATGTGTCTAATGACAAAAAAAAAAAAAAATAAAAAATAAATAAATAAATAAATAAATAAACTTTTCTTACACAATTTAAAGACATAGATAGCAACATCTTGATTAATTTGCCTTTTTCTTTATTATGAAACAAAAATACTTAACAAAGATAAATAAATATAATAGAAGGTTGTTTACAATCTGTTAGCACATTGGTTATAAATACGGATACGTCTTCATGTAACAGTAAATTATTTCCAAATAATTATAGAAGGTTGTTTACAATCTGTTAGCACATTGGTTATAAATACGGATACGTCTTCATGTAACAGTAAATTATTTCCAAATAATTATAGAAGGTTGTTTACAATCTGTTAGCACATTGGTTATAAATACGGATACGTCTTCATGTAACAGTAAATTATTTCCAAATAATTATAGAAGGTTGTTTACAATCTGTTAGCTAATTGGTTATAAATACGGATACGTCTTCATGTAACAGTGAATTATTTCCAAAGCAACTAATCAAACCTTAGGCATTTACTTTCATTGGAATAAATACACTAGTAATATTAAACTCGCTGGTGTAAAGATTCCGACGGACAGGCTGTACCAGTGATCGTTTTTATTGACTTTGAGAAGTTCTACACCAGGAAAGAATTACCACTTACATAAACCATCAAGTAAGGTAATGGTATTATGTGCTAGTGTGTATTCACGCCTTTCCACACGTTTTTTGTAACAATAACTCTTTTATATCATGCTTTTGTGTACATTATCAGATCGCACACGAACTATACGTTATTACCGATTATTCAGCTAAAATAGCCAGATGATGTTATCTGTCTCTATTTCTAGAAAAAAAAACTTGATTGTCATAATTTTACTAGAGTTTCTTGTTCATATACTCACTATACTTAGGGTACTTTACAGTCTTTCGGAATATAGTGACGTCATTTGTTGATGAGTATTGTAACAATGTTAACAAGACCATAATAACAAGAAGCCCAATAGGGCCTGTATCGCTCACCTGGCACATCCTTATTTTGTTCTTTGTTTTTTCTTTTTAAATATATCCAATCAGTAAAATGTAAAAAAACTCACTAGCAATATCCTTATTTTCTATTATTTCAAGCACTAATTATCATAAATTTCCTTTCAATTGGCCACGTATTTTCAGAAGATTTAGGCTGAAATAGACCTTTTTTGCATGTTACATAATTATTGCAAAAATGAAAAATTGTACAGAGAAAATCGTTAAATATGTTTAATCCCCAAACATCTATTTTCTATGTTTCAAATTTCAACAAAATTGGTACATAAATAAACCCATAATGGCCATTTTTAGATTTTTGCTATTTATAGTAACGGCAGCAATCTTGGATTTCCAACAGACATGTCGGATAAAATTTTGAATCTATACCACACAAGGACCTTCCACACTCAATTTCCTTTCAATTGGCCATGTACTTTCAGAGAAGAAGGTTTTCAAAGCTAAAATAGACCTTATTTGCATATTACGTAATTATTGCAAAAACTAAAAATCGTACAGCGAAACCCGTTATATATGTTTAAAGTGTAGAAAAAACGTGTTAAATATGTGTTATCCCCCGACATCTATTTTCTATGTTTCAAATTTCAACAAAATTGGTACATAAATGAACCAATTATAGCCATTTATAGTTTTTTGCTATTTATAGTAATGGCAGCTATCTTGAATTTCCGACAGACATGTCGGAAACAATTTTGAATCTATACCACCCAAGTACCTTCCACATTCTATTTTCTATCAATTGGCATTGTACTTTCAGAGAAGAAGATTTTCAAATATATTTTCCGCCTAAAATAGATCTTATTTGCATATTACATAATTATTGCACAAACGAAAAATCATACAGAAAACCCGTTATATATGTTTTATACCTCGACATCTATTTTCTGTTTGCAAATTTCAACAAAATTGGTACATAAATAAACCCATAATAGCCCGCATTTTTAGATTTTTGCTATTAATAGTAACGGAAGCTATCTTGGATTTCTGACAGACATGTCGGATATAATTTTGAATCTATATCACCCAAGGACCTTCCACACTCAATATCCTTTCAACTGGCCATGTACTTTCAGAGAAGAAGATTTTCAAAGATTTCCGCTAAAAATAGAACTTATTTGCATATTACGTAATTATTGCACAAACGAAAAATCGTACAGAAAAACCCGTTATATATGTTTTATCCCCCGACATCTATTTTCTATGTTTTAAATTTCAACAAAATTTGTACATAAATAAACCCATAATAGCCATTTTTAGTTTTTGCTATTTATAGTAAAGGCAGCCATCTTGGATTTCCGACAGACATGCCGGATACAATTTTGAATCCGTATACCACACAAGGACCTTCCACACTCAATATCATTTCAATTGGCCATGTACTTTCAGAGAAGAAGATTTTCAAAGCTAAAAATAGACCTTATTTGCATATTACGTAATTATTGCAAAAACTAAAAACCGTACAGAGAAACCCGTAATATATGTTTAATCCCCCGACATCTATTTTCTGTGTTTCAAATTTCAACAAAATCAGTGTATAAATAAACCTGTAATGGCCATTTATATGTTTTTGCTATTTATAGTAACGGTAGCCATCTTGGATTTAGGACGGACATGTCGGATACAATTTTTAATCTGTAGCAACTAAGTACCTTTCATACCAAATTTCATTTGAATTGGCCTATTGGTTTCAGAGAAGAAGATTAAAGTTTTCGGACGCACGCACACACACACACGCACGCACGCTTTACTATTCCATAAGTTCACCCTGGCTTTGCCAGGTGAGCTAAAATTGCCCCTACTGACCCGTAGTGACCCCTACTGACCCGTAGTGATCCGATCAGATTACAGCGTAGGTAGATATGGGTAAAAAATTCAAAATTAGGCAGAAAAATCAGTTGTTAGCAACATGATCATAATTATAGCAGATTTGTCAAACAAATACAAGATTAGGTTACATATAGTTATAAAATCCCTTCATCCACAGAAATAATAGAGCGTTGTAGGAGAAAAATGTTGTCACACGTGTCTTATGTTCAAATAAATTTAATCTCAAAACAATCAACCGCGTCGGTATATAATTAGATCACAACTGACTTGGTATAATCATTAATTAGTTTTTCACTTCCTCCTTTCATTCCCATGGTTTTTTTCTTTTCTTGTAACCATAGGAACTAATCTTCAAACGACGAATCAGAGAACTCCGTCTGAGCGTCGGTCATACTTCCGGTACGTGATATGAGTACGTCTTGACTGGAACCACCACGGCGTAACAACAGTCCTTCCTGACAAATACTTCCGTGACGAGATACCTGTAATTCTTCAAATCTTAAAATCCTCTTTAGGGTTTTACGCACTTTTCGATTAGTTTTTTCACGCTCGTCAATTCCCTTTTTATGTCGTAAAATTTGACGTAAATATTGCCAGTCCTGACCAGAAACTGAACCCAAGCGGATCTTAGCAGCCGCCATTTCTCTAATTCCGTTTTTGTTCTCGTCCGATTCCTCTTCACCTTTTAGAACATTAAACATGCTGACAATTTTGAAATCAATATGCAATATTTTGTGTTGATCTTCAATAGCCAATTTCATTTCTGAAAACGATTTAGAGAACGAAAATCTTGGCGAATGACTTGTCAATATTTCAATATTGATGACGTTACTGTCACATACATAAGGGTCATTGGGAAGCCATTCCAATAACTTGTCTTCTGCCCTCATATCGTCGCCAGCAGGTGACTCAAATATTCGTATAATTGTTGTGTCGCCTTCATCTAATGTTACGATACAAACTAAAACAGTTTCCTCTATTTTATTTCCCAATTTCCCACAATTCCATAACACATAAAACTCTTTCCGGTACAGCAAAATATCTTCCTCCATTTTGTTTGTGAATTACCTTCAAGTAAAAAAAATGTAATAAAGATAGAAATTTATAATTTAACAACATTGTGTAACATTCAACGTAACTTGAACAAGATAAAATACAAGTTAATTACAGAAACAGTTACAAGGATGGCTCAACAAATATTGACAAAATTACAACATCTCCCGACTTCGGACAGACACATGGGTAAATGTCCGGTGGTTTTGTTAGAGTGCTTTTTGAGGAGCTTTATCCACTGAACCTGTAGTCTGTAAATACAAACGTACATTTGTGTAAAATGAAAAAATTCTCATTTTACCAAACAGTGAACCAACAGCCCCTACATGTTAATAACGTTATTTATGAAATTTTAGAACACAAACGAAAACATATATAACTGCTCTTCCATTTTAAATTTATGCTTCACAGATTTACCAGTTTAAATGGAGTTGGACAGTTTAACCAATTTCAACAAGACATTCAAAGTCGTAAATGTATAACAAGACGAATGTTATCACTATTGGTTTGACGACTCTGTCTGTCCGCTCTAAATATTTTATTCCTTTACACGAGTTCTACCTGGTATCATTATACTTTGACTGGAGAAGCAGTATGCTTGTAAGCGGTTTATTTTATCTTATTATTTGATCTGTAAGCTAGAGCGATAAAGTCACTCTGGGTGCACTAGTAAAAGGCAGACCATATCTGTAACTTAGAGCAATGAAGTCACTCTGGGTGAACTAGTAAAAGGCAGACCATATCTGTAACTTAGAGCAATGAAGTCACTCTGGGTGAACTAGTAAAAGGCAGACCATATCTGTAAGCTAGAGCGATAAAGTCACTCTGGGTGCACTAGTAAAAGGCAGACCATATCTGTAACTTAGAGCAATGAAGTCACTCTGGGTGAACTAGTAAAAGGCAGACCATATCTGTTACTTAGAGCAATGAAGTCACTCTGGGTGAACTAGTAAAAGGCAGACCATATCTGTAAGCTAGAGCGATAAAGTCACTCTGGGTGCACTAGTAAAAGGCAGACCATATCTGTAAGCTAGCGCGATAAAATCACTCTGTGTGCACTAGTAAAAGGCAGACCATATCTGTAAGCTAGAGCGATAATGTCAGTCTGGGTGCACTAGTAAAAGGCAGACCATATCTGTAAGCTAGCGCGATGGAGTCACTCTGGGTGCACTAGTAAAAGGCAGACCATATCTGTAAGCTAGAGCGATGAAGTCACTCTGGGTGCACTAGTAAAAGGCAGACCATATCTGTAAGCTAGAACGACGAAGTCACTCTGGGTGCACTAGTAAAAGGCAGACCATATCTGTATGCTAGAGCGATAAAGTCACTCTGTGTGCACTAGTAAAAGGCAGATTATATCTGTAAGCTAAAGCGATGAAGTCACTCTGGGTGCACTAGTAAAAGGCAGACCATATCTGTAAGCTAGAGCGATGAAGTCACTTTGGGTGAACTAGTAAAAGGCAGACCATATCTGTAAGATAACGCGATAATGTCACTCTGGGTGAACTAGTAAAAGGCAGACCATATCTGTAAGCTAGAGCGATAATGTCAGTCTGGGTGCACTAGTAAAAGGCAGACCATATCTGTAAGCTAGCGCGATGGAGGCACTCTGGGTGCACTAGTAAAAGGCAGACCATATCTGTAAGCTAGAGCGATAAAATCACTCTGTGTGCACTTGTAAAAGGCAGACCATATCTGTAAGCTAGAGCGATGAAGTCACTCTGGGTGAACTAGTAAAAGGCAGACCATATCTGTAAGCTAGCGCGATAATGTCACTATGGGTGAACTAGTAAAAGGCAGACCATATCTGTAAGCTAGTGCAATAAAGTCACTCTGGGTGCACTAGTAAAAGGCAGACCATATCTGTAAGCTAGAGCGATAAAGTCAATCTGGGTGAACTAGTAAAAGGCAGACCATATCTGTAAGCTAGCGCGATGGAGTCACTCTGGGTGCACTAGTAAAAGGCAGACCATATCTGTAAGCTAGAGCGATAAAGACACACTGGGTGCACTAGTAAAAGGCAGACCATATCTGTAAGCTAGAGCGATGGAGTCACTCTGGGTGCACTAGTAAAAGGCAGACCATATCTGTAAGCTAGAGCGATAAAGTCACTCTGGGTGAACTAGTAAAAGGCAGACCATATCTGTAAGCTAGAGCGATGAAGTCACTCTGGGTGCACTAGTAAAAGGCAGACCATATCTGTAAGCTAGCGCGATGGAGTCACTCTGGGTGCACTAGTAAAAGGCAGACCATATCTGTAAGCTAGAGCGATGAAGTCAGTCTGGGTGAACTAGTAAAAGACAGACCATATCTGTAAGCTTGAGCGATGAAGTCACTCTGGGTTCACTAGTAAAAGGCAGACCATATCTTAAGCTAGCGCGATAAAGTCACTCTGGGTTCACTAGTAAAAAGCAGACCATATCTGTAAGCTAGAGCGATAAAGTCGCTCTGGGTGCACTAGTAAAAGGCAGACCAAATCTGTAAGCTAGAACGATAAAGTCACTCTGGGTGCACTAATAAAAGGCAGACCATATCTGTAAGCTAGCGCGATAAAATCACTCTGGGTTCACTAGTAAAAAGCAGACCATATCTGTAAGCTAGAGCGATAAAGTCACTCTGGGTGCACTAGTAAAAGGCAGACCATATCTGTAAGCTAGAGCGATGAAGTCACTCTGGGTGCACTAGTAAAAGGCAGACCATATCTGTAAGCTAGAGCGATAAAGTCACACGGGTGAACTAGTAAAAGGCAGATCATATCTGTAGGCTAGAGCGATAAAGTTACACTGCGTGAACTAGTAAAGGCAGACCATATGACGTTCTAGAATTTCGTATTCCTAGATTAATCCTTAACGATCAATGAACTTGTCCTTGTCGGGAATAGTTGAAATTGCTGACGCGACGTTAAACAACAGTACAATAAATCAGCACCCATCTTCAGTTTTTATATATATTGGTGAGATAAGTCTTATACTATTGTAGTCTGTTTCAGAATTTGCCGGGCTAAGCCACGGCGCAACTCCCGGTAACGATGACGTCATTATACACATCACAACAATGACTAATTAGCGTGTAATGTCTATATTTGTTTTCCCGATCAAGTTCGATCCGAGACAAAACGATAAAAACCACTGCATTCGGCCTCTCGATGACTTTTGTGAGACCCAAGAATCTGTTGTCAAGATTTCTAGCGTTCACGCTCTGGTCATTATATGTCCGACTTGCTGATTAGCGCCGTTGGTTGTCCGCGTTTAAGCTGCAGTCGCGCGCGAGCGTGTGTGTGTGTGTGTGTGTGTGTGTGAGAGAGAGAGAGAGAGAGAGAGAGAGAGAGAGAGAGAGAGAGAGAGAGAGCACTTTCACTTACAAGTGAAGGTACTACCGCAAATATGAAGACAAATACCGTGTCCGACATTTACGGTTTATCATGTATGTAAGTCGTAATGTTTTAAAACGTTATTTATAATAAAAGAGAAGTAGGTTATAACAAGGCATTAGCATGTCCTTGCATAAAAATTAATAATTGTAAATCTCTCCTATATCTACAAACTATGTCTTTATCAATATATTCTTTATGTCCTCACTTGTTACGGAGAGATTTTCATTACAGTTAAACGATTTCTTAGCAACGTAATTATATTCTTATTTGTTTGAGGTTAAAAACTAGAACGTTAAGTAACAAGGTGTAGTCAGCTATCTAAAAAAATCAGTCAAGCGATTAACACTTGACTATTTTTTTT
>JARBDR010000484.1:0-91031 GCA_029721355.1 Tegillarca granosa | reverse complement strand
TCTCTCTCTCTCTCTCTCTCTCTCTCTCTCTCTCTCTCTCTCTCTCTCTCTCTCTCACACACACACACACACACACACACACAAACACACACACACGCTCGCTCGCGCGCGACTGCAGCTTAAACGCGGACAACCAACTCGGCGCTAATCAGCAAGTCGGACATAATGACCGGAGCGTGAACGCTAGAAATCTTGACAACAGATTCTTGGGTCTCACAAAAGTCATCGAGAGGCCGAATGCAGTGGTTTTTATCGTTTTGTCTCGGATCGAACTTGATCGGGAAAACAAATATAGACATTACACGCTAATTAGTCATTGTTGTGATGTGTATAATGACGTCATCGTTACCGGGAGTTGCGCCGTGGCTTAGCCCGGCAAATTCTGAAACAGACTACAATAGTATAAGATTTATCTCACCAATATATAAAAACTGAAGATGGGTGCTGATTTATTGTACTGTTGTTTAACGTCGCGTCAGCAATTTCAACTATTCCCGACAAGGACAAGTTCTTTGATCGTTAAGGATTAATCTAGGAATACGTAAGATTTCTAGAACGTCATATGGTCTGCCTTTACTAGTTCACCCAGTGTAACTTTATCGCTCTAGCCTACAGATATGGTCTGCCTTTTACTAGTTCACCCGTGTGACTTTATCGCTCTAGCTTACAGATATGGTCTGCCTTTTACTAGTGCACCCAGTGTGACTTTATCGCTCTAGCTTACGGATATGGTCTGCCTTTTACTAGTTCACCCAGATTGACTTTATCGCTCTAGCTTACAGATATGGTCTGCCTTTTACTAGTGCACCCAGTGTGACTTTATCGCTCTAGCTTACGGATATGGTCTGCCTTTTACTAGTTCACCCAGATTGACTTTATCGCTCTAGCTTACAGATATGGTCTGTCTTTTACTAGTGCACCCAGTGTGACTTTATCGCTCTAGCTTACGGATATGGTCTGCCTTTTACTAGTTCACCTAGATTGACTTTATCGCTCTAGCTTACAGATATGGTCTGCCTTTTACTAGTGCACCCAGTGTGACTTTATCGCTCTAGCTTACAGATATGGTCTGCCTTTTACTAGTTCACCCAGATTGACTTCATCGCTCTAGCTTACAGATATGGTCTGCCTTTTACTAGTGCACCCAGTGTGACTTTATCGCTCTAGCTTACAGATATGGTCTGCCTTTTACTAGTTCACCCAGATTGACTTTATCGCTCTAGCTTACGGATATGGTCTGCCTTTTACTAGTGCACCCAGTGTGACTTTATCGCTCTAGCTTACAGATATGGTCTGCCTTTTACTAGTTCACCCAGATTGACTTCATCGCTCTAGCTTACAGATATGGTCTGCCTTTTACTAGTGCACCCAGAGTGACTTCATCGCTCTAGCTTACAGATATGGTCTGCCTTTTACTAGTTCACCCAGATTGACTTTATCGCTCTAGCTTACGGATATGGTCTGCCTTTTACTAGTTCACCCAGATTGACTTTATCGCTCTAGCTTACAGATATGGTCTGTCTTTTACTAGTTCACCCAGATTGTCTTTATCGCTCTAGCTTACAGATATGGTCTGTCTTTTACTAGTGCACCCAGTGTGACTTTATCGCTCTAGCTTACAGATATGGTCTGCCTTTTACTAGTTCACCCAGATTGACTTTATCGCTCTAGCTTACAGATAAAATAATAAGATAAAATAAACCGCTTACAAGCATACTGCCTCTCCAGTCAAAGTATAATGATACCAGGTAGAACTCGTGTAAAGGAATAAAATATTAAGAGCGGACAGACATAGTCGTCAAACCAATAGTGATAACATCCGTCTTGTTATACATTTACGACTTTGAATGTCTTGTTGAAATTGGTTAAACTGTCCAACTCCATTTAAACTGGTAAATCTGTGAAGCATAAATTTAAAATGGAAAAGCAGTTATATATGTTTTCGTTTGTGTTCTAAAATTTCATAAATAACGTTTGTAACATGTAGGGGCTGTTGGTTCACTGTTTGGTAAAATGAGAATTTTTTCATTTTACACAAATGTACGTTTGTATTTACAGACTACAGGGTCAGTTGATAAAGCTCCTCTAATAGCACTTTAACAAAACCACCGGACATTTACCCAAGTGTCTGTCCGAAGTCGGGAGATGTTGTAATTTTGTCAATATTTGTTGAGCCATCCTTGTAACTGTTTCTGTAATTAACTTGTATTTTTTCTTGTTCAAGTTACGTTGAGTGTTACACAATGTTGTTAAATTATAAATTTCTATCTTTATTACATTTTTTTATTTGAAGGTAATTCACAAACAAAATGGAGGAAGATATTTTGCTGTACCGGAAAGAGTTTTATGTGTTATGGAATTGTGGGAAATTGGGAAATAAAATAGAGGAAACTGTTTTAGTTTGTATCGTAACATTAGATGAAGGCGACACAACAATTATACGAATATTTGAGTCACCTGCTGGCGACGATATGAGGGCAGAAGACAAGTTATTGGAATGGCTTCCCAATGACCCTTATGTATGTGACAGTAACGCCATCAATATTGAAATATTGACAAGTCATTCGCCAAGATTTTCGTTCTCTAAATCGTTTTCAGAAATGAAATTGGCCATTGAAGATCAACACAAAATATTGCATATCGATTTCAAAATTGTCAGCATGTTTAATGTTCTAAAAGGTGAAGAGGAATCGGACGAGAACAAAAACGGAATTAGAGAAATGGCGGCTGCTAAGATCCGCTTGGGTTCAGTTTCTGGTCAGGACTGGCAATATTTACGTCAAATTTTACGACATAAAAAGGGAATTGACGAGCGTGAAAAAACTAATCGAAAAGTGCGTAAAACCCTAAAGAGGATTTTAAGATTTGAAGAATTACAGGTATCTCGTCACGGAAGTATTTGTCAGGAAGGACTGTTGTTACGCCGTGGTGGTTCCAGTCAAGACGTACTCATATCACGTACCGGAAGTATGACCGATGCTCAGACGGAGTTCTCTGATTCGTCGTTTGAAGATTAGTTCCTATGGTTACAAGAAAAGAAAGAAACCATGGGAATGAAAGGAGGAAGTGAAAAACTAATTAATGATTATACCAAGTCAGTTGTGATCTAATTATATACCGACGCGATTGATTGTTTTGAGATTAAATTTATTTAATCATAAGACACGTGTGACAACATTTTTCTCCTACAGCGCTATATTATTTCTGTGGATGAAGGGATTTTATAACTATATGTAACCTAATCTTGTATTTGTTTGACAAATCTGCTAAAATTATGATTATGTTGCTAACAACTGATTTTTCTGCCTAATTTTGAATTTGTTACCCATATCTACCTACGCTGTAATCTGATCGGATCACTACGGGTCAGTAGGGGCAATTTTAGCTCACCTGGCAAAGCCAGGGTGAACTTATGGAATGGTTAAGCGTGCGTGCGTGTGTGTGTGCGTGCGTCCGAAAACTTTAATCTTCTTCTCTGAAACCAATAGGCCAATTCAAATTAAATTTGGTATGAAAGGTACTTAGTTGCTACAAATTAAAAATTGTATCCGACATGTCCGTCCTAAATCCAAGATGGCTGCCGTTACTATAAATAGCAAAAACATATAAATGGCCATTACAGGTTTATTTATACACTGATTTTCTTGAAATTTGAAACACAGAAAATAGATGTCGGGGGATTAAACATATGTAACGGTTTTCTCTGTACGATTTTTAGTTTTTGCAATAATTACGTAATATGCAAATAAGGTCTATTTTTAGCTTTGAAATCTTCTTCTCTGAAAGTACATGGCCAATTGAAATGATATTGAGTGTGGAAGGTCCTTGTGTGGTATACGGATTCAAAATTGTATCCGGCATGTCTGTCGGAAATCCAAGATGGCTGCCTTTACTATAAATAGCAAAAACTAAAAATGGCTATTATGGGTTTATTTATGTACCAATTTTGTTGAAATTTAAAACATAGAAAATAGATGTCGGGGGATAAAACATATATAACGGGTTTTTTGTACGATTTTTCGTTTGTGCAATAATTACGTAATATGCAAATAAGTTCTATTTTTAGCGGAAATCTTTGAAAATCTTCTTCTCTGAAAGTACATGGCCAGTTGAAAGGATATTGAGTGTGGAAGGTCTTTGGGTGATATAGATTCAAAATTGTATCCGACATGTCTGTCAGAAATCCAAGATAGCTTCCGTTACTATTAATAGCAAAAATCTAAAAATGCGGGCTATTATGGGTTTATTTATGTACCAATTTTGTTGAAATTTGCAAACAGAAAATAGATGTCGGGGGATAAAACATACATAACGGGTTTTTCTGTACGATTTTTGGTTTGTGCAATAATTATGTAATATGCAAATAAGATCTATTTTAGGCGGAAATCTTTGAAAATCTTCTTCTCTGAAAGTACAAGGCCAATTGATAGGAAATAGAATGTGGAAGGTACTTGGGTGGTATAGATTCAAAATTGTTTCCGACATGTCTGTCGGAAATTCAAGATAGCTGCCATTACTATAAATAGCAAAAAACTATAAATGGCTATGATTGGTTCATTTATGTACCAATTTTGTTGAAATTTGAAACATAGAAAATAGATGTCGGGGGATAAAACATATTTAACACGTTTTTTCTACACTTTAAATATATATAACGGGTTTCGCTGTACGATTTTTAGTTTTTGCAATAATTACGTAATATGCAAATAAGGTCTATTTTTAGCTTTGAAAATCTTCTTCTCTGAAAGTACATGGCCAATTGAAATGATATTGAGTGTGGAAGGTCCTTGTGTGGTATACAGATTCAAAATTGTATCCGGCATGTCTGTCGGAAATCCAAGATGGCTGCCTTTACTATAAATAGCAAAAACTAAAAATGGCTATTATGGGTTTATTTATGTACCAATTTTGTTGAAATTTAAAACATAGAAAAAATAGATGTCGGGGGATAAAACATATATAACGGGTTTTTCTGTACGATTTTTCGTTTGTGCAATAATTACGTAATATGCAAATAAGTTCTATTTTTAGCGGAAATCTTTGAAAATCTTCTTCTCTGAAAGTACATGGCCAATTGAAATGATATTGAGTGTGGAAGGTCCTTGTGTGGTATAGATTCAAAATTTTATCCGACATGTCTGTTGGAAATCCAAGATGACTACTGTTAATATAAATAGCAAAATCTAAAAATGGCCATTATGGGTTTATTTATGTACCAATTTTGTTGAAATTTGAAACATAGACAATAGATGTTTGGGGATTAAACATATTTAACGATTTTCTCTGTACAATTTTTCATTTTTGCAATAATTATGTAACATGCAAAAAAGGTCTATTTCAGCCTAAATCTTCTGAAAATACATGGCCAATTGAAAGGAAATTTATGATAATTAGTGCTTGAAATAATAGAAAATAAGGATATTGCTAGTGAGTTTTTTTACATTTTACTGATTGGATATATTTAAAAAGAAAAAACAAAGAACAAAATAAGGATGTGCCAGGTGAGCGATACAGGCCCTATTGGGCTTCTTGTTATTATGGTCTTGTTAACATTGTTACAATACTCATCAACAAATGACGTCACTATATTCCGAAAGACTGTAAAGTACCCTAAGTATAGTGAGTATATGAACAAGAAACTCTAGTAAAATTATGACAATCAAGTTTTTTTTTCTAGAAATAGAGACAGATAACATCATCTGGCTATTTTAGCTGAATAATCGGTAATAACGTTTAGTTCGTGTGCGATCTGATAATGTACACAAAAGCATGATATAAAAGAGTTATTGTTACAAAAAACGTGTGGAAAGGCGTGAATACACACTAGCACATAATACCATTACCTTACTTGATGGTTTATGTAAGTGGTAATTCTTTCCTGGTGTAGAACTTCTCAAAGTCAATAAAAACGATCACTGGTACAGCCTGTCCGTCGGAATCTTTACACCAGCGAGTTTAATATTACTAGTGTATTTATTCCAATGAAAGTAAATGCCTTAGGTTTGATTAGTTGCTTTGGAAATAATTCACTGTTACATGAAGACGTATCCGTATTTATAACCAATGTGCTAACAGATTGTAAACAACCTTCTGTAATTATTTGGAAATAATTTACTGTTACACGAAGACGTATCCGTATTTATAACCAATGTGCTAACAGATTGTAAACAACCTTCTATAATTATTTGGAAATAATTCACTGTTACATGAAGACGTATCCGTATTTATAACCAATGTGCTAACAGATTGTAAACAACCTTCTATAATTATTTGGAAATAATTTACTGTTACACGAAGACGTATCCGTATTTATAACCAATGTGCTAACAGATTTTAAACAACCTTCTATAATTATTTGGAAATAATTTACTGTTACATGAAGACGTATCCGTATTTATAACCAATGTGCTAACAGATTGTAAACAACCTTCTATAATTATTTGGAAATAATTTACTGTTACATGAAGACGTATCCGTATTTATAACCAATGTGCTAACAGATTTTAAACAACCTTCTATAATTATTTGGAAATAATTTACTGTTACATGAAGACGTATCCGTATTTATAACCAATGTGCTAACAGATTGTAAACAACCTTCTGTAATTATTTGGAAATAATTTACTGTTACATGAAGACGTATCCGTATTTATAACCAATGTGCTAACAGATTGTAAACAACCTTCTATAATTATTTGGAAATAATTTACTGTTACATGAAGACGTATCCGTATTTATAACCAATTAGCTAACAGATTGTAAACAACCTTCTGTAATTATTTGGAAATAATTTACTGTTACATGAAGACGTA
This sequence comes from Tegillarca granosa, assembly GCA_029721355.1. Lineage (NCBI taxonomy): Eukaryota > Metazoa > Mollusca > Bivalvia > Arcoida > Arcidae > Tegillarca > Tegillarca granosa. The sequence continues at coordinate 84,219 of JARBDR010000484.1, read as the reverse complement.
TCCGTATTTATAACCAATGTGCTAACAGATTGTAAACAACCTTCTATAATTATTTGGAAATAATTTACTGTTACATGAAGACGTATCCGTATTTATAACCAATGTGCTAACAGATTGTAAACAACCTTCTATAATTAATTGGAAATAATTTACTGTTACATGAAGACGTATCCGTATTTATAACCAATGTGCTAACAGATTGTAAACAACCTTCTGTAATTATTTGGAAATAATTTACTGTTACATGAAGACGTATCCGTATTTATAACCAATTAGCTAACAGATTGTAAACAACCTTCTGTAATTATTTGGAAATAATTTACTGTTACATGAAGACGTATCCGTATTTATAACCAATGTGCTAACAGATTGTAAACAACCTTCTGTAATTATTTGGAAATAATTCACTGTTACATGAAGACGTATCCGTATTTATAACCAATGTGCTAACAGATTGTAAACAACCTTCTATAATTATTTGGAAATAATTTACTGTTACATGAAGACGTATCCGTATTTATAACCAATGTGCTAACAGATTGTAAACAACCTTCTATAATTATTTGGAAATAATTTACTGTTACATGAAGACGTATCCGTATTTATAACCAATGTGCTAACAGATTTTAAACAACCTTCTATAATTATTTGGAAATAATTTACTGTTACATGAAGACGTATCCGTATTTATAACCAATGTGCTAACAGATTGTAAACAACCTTCTGTAATTATTTGGAAATAATTTACTGTTACATGAAGACGTATCCGTATTTATAACCAATGTGCTAACAGATTGTAAACAACCTTCTATAATTATTTGGAAATAATTTACTGTTACATGAAGACGTATCCGTATTTATAACCAATTAGCTAACAGATTGTAAACAACCTTCTGTAATTATTTGGAAATAATTTACTGTTACATGAAGACGTATCCGTATTTATAACCAATGTGCTAACAGATTGTAAACAACCTTCTATAATTATTTGGAAATAATTTACTGTTACATGAAGACGTATCCGTATTTATAACCAATGTGCTAACAGATTGTAAACAACCTTCTATAATTAATTGGAAATAATTTACTGTTACATGAAGACGTATCCGTATTTATAACCAATGTGCTAACAGATTGTAAACAACCTTCTGTAATTATTTGGAAATAATTTACTGTTACATGAAGACGTATCCGTATTTATAACCAATTAGCTAACAGATTGTAAACAACCTTCTGTAATTATTTGGAAATAATTTACTGTTACATGAAGACGTATCCGTATTTATAACCAATGTGCTAACAGATTGTAAACAACCTTCTGTAATTATTTGGAAATAATTCACTGTTACATGAAGACGTATCCGTATTTATAACCAATGTGCTAACAGATTGTAAACAACCTTCTATAATTATTTGGAAATAATTTACTGTTACATGAAGACGTATCCGTATTTATAACCAATGTGCTAACAGATTGTAAACAACCTTCTATAATTATTTGGAAATAATTTACTGTTACATGAAGACGTATCCGTATTTATAACCAATGTGCTAACAGATTGTAAACAACCTTCTGTAATTATTATATTTATTTATCTTTGTTAAGTATTTTTGTTTCATAATAAAGAAAAAGGCAAATTAATCAAGATGTTGCTATCTATGTCTCTAAATTGTGTAAGAAAAGTTTATTTATTTATTTATTTTTTTTTTTTTTTTTTTGTCATTAGACACATATCGTGAAACGCCATACTACTATTCCTTTTATCGGAATCAAATCCTGAAATCATTTATAAATCATGTAAAACCTTGTCTCTGTCACTCAGTTATAACTTAAAACAGCTTAATAGAGCAACAATTCCAATAAAATCGGAGCTGGTACTGTTCTGTGAACAACAGATTTTTTCTTGGATTTTTTCTATGAACAATTCCAACAATTCTGGTGTTTGATTGATTAACAATAAATTAATATCTTCATTCAAACAAAAGACGGTAAGTGTTTGATATGTACTGCATTACACATGTATATAAGTTTGAGGGGTTTGGCCTACTGAATACTTTTAAGAACTTTAAACAAGTAACAAGTGTTGTTGTTGTTGTTGTTGCTGCTGCTGCTGCTGTTGTTGTTGTATTGTTCTTTAACGTTACATCAGCAATTTTTTCATTTATTGGCGACTAGAGATAGTTTTATTAATCTCCGAGGGTTAATCTAAGGACGAGAATGTGTAAGTGTGAAATGTACGAGTGTGTTTATGGTCTATTTTCTACTAGCGCGCACTTGGACGACTTTTGATTAATGTCTAGCTCACCAAGTGAGTATGCTGTAGACAAACATACCAGTGTCACGGGTATATAATCCTGTAACCGGAATTACAAATCGAAACTCTGTCACCTTAATGCTGAGCTCCAGGTGGGAAAGCAGTATCTCAAATTTTAAAGTTCATATATGACTCAGCTGGATTTGAACCAACGGTAAGTTATATACCTTTGCAACTATGAACGTAAACAAGAAGGCTTTTTTTTTTTGCATCTTGACTAACGCGAAGACTACGTGACTAATAATCACAGAATAACAAACAGGTTTAAATGTGTTTTTGATAAATAAATAACTAAAAAATAAATTAATAAATTTTAAAAAAAAATCATATCTAACCATCCGGAGATCAAGTATCATCAGCATTGTTTCAGCTAAAAGCAAAGAGACAAGGATTGATGAATCTCGATGATGACTCTAAAATGTTTCTGTTCTCTACTGTACTGTACTGTACTGTTCTCTACTGTATTGTACTGTTTTCTACTGTACTGCACTGTTCTCTACTGTACTGCACTGTTCTCTACTGCACTGTTCTCTACTGTACTGTTCTCTACTGTACTGTACTGTTCTCTACTGTACTGTACTGTTCTCTACTAAACTGTACTGTACTGTTCTCCACTGTACTGTACTGTTCTCCACTGTACTGTACTGTACTGTTCTCTACTGTACTGTACTGTACTGTTCTCTACTGTACTGTACTGTACTGTTCTCTACTGCACTGTTCTCTACTGTACTGTACTGTTCTCTACTGTACTGTACTGTTATTTACTGTACTGTACTGTACTATTCTCTACTGTACTCTACTGTTCTCTACTGTACTGTACTGTTATTTACTGTACTGTACTGTACTATTCTCTACTGTACTGTTCTCTACTGTACTGTACTGTTATTTACTGTACTGTACTGTTTTTTACTGTACTGTACTGTTCTCTACTGTACTGTACTGTTATTTACTGTACTGTACTGTTCTCTACTGTACTGTACTGTTATTTACTGTACTGTACTGTACTATTCTCTACTGTACTCTACTGTTCTCTACTGTACTGTACTGTTATTTACTGTACTGTACTGTTCTCTACTGTACTGTACTGTTCTCTACTGTACTGTACTGTTATTTACTGTACTGTACTGTTTTTTACTGTACTGTACTGTTCTCTACTGTACTGTACTGTTATTTACTGTACTGTACTGTTCTCTACTGTACTGTACTGTTATTTACTGTACTGTACTGTACTGTTCTCTACTATACTGTACTGTTCTCTACTATACTGTACTGTCATTTACTGTACTATTCTCTACTATACTGTACTGTTCTCTACTGTACTGTTATTTACTGTACTGTACTGTACTGTTCTCTACTGTACTGTACTGTTCTCTACTATACTGTACTGTTATTTACTGTACTGTACTGTTATTTACTGTACTGTACTATTTTCTACTGTACTGTACTGTTCTCTACTGTACTGTACTGTTCTCTACTGTACTGTACTGTTCACAAATGAAGAGCTTTATGGTGCTAGTACACTCGCCCGCAATGTCACAATTAAACATCACAGATTACTAAGTCCATTATACAGGTACCGAGCCAAGCAGTAGAGACACACAGCCCTTTAACATTCGCGGGGTCGATCCCACAGAGGACTGATGATACTTGTTTGTAACGATTTACAATCGAACCAAGGCGGGTTAGATTGGATTGAATATATGAGGTTTTACGTCCCAGTCAAGATTTCTTTCACTTATATTGAGAAGGTCAGTTCTGGGTTGCTGAAAAAAACAAAACAAGTGCCTGGAAAAAAAAAAACAACAACAACAGGATCTGCTCGAGTGGGATTCGAACCAAGGCGGTGAGAAACTGTGATTCATAAGGGCGACTTTTAGACCACAAGTTTGACCATCGAGGTCCCGAACAAAAGCGGAGTACCGTGATCCATAACATGCTGCTATTAAAAACCTGCTATCAAGGCCACTGCATCATCTTCAGGGACTAATCTAACTCTATGCTGCACATTCATTCTCCTTGAGTCTAAACCACAGCCAACTTGTACGCCACGCAGCATAGAGAATCAGTCGAGCTTCTAAACAAAACATGCTAACCCGGACCTACCTGAAAAATATACAGTGTTCTATCAGAATAGCAACCTGTTTTATGACAATAAAAATGAAAAAGGTGCAACTTATAACTGTTAATAAACCACTGCATAGTCGCTTATAAACCACTGCATCACGTATCACACTTAACGGATAACTGCACCATGGTTTATGGACTGTGGCAGTTTTTACCATATAAGCGCGGTTGTAATCATCATCATCATCATCATAATTTGCGTTTCAATTTCTCGATAATCGTTTTTTTATGGTACCTCAGGTAAAGGACGGAACTCCAAAGAAAACAAGACGCAAGGTTTACTAGGAAGTTTCGGGTTTTATCGTGTAATCGGTGATCAATTAATTATACTCCGAAAGGCTGCCGTCATGACAACGATGTAAAGAGAGACTCCATTTTGTTTGGAAGAGAATGTTGCAGTTATGTGAAAATTAATTATATAGCGGAATACTGAGTGAAGACTTCGATTAAAAAAATGGCAACTCAAACACAAACTATAAGGCGTGGGTTTCAGCCCACGAGAGTGCACGATTATCTTTATGGTAGGCAATTAAAGTTTGTTTTTGTCACGAAAAACGCAGGCTCTGTTCCGATCTCACAAAAATCTCTATTTTTTCGCTGAAATTTTCATATTGCTTTTATTCTCAAAATTGGTAGATATTTATTATCAATAGACGTCACAAGAAGTTGGCGGATAAAACAGTTATAGATGGAAGCAAAGTTGCAATTTGGTACGACATGGTTTTGATGATTTTGGCCTTGATGTTACTCTGTCAATATTTTAGCCGTACATTAATTGTCCTTACTGCATAAAATAAAAACTTCACGATGTTTAATCCATGAATATCATTTTACCTTTAGGATATGTTATGCCAAGAAATTGTATAAGTGCAGTATTAGGAGCAAAACAGGTAGTGATCTGTGGTGAAACATTTTTGTTTCTCTTTTGTACACTTGATCTATGGCATTGGTTTGCCCTGGTCTTTCTGAATCCATATCTTCTGAGCCTATTATGAAAATATCTTATAATAAATAAACTAACTGTAAAAATGTGGCTGAGTCAGTTGTGTCCTTGCGGTCTGCTGTATGGATATCACTTATGTTATGTATTTTAACACATTAAGTTTCTTTTGTTTTATGTACTACCTTGCTTGTACAATTCTTGTTACTTTTTCTTGTTGATATTTGTAGATCCCCATCATGTATCTGCCAGTGAGCGTGATCATGCACGGTCCACATTTAAAGCACATACCAGTGTGGACAGAGTTGTAAGTATACATTTTTTGTTGAGTTGATTTGTTCTTTAGATCTGAATGACATCATTTGTATGTAGGTACAACAACACAGGAAACATTACTTAGCTCTCTATACTGTAATGCACTCTCTGCCATCAATCTCATGAGCTGTTCTCTCAGCAGTAACCTTGTAATTATCAACAAATGAATAATATAAAAATCAAAAACCTTTTTCATAGAAAAATGTGTACAATCAGGTTTTTTTTTCAACTTAAACCAGAATATCTAAATACTCATAAGATCTATAAAGTTTGGTGACATTTAATACTTTGTTCTAGTCTTGACTAAAAATCTGTAAGTACATTCTACTTTATTATTTAACATTCCCATCAAAATAGAATTGTAAAATATATAATATTTTGTTTATCATTTTTTTAAGAAACGTGTTCCACTGTATGACACCATGTTCAGTGAACTTAGACATCACCCAAGATTTCAGATGCGGCTTGATGTCACAGATCCAGTGCCAAAGTTTATTTCACGACAGTGGAGAGGGTATGCTGACCAGAAAAGGGAACAACTAATAAGATACACAACGTGAGTTTATGTCTGTCGTCAATCTGTAGGCTCATTTGTACCAAGTCTGTCCCCAATCTGTAGGCTCATCATTAACAAGCCAGTTTGTATTCCTGTCTGTTTCCTAATCTGTAGGCTCATCTGTAACAAGCCAGTTTGTATTCCTGTCTGTTTCCTAATCTGTAGGCTCAACATTAACAAGCCAGTTTGTATTCTTTTCTGTTCCCTAATCTGTAGGCTCATCTGTAACAAGCCAGTTTGTATTCCTGTCTGTTTCCTAATCTGTAGGCTCATCTGTAAGAAGCCAGTTTGTATTCCTTTCTGTTCCCTAATCTGTAGGCTCATCATTAACAAGCCAGTTTGTATTCCTGTCTGTTTCTTAATCTGTAGGCTCATCTGTAAGAAGCCAGTTTGTATTCCTGTCTGTTTCCTAATCTGTAGGCTCATCTGTTACAAGCCAGTTTGTATTCCTGTCTGTTCCATAATCTGTAGGCTCATCTGTAACAAGCCAGTTTGTATTCCTGTCTGTTTCCTTATCTGTAGTCTCATCTGTAACAAGCCAGTTTGTATTCCTGTCTGTTTCCTAATCTGTAGGCTCAACATTAACAAGCCAGTTTGTATTCCTTTCTGTTCCATAATCTGTAGGCTCATCTGTAACAAGCAAGTTTGTATTCCTGTCTGTTTCCCAATCTGTAGGCTCAACATTAACAAGCCAGTTTGTATTCCTTTCTGTTCCATAATCTGTAGGCTCATCTGTAACAAGCCAGTTTGTATTCCTGTCTGTTTCCTAATCTGTAGGCTCATCTGTAACAAGCCAGTTTGTATTCCTTTCTGTTCCCTAATCTGTAGGCTCATCATTAACAAGCCAGTTTGTATTCCTGTCTGTTTCCTAATCTGTAGGCTCATCTGTAACAAGCCAGTTTGTATTCCTGTCTGTTTTCTAATCTGTAGGCTCATCTGTAACAAGCCAGTTTGTATTCCTGTCTGTTTCCTAATCTGTAAGCTCAACATTAACAAGCCAGTTTGTATTCCTTTCTGTTTCCTAATCTGTAGGCTCACCATTAACAAGCCAGTTTGTATTCTTGTCCGTTTCTTATCTGTAGGCTCATCATTAACAAGCCAGTTTGTATTCCTGTCTGTTTCCTAATCTGTAGTCTCATCTGTAACAAGCCAGTTTGTATTCCTGTCTGTTTTCTAATCTGTAGGCTCATCTGTAACAAGCCAGTTTGTATTCCTGTCTGTTTCCTAATCTGTAGGCTCATCATTAACAAGCCAGTTTGTATTCCTATCTGTTTCCTTATCATTGGTTTAGTTGTTGTGTTGACTGGCCAGCTTGAACTTTAGAATATCAAAGACATATATCACAGTCTAATTAGGGCTTGAGCCAACAATCCTTGAATTGAGTCCACATCTTGAACCACTTGGCCATATATACTAATACAAGTTAAGCCTGGTGTTGAATATTTACAAATTTTGTGTTAATAAAGCCTAGTTAATACTGTTTAATCTTTTTAGCACTATAGGAACTGTATACATGAAATCACTGTCTATTTGACAATTAGTTGTACTAGAGACTGGTCCACCAAAGACAAAAACGATTATTTGAGCAGTAAAATGCTTATAAAATTTAATTATTTGCAAAGCCAGTATTGTGAGATATGATTGTAGTTTTCTGGTGATCAATAAAATTTTACTCTGATATAATCAAATCTCTATGATATGATTTATCAATTAAGGATTTTTAATTTATACAATTTTTTAAATTTTATATGTTAACAATATTTTGTTTTCCTTTCAGGTTTAATTATGATCCTTCTGTACAAGTGCCGCCTAAACAATTTGCTGATGCAGAAGTATCAGGCAGAAACAGATACAAGTTCTTTAAAAGGTCAGATGTTTAATAAATCACTGGATTTGTTTCAATATATAGTATATAATATTTTACTTATTTGAAGTTGCTCAAAATCTGAGATATCAGATCATTCCTTGTAGAACTCCAAACTTTAAATCAAAACTTAAGCTGACAACAAAATTGTATCCAACTGTGTAGTTTTGTAGGATGTGTTTGTGTCCAGTTGTGTAGTTTTGTAGGATGTGTTTGTGTCCAGTTGTGTAGTTTTGTAGGATGTGTTTGTGTCCAGTAATGTAGTTTTGTAGGATGTGTTTGTGTCCAGTTGTGTAGTTTTGTAAGATTTGTACAATCCAATCATTATTGTACAATCAGTAGTCTCTAAACACAAACACACAACTAAAAACAAAATGTAATTACTAACTGCTTATTTCAAGCTGTAGGTATATCAAAAGTATCAACTTGTGAAATTAAGTTCTAGAAATGATGAAACTCTTTGTTACCAAGATGATATCCAGGTCAATACTTTGGCGCTAAATAGTTTTGTTGTTTCAATGAAGCTTTGGGTACAAACACCTTATTCATTTGTTGAGTTAAGTGTTTTACATAATACATTTGTATAATTTATTCTGTTCATCACATTGCTGCTATCTTTTGTCTGTATTGTTAACTGTTTTGTTTTTCAGTAAACTCACTGTTTATTTGTTTTATTTTCAGACCTATTATTCCGTTTTTAACACAGATACCACCAGAAGTTTTACTAGCTACTGCCAGGTAGGGAAATCCCAGTTTCAATTTCACATAGATAAGATTTAACAGATTCCAATGTAGTTTAATCAGTGTGAAACCTACATGAAAGTAAAAAGTTGTAATATGTCAATCTCTCTGTACTTTATCTGTTGTCTGTGTTTATGTAATATTTTACTTTAGTGGAATAATCATCCATCTACTATTCTAATATTCTGACATATTTATAAGGTAAAATACTGAAAAAATAATCAGGTTATGTTGACTTTTTGAGAACTTTGTTTCCGTCATGTTTGATTTAGTGAAATAAATTTTTTATCACATAAAAACTACTAATAAAGAAATTAAATGAACAAATAAAATTGGTTATATATTTTTGTAAGCAATATGACTTTTTTTGTAAATAAAAACATATACATGTAGATGTTATATTCATGTTATAGATGTTATATAGATGTTAAAAATAATAATAATACCTTTTAACAGACAAGATCCACTTGTTGGTACTGATCAGTTGCACATGGAACGTCCACCAACTCCACCCACTAAAACAGTCGAAACCCAAACAGATTACAGAGACTCTGAAGCTCAAACAGATCCATATACCCCAGAATATGTTGTACGACCAGGATCTGCCCCAGAACTCCTTACCCTGGCCACCTTGTCATATGGTAAGTCTTCCTGAATATAAATCATTACACCTTGAATATGTTGTACGACCAGGATCTGCCCCAGAACTCCTTACCTGGCCACACTGTCATACGGTAAGTTTAACTAAAAATAAACCTATACACCATTGAAAATGTTGGAATTCAATGATCTGCTTGAAAATTAAGCTAGCAAAAATCAACATAAATTTATTCTGTTGTATTATCGATTTATATTTTTTTATTACGAACAGAGACGAATCTCTGTGATGTATTGTCACATACGTCGCAAGCATTTGGCAAGGAAATCGTAGATATCTTTAAAATGGGATAGGGATACAGGGTGACAGAGATGTTCATAGATGGGGGCAAGTAAACCCAAAACAGGGAAATGTTAAACGAAACATTTTTCCTAATGTCAGTGAAGAAATTCAATTTTTTTTTAAATTGGACGGGCTATGTCACCGCTATGTCAAATCCTTGGGCAATATATGTGGAATATAGTACGGTAGTTTGCGGGTGATAAGTACGTGCTGAGGGTAACCGCACAATGATGAATGTATGTGGTATTGAAAATAAAATTTATACATGGATTCTGTGGAGAAACTTTTGGTGGAAAGGATACAATGCGGCGCAGCGGAAGAATACATGAACAGTTTATGTAAACAAAGACCTATTTTCACAACATTTTCGCGGATATCCCATAATTTAAACGGTCTCTTTTGATTGGATGAATTATATGACGTGTCATTTCTTGGTAGCATGCGTTTTGGCGAGAAGAGTGAACCACAGTAAATAAAGCAATATTTTTTTAACATTACCCGAAGTTTGAGCGTGTAAGTAAAAGTATAGGTTGCGGAAAGTGCTGTAAAGAAATCATGTCCTACATGCACGATAGCAAATGTCATGTTTATAGGAATGTATTTGTTTTCATTCGTTTCCCTTCCCATCCCCTCCTCGAAGCCCCAACAAAATTTGACCTATATCTGATGTAGACATGTTTACATTTTAATTTTGTCGATGTAGCGTAAAAATGATATGCACGATTTTGAGAGCAGCATTGTGAAATCAACCGGAAAAAGCTATTGCTGAGAGATTTCACGAGTTCCTGTCAATTGTGCAAGATGTACTCTAGAAGTTTACATGGAAAGCTTTAGGGTAAATCCTTGGTAGGTGGCGTGTATTTTGTATATCGTCGTCGGTCCTAAATTCGCGATGGTCCTTGATTCGCGGCATAAACAGTTTTTTGCAACCATCATTTGTAGTTGTTTTGTCGCGCTACGGGACATTTCGGCCTATAACAATATCGGCCTATGACAATATCGGCCCATAATAAAATATATTCAAAATATTTAATACACCTAAATTTGGACAACTTTGTCATGAATTATGCCTTGGTTTTAATTTTATTTTTAAAAGAAATTATTATTTTTTATTTCATATTACATCAACCTATAAATGATGCACACACTCCGTTCACAAATGTTTTAGTCAGAGTTACTCATGACTGTAAGACTCGTCGATTCTGATCAATCTAAACTAGTTCGTGCAGATAGCGTAGAAGAAAGACAGTTTGAATGTAACTTGTATGAATCTACAATTATGTAAAAACACCAAAGTATCAGGATTTTTAAAGACAAATTATATTTACAAGAAAAGGATCTTTCTTTTCAATTCATTCTTATGGTTATTTTTCTTTACACACTACATGTAATTAAAGCATCATAATAATACAAATGTTAAATTAAGATTATAATTAAGATTATCTATTTTTTAAAAATTTTTAAGATTAAAACAAAGTATAGGTACACCTTCCTGTCTTTAAATTATTCATTTTAAAAAAAAATGAGACATATATATAATCCATTAGTTGAGTTTTAATAGATTAGTGGTAGACTTGATTAGAAATGATAATTTGTATTAATTCTTGTATTGCTTTGAATAAACTTACTGAAATTTACATGTTTCAAAGCATAATAATACTAACACATGTTGATGCACAACAATGCAAATAAACGAAATGAGTAGCAATCTTTGATAAAGGCATTTATTTCATGGGCCGATTTTGTTATAGGCCGATTTGGCTATAGGCCGATATTGTCATGGTCCGTTTTTTTTATGGGCAGAAATGTCCCGGAACCGTTTTGTCGTTTTTTTTTGTAATGTATATTTTTATTGACATAGAATAATCAATGATGTAATTTACAAGCAATAGGAAAAACAATAAATATATCCATATAGCCAATAATGCAAACACAAAGATACCAATATAAATGAATAATATTAACTCTTATAAAAAGCATACAACATATATACATGTATATATATAAACGATACCAATATAAATGAATAATATTAACTCTTATAAAATTGAGTGATATATATTTATATATATATATATACACACATACATACACACACACATATACATATACATGTAATCAATGTAATATAGTTGATGCTGACAGAGGAAAAGGGTGAAAATCAATTATCTAAACAACTGTCCAAAAGGTCTCCAAAATTGTTCAAACTCTTCAATTTCATTTGTTTTAATTGCTACATGGTTCTGAATAATAAAATGAGTTTGATAGTATGAAATAAATTCCTGAATGTTAAGTGTTTTTTCTTTAACTTTCATTCTAAAAATAAAGTTTCTGATCAAAATACATAAAAAGTTAATAGGTTTTGTTTCCCCACAAAACTTTTTACAACCTATCCAAACAGATTTACATTTAGATTCATTAATATTCAGACCAGATATTTTTGCAAAAAAATCTAAAACTCTTAAAGTTTCTTCTAAAGAAGACTTTGATCCATCTAAAATAAAGGTAGTATCATCTGCAAATTGAGATATTTTGTGTTCCTCGATGCCGATTGTGATTCCTTTTATACGTTTATTATTTTCGACTAGAATATTTAATATTTCTGCACATAATAAAAAAATATAGCTTGAAATCGGATCTCCCTGTCTAACTCCTCGTGATATTGAAAAAAAATCAGATAAATGATTATTCTGTATTACTGCTGCTGTGATATTTGTGTAGAAGACTTTAATCCATTTTTTAATACTTTCACCGAAATTGAAAAAATTTAAAACTTCAAATAAAAACGGCCAGGCTACACTGTCATATGCTTTTTGAAAATCGATCAGAAACAACATCCCGGGGAGATCTTTTCGTTCTGTAAATTCCATAATATCATAAATAATTCTTATGTTTTCTCCAATGTATCGTCCGCTTAAGAAACCTGTTTGGTTTTCCGAAATTAAGTTACTTAGCACAAGTTTTAACCTATTAGCTATACAGCCAGACGCTATTTTATATACAACATTTAAAAGGGATATGGGCCTCCAGTTATTTAAAAATTGTCTATCTTTATCACCTTTAGGTATACATGTTATAATCCCCGCTCTTTGAGTTATAGATAGTTGGCCTAAAGAATACCCGCAATTTATTGAACGTACAACAAAGTCTCCTATATCTTTCCAAAAAACTTTAAAAAATTCAGTTGTAAACCCATCAGATCCCGGACTTTTATTATTTTTCATTTTTTTTAAAGTATTGAGAGCTTCATTATAGGTAATTTCTCCTTCTATAGATTGTGCGTCTTTGTCTGATAATTTAGGTATATTCAAGTTTTTAAATTGTTCTTCAAGATTTACTGGTTCTATTTGTTTTTCTGAATATAAATTTTTATAAAATAATTTTACTTCTTCGAGAATTTCTTTTTGTTTATTTAATTCTGTGCCATCTTTCATTTTTATTTTTGTTATTGTCTTTGATATATAGTTTTTATTTTCAAGATTACAAAAAAAGTGAGACGGTTTTTCTCCTTCTAAAATCCATTGTGCTCTTGACCTTACTAAATGACCTTTAAGTTTTTCTTTCCTTATGTTTTCTAAATCAGTTTTCTTTTTTTCAATAATGTCGTAATTTGTTTGAATATTATCAATATCTGTTTCGAATTTATTTATTTCTTCTATTAGTTGTTTTTCCTTTTTATCTATTTGTTTTTTTCGATAACTACTGTATGAAATTGTTTGCCCCCTAATTTCCATAAGTAAGGTTTCTAAAAATAATTGATCTGAAATTTGGAATTGGCATGGACATGGACATGGATAGATGGTGTTCACACTAGGTCCATAAAAACAGCTGTTTTTTAATGGAACGCAATGAACGGCAGCAATAAGGTTTGGAATGATGATATATAAGTCCACACTGCTTAATTCGGTGCATTTAAAATTTCCAAAAATATGATAGAAAAAGCGAACTTTGAAACTTTTAATTTGTGATTTTGAAACTGAACACTTCTCAGGTTTATAACACACTATACCTTATATACCTGTATACCTGTATGTACTATAAATAGCCAGTATAGACATTATAAACATTATATATTGAGAGTATATATTTAACTGGGTGTAAACATGGCTAATAACACACAGGACCTGCAATTAGCAAACCACACGCCAGTAGATATCCATGAAAAAACCTTAAGTATCGTCACACAAATGCAATCTAAGCTTGATAATTTTATAACACGCATAGATAACATTCAAGAGACAGTTACACAACTACATGCCCATATCTATAACAAAGATGGTATTGAAGACCGGTTACAGTCAGTAACAATTGAAAACCAGGACCATTCTACCCAAATAAACCAGTTAAGGACTGACAATACTAAGCTTAGTCAAGAAGTTAACAAATTAAAATCGTATGTCGTTAAATTGGAACAGCAAATTAACATAAATCAATCAAACATCATAGATTTGACTGAGCGCGGAATGAGAAACAATTTAATTATCACTGGTGTTAGAGAATCTGAAAACGAACAGCTCCATGTAAAAATAAATGAAATTTTCAAAAATGAAATGAAAATTCCAACTGTCAAGTTCGATAGAATTCACCGTATCGGACGGAAAACAAGCTCAAACGACACTTACCCAAGGTCTATAGTTGGTCGGTGTACCGATTATTCGCAAAAAATGTTAGTGTTGGATAATGTCAAAAAACTTAAAAACGGCATAAGAGTGTTCAGTCACTACCCAGAAGCCCAACGCGAAAAACGCAAAAGAGCATTTGAGCTCAGAGATCAGTATAGAGAAGGTGGGGTTAACACTAAAGTTAGTGGTGACAAGCTTGTATTTCCGGACGGAGACGTGCACAGGGAGAAAGTATCAATACCGAAGGCCCACAATATTCTGTACAACACAGAAACAAAAACGAAATACAATATTAAACATAGTGATGTCACAACAGTAGGAGAAAACAGATTTCAATCGCATGTAGTTCGCGTGAAAAGTATAGCAGAAGCTAGAGAAGCCACGCTTCAGATAATGAAGGAACCCCATATTATTGAAGCCCATCATAATGTTCTAGCATGTTGTTTTCTGGATAAACATGGGTATTTAAAAGACTCCATTGACGATGATAACGAATATGGAGCTGGCCGAAAAATTTTAAACATGCTCCTGGATAAAGAAATTGGAAATATCCTTGTTATTGTGTCACGTTGGAATCCAAAAGGAGAAAAACTCGGTTTTAAAAGATTCGAAATTATGAAAAATTGTGCCTATGATGGCATTAAAAAACTTTTCCTGAGTGAAAACAGTAAATAACTGATAATTTATTCAAATAATTGCCTATAAAGATTACCTTACACTACATTTATTTAATAACTTATCTAGGCATTTAAACAGATTCGAGCGGCTTGAAAGAGTTATATACCTTGAATGATGAAAATACCCAAAAAATATTAATATTTATGAATTTAAGTTTTTAACATGACTTAACAACTAAATAAGTATTTTTTAATAAAAATAAAAAAGTTAATAAGTAGATATAATATTTATAGACAATAACGTTTTTGTATGTAACAAAAATGATACATACTTTTTGAAGTAACTTGTATAACTGAAAAATGCATGTATATTAATAAGTGGAATTCAACGTAGTTATGGTTTTTATTTTTTGGATAAATTTAATAAAGAACAGACGAATCAAATAATGTTCTGATATTAATATTGTGCAGATAATTTTAGCGACTAACCATGTTATCAACATTATCTATATGAATATTGTAGTATTGTGCATTTAATTATGCTACAAAGAACACCCGTACTTATATACCAGTCTCAAACATCCACTTAAAATACATACACATTTAAGTGTTCAAAAAACAAATTGTTTTATCTATACATTCCAATAATGGCACTACCTACGACTAATCATTATGTACGGGTAGTCTTAATGTATATAATATTTATAGACATGTACATGTGTGTGTAAATTGGTTATTTGAATATTAATTTTTCATATAATGTTAATATATACTATATGGCGGTGTTTTTTTTTTTGACGGTGATGTCGACGTTAAGATTATAATTGAAATGATGTTATAATGGTAGTGACGATGGTGATGATGGTGATGATTGTAATTTGATGGTGTTTGTTATTGTCATCGTTTTGTTTTTGTTATCGTTCGTCGTCATCTTCAGCATTATGAGTATTATTTATTATTATTATTATTATTATTATTATTATTATTATTATTATTATACGATAGTGATGATTGTAATTTGATGGTGTTTGTTATTGTCATTGTTTTTGTTTTTGTTATCGTCGTCGTCATCTTCAGCATTATGAGTATTATTTATTATTATTATTTTTTTATTTTATTACTATTATTATTATTATTATATTACGACCATAAAAAATCGCTAATCTAATACATATGCAGGTTAATTGCAGGTTAATTTCAAGCTGCTTTGAAACCTTCTTTAATACAGCAAAACAGCTGTCTTTTAAAAGATAATGGCTTCTTTCCATATATTTGAAAGCCATTTAATTCTCTCCCACTTTCCCTATATCTTCCCCTTTCCTCTCTTTAGTATCTTCTATCTTTTTTTATTTTTGTTCTTTTTATACCTCTTAAAAAATGACATAGATAAATACAAAGCCCAAACAATATCCAAAGTCAAATATTGCCAATGTAAACAACTAATCAGCCACATAATACTAAAGCAACATGACTGATAACCAGTTTTTGAAAATACTATCCTATAACTGTAGAGGAATTGGCGATTTAAATAAAAGAAGAGATGTATTTAATTTTCTTAAGGCAAAGGATATTAATATTTATTGTTTACAAGACGTGCATTTCAGCCCAAAAGATGAAAATTTTATTTCAACCCAATGGGGTGGTAAAATAGTATCATGTTCATATAATACCGCTGCTAGGGGAGTATGTATACTATTTAAAGATAATTTTGAGTATAATATACTTTCACAATATAAACAAGAAGATGGTAACCTCCTAGCTCTGAATATAACAGTAGAAAAACAACCGTTAACACTAATAACAATATATGGTCCAAATTCTGATAGTCCCTCTTTTTATAGTAATCTTAAAGAAATCATTTGTAATAAGTTTGATAACAAAAATATTATAATATGTGGTGACTTTAATCTTGTTCTTAAACCAGAATTAGACACAAATAACTACAAAAATATAAATAACCCAAAAGCAAGAAATAAATTATTAGAAATAATAGATGAGACTAGTATAGTAGACCCGTTCAGATACTTGTATCCTACTCTACGGAGATATACATGGCGTAGAAAAAACCCATTTAAACAAGCCAGATTGGATTTCTTTTTAATAAGCAACTCTCTTATCAATAGAATTTCAAAAGTAGACATTGACCCCAGCTATAGATCAGACCATTCAATGGTAATATTATCAATGAAATTAAATGAATTTACTGTAGGCAGAGGTTTATGGAAACTTAATAACATTTTACTTGAAGATGAAAAATACCTTGAAAAAATTAAAACTACCATTTCAAAAGTTAAACTCCAATATAGTGTACCAATTTATAACTTAAAAAACATAGATACCATTGACAATAAATCAATTCAATTTACAATTTCAGATCAATTATTTTTAGAAACCGTTTTGTCGTTATTGAGAAATATAACGATTGATGACACCATAAAAACATCTTTCTGTTTGTGTAATTAATTAAAAATGTTACGTATGAAAGTTTTTGTCTTTTCTTGGAGAAATGCTTGGAATGTGAAAGGACCTTGCTTCAGCACAGACTCTTCTGAATGTGGTAATTTGCAAACACTAATACAAAAAATATAATGGACACTTTTCCAGTCATGAATTCTTACTCCCCTTCCATATGGTGTTTACAACCTTGCTCGCATAGGAATGGAATGGGATAAGGCAGATTGTAATACTACCTACACTCACTTTCAAAGCCTCTTGCGTTTCCATGCTCTCTGTTCGTACGGCACCTCCGGTGCTTTGATTAAATCCTGTCATGTTTATTTATTTGTTTGTTTGTTTTTGTTAACCAGGTTTTCGTAGAAACCTGGTTCTTAGATTACTGAATGTCGACGGGCGGGCAGGTGGGATTGCTTTTGGGATAGATACATCAAAGGTCAAGGTCACAGTTGCTTGGTCATTTCACAAAATAAGCAACCTCTAGCTATATCTTGGCCATATGTAAAGATAATGACATGGGGTTTTCAGTTTTCATATTTTCTAGCAATGCTGATGAAAATAAAGCCAAAATCAAAGGTCAAGGTCATGACCTACATTTTGACCTTTGTGTTTTCTGCACTAAAAAGGCTATTGTTGCATGAAATTTACAATTTTTGGCATGAAATTGGCTATTTTTGATGATATTTAGACATAGAATTCACTATTTATGGAATTTTAGTTTTGTAAAATGATTATGGTGGCAAAATATTTTGATGATGACTATTTTTGCATTAAATTGGATATTTCTGAATATATTTAGGTACAGATGCCACTATGGATCTTTTCTTAAATGAAATTATATTGAAATGAAAACACAACATTCAGATTTCTAAATAATTTGTCACAATTGCAATTTTTTAACATGTTCTGATGTATGATGCTTATATATATATACATGTATATATATATATATATATATATATATATATATATATATATATATATATATATATATATATATATATATATATGATATATTCAATCTTAACCCATTACAGGTATCCCTTTACTATCAACCAGGTCCCTGCGAGACACATGATCACCCATAATTATTGTTAACTAGGTACCATTTCTCTCTGAAACCCCCTTCTCCGAAATATGAAAACCTGGTTTTCGCAGCGTTTCCATGACTCTTGTTTATTTGTTTATTTTTTTGTTTGTTTGGTTAACATTTCTATTATTGTTTCATTTTTAGGTCGAGGACTTCCTGCTGGTTTAGCTGAAGTGGAGATGATAGAACGAGCTCGTGCCAAGCGTGCATGGGAGGCAACTCTTCCACCTCTAAATGATACCTCCCAATTAGATAAAAGACGTAGAATGATGGATGAAATGGAGAGAAAGGAATGGGCACTTAGAGAACAAGAAATAGAAAAGTAAGAACTAATGTCTTCTCATTGCATCATGCAGCATTTTTATTTGAAATTGATTTTTAGTGATTTTTTTATAAATACTTTAATAACAAAAATAGATTTACCTAACATACTTGTTATTTCTGTATATTTGCTGAATACCGGTAGTTCCTATAGAACTAGGAAGTGATTTACCTTCATTTCTATGTATTTGTCTTTGAAAAGAGAAGTATTTGCTTCGTGTCTTATGAAGTGTGCATACAGTTTTTCATTCATGATATGACTTAATAAACTTCATAAAAACACCAGTTACATGTATTCCTTATAATTTAATTTTAAACGCTTAAACTGAAACATAAAACAATGTTTTTTTTTGTTTTTTTTTAAAATTGAAAAAAAATTCCTCCGCGTTGGAACTATCATCAACAAATAATTTCAGCCAATGAAATGGAAAGAGTCATACGTCACACCATTTACATTTAGTTTTGCTATGGTTGCATAATTCATTGGAGTATAACATGTAAAACGAGCATGTACATTTACGTTGTGTTTGTATAGCAGTATGATATAACAGAATTTAGAAATTAAATTATTTGTATCTTCTATCTGTAGTAACATGTGTTTCCTATTACAGGTTACAAGAGGCTCGTTTAGAAGTCTTAAAGAAACTTTTAAAACAGAGAGAAGAAAACCATCAAGAACTAAATATAAAAAGACTTGATAAATTATGGTTTGTTTTTTTTTTTTTATTATGTTTTTATATTTTAAATCATTCCTATACCTTATGTCCCGGGGGGGGGGGGGGGGGGGGGGGGGTTATAAACACTTAAATGTCTACACATTCAGCAAAAATTGTCTGTGTCATAGGTTAAATACAAGAGCTGTCTGTGAGGGTATAAACTGTCTGTGAGGGTATAAACTGTCTGTGAGGATATAAACTGTCTGTGAGGGTATAAACTGTCTGGTATAAACTGTCTGTGAGGGTATAAACTGTCTGTGAGGATATAAACTGTCTGTGAGGGTATAAACTGTCTGTGAGGATATAAACTGTCTGTGAGGGTATAAACTGTCTGTGAGGGTATAAACTGTCTGTGAGGGTATAACTGTGAGGGTATAAACTGTCTGTGAGGGTATAAACTGTCTGTGAGGATATAAACTGTCTGTGAGGGTATAAACTGTCTGTGAGGGTATAAACTGTCTGTGAGGATATAAACTGTCTGTGAGGGTATAAACTGTCTGTGAGGATATAAACTGTCTGTGAGGGTATAAACTGTCTGGTATAAACTGTCTGTGAGGGTATAAACTGTCTGTGAGGATATAAACTGTCTGTGAGGGTATAAATTGTCTGTGAGGGTATAAACTGTCTGTGAGGATATAAACTGTCTGGTATAAACTGTCTGTGAGGGTATAAACTGTCTGTGAGGGTATAAACTGTCTGAGGACATATTGTTTGACTATAAAATGTTCTCAGAATCCAAAGTACATTTTTGTACAGGGTGTAAAATTTGTTCTAGATTTTATTCAAGACATAGATGTATAGACCTTGCATTTCTGACGTGTGTGTGTGTGTGTGTGTGTGTGTGTGTCCCTTTTTTGTTGGTGAAACTCACCTGTTAGACATGACTTACTGACAATGTCAGAATTCTTGTCTAGTTTCAAAACACACACACACACAGACTAGTTATGTGTTCATCTGACCATCTGTTTGTAAAGATCTGTCAGTTTCCATTAAAAAATTCATAAGTTCAAAATTTAAATAACAACAGAAGTTTATTTTGATGTCAGTCAGCTTCTTAAGTTTTTTCTTATTATTAGAACAAATCTTTTTGACAAGAGACTGAATACTAAAACACTGGTAAAGCTAACTGCCAGTGTTCTGACAGTGTTATAGCTTTAGGTTCAGTTTCTGAGAGAAGCAGAAAGACAAATCCACAGTGCAACACAAACTTGATACATCTACAAACATGTATATCAGAGTTGACAATTTTATTTTTTTTTCATCACAGGTCAAAGAAACAGAAAGATAAAGAAGTGAAAATCAAGAGAATAAGAAATGAACATATTAAAAGTAAGATTCTGAGATTTATGATATCTAGATATTGTACCATGTAGTATGAAACATTATCTAGATATTGTACCATGTAGTATGAAACATTATCTAGATATTGTACCATGTAGTATGAAACATTATCTAGATATTGTACCATGTAGTATGAAACATTATCTAGATATTGTACCATGTAGTATGAAACATTATCTAGATATTGTACCATGTAGTATGAAACATTATCTAGATATTGTACCATGTAGTATGAAACATTATCTAGATATTGTACCATGTAGTATGAAACATTATCTAGATATTGTACCATGTAGTATGAAACATTATAACTATCATCACGTACAGCTTAACTTGAGTAAAGCTAAGATTTGATTGGATGTTGATAATGAACTATAGTACAAAAAACATGTCTAATCTTAACTATTTAAATATGATATACCATAACTGTTGTTTTAAATAGTTAATTAACATTTAAAACCAAACAAAAACTGAGTCCCTCTGTTCAGGTAGAATCTGTTGTCCAGAATTTCTACACTTCAAGTAATGTTTATAATTCTCAATGAATCCTTTGTTATTAACAGCCATCAGGAAGCTGACAGGAAAGAGGAAGAAAGTAGAAGGGAAACTGGAACGTAGACAGATAATTAACGAGTATTCTGGTTACGGATCTCAAACGTATGCACCACTGACCAGGATCGGGATGTTCCTGGATCGGGGATCAGAACAATATGTTGTAAAAAGTCGTCATCTCAGCACATATCAAGGTACGTGAAATAATACACTACTCAGGCCATGTACGATCTATAATGTCTCAAAACTTAAAGCTTTTGAAATGATAAACATAACGTGATTCTTTGGTAATTTTTCAAAATTAATATGTCAATGCAATGAGAAAGAATTTAGTAGAAACCTTTTCTTTCATTAATCTGTCTTTAGTCTCTACTAAAAGGGGATTGATGTTATGTTTTTGAAGGGGCTTTTGTGATACAGTTAAAGAGTTGGAGGAACATTTTTGTGATGCTCTATCAGAACTACTTATGAATATTGACTGTCAAATTTTTATTTTCTTTGATTTTCTCCACTATCCCTGAACTGACAACTTCAAGTTATATAAAAGAAAGGATTTTGAATAGGACTTAAAACAACACTCTATCTAACTCAATCCTAGATTATATTTTACAGATTATTAATTATTGAACCAAAACATACACCAATAATCTTAATTTGTTTAAGTTGAAGATGCTTAATATTCCTGCAGCTTGACTCTTTCTTTATTAGTACTCTGTCAAAAAATGTGTCTTTGTATCCTTGAGCTTCAGGGAATTTTCTTTAATGATTGATAGCCTTGCTGGTAGTTTCGTAAACCAGACAGGATGAAATTTTGTTTCTGTGAACAAAACAAATAGTTTTAATTTATTTTCATTAAATTTTTTTTTAGGTTTAATGGAACTTGAAGCTTCACTGCCTGATTTTGTCTTAAATCCCAGAATTAAAGCTCCTAAACCGAAAACTGTCACCAAAGCCGGTCACACAAAACGGAAATTCCGCCAGGAGCAAGAACTCATGGAGATGCATGAAGTAAGATCATGTTTATTACAAATGTATTATTATTATTATTATTAAATTACCTTTTAGTATTTCAAGTAGTTTTTTTAGAAGTATTTGAAATCTCTTTAGCTTGATTTATTGAACATTATTATGATGTTTCAGAAGTAATTATGGATTTTGTTGTAATTGTTTATAAATCTTAATCATGTTAGGATGTGAACTTTCTGGAATTGAAAAAATGCTTTCTCATTTCATTTTGTGTGTGATGTTAACATCACAACTAATAAGGTATCAGTCATCATGTATAGTAGGGTATTGGGTTAATGGTGTCATTTGATTTGTAAAAATAGTTCATCACTGAAGTTAGCATGGGTTGAACATTAAAATCATAGAATCTTCATCAGAAAATCAAATTTAATAGCTTAAATTTATAACAAATTTTCAAGAACTTGAAAAAATATATGTGTGTTTGTGTGTGCAAAATAAGAGGGGGGGTACTATATCAAGAGAAAAAATATTAACTTAATCATTATGTGTATTTTATTTATTTTCTAGACAATAAAAGAAGCGAGAACTCGAGGAGAAGAACCCCCCAAACCATTAAGATTCTTACAGAAGATTGAGAAACCAATCCCACGTCCACCAACACCAGCTGTGGATGAACCATCAGAGGTAATACATCACAGATTGTTGATCTGCTTTATTTAGGGTTGAAATTTTGCTACACTTCTGAACTCCATATTTGAAATCAAAGATGGTATCAAGTATAACATTTGTGAAGGAGCATTATGGACATGATTGTTGGTATCTACATCCCATCTGTTGATACTCTGGTTAAATATTGAATTTTTAGCTGGTAAAATCTATTCTTTTCAGTAAATTTTATCTTGTATAAACATAGGCTAATGAGTTGTTGAAGGATGTGGAACTCTTCTATAATGTAAGTTATAAAAGCTGAAATGTACCTGAAGTCCTTAATGTTCATAGTAAAGTTTGATACTTTTTTATTGATTATAGGAAGAAGAAGAGAGAGAACTTGCTACAATATTCCTACAGCAGGTCATTAGAGGTCGTGCTATACAGAATATGGTGAGATTTATACATATCACACATCTCTCTAAATGAAGATTTTTTGTATGATTTTGTCACAATAAAAAAAACCAATCAAGCATTCACAATACATACATAGAACCATGAAAGCAGCATATGTAGAATTTCAGACAAGCATAGAGATACTCTGTACTATATACATTACATACAGTGATCATACATGTGTGTCAAAAATTTACTGGCCTTAAAAAAAAATTATATACCAAGATAATATACCCAGATTATTGTCCAAGTTATATATTGAAAATTGTTTCAATTATATTCCAAGATTTTTGTTTTAATAATAATGTAGATTTTTGTCTATATTGTAAAATTTGTTGACTTTATGCGGCAGTAATATTTCAAACACGTAAAAAATTATCCTGTTGTCTTCAGTATTATACATGTACTTACTGAATATCTTGTGGATTTTTTTATGTCAGATATTTGAAGGTAAAGAGAAGAGAATGGAATTAATAAAGGAATTACGTAGTACACACGCACTCCAGGAGGCTGAACAGGAAGTTAAAAAACAGGAAAAACAGGCAACATTGGCTCTACAAAGACAGAGAAGATTACATGAGCACAAGGTGAGATAACTCTTCATTTTGTGCCTGATAATGTCAATGTCATTGTTGTACTTAATCAGTTTGGAGCACACTTCCATCCCCACCTTCAACCATTTCCTTAAATGGAGAAAATTCACGTTTAGCATATTCAAAAGAATAAAATCTGGTTTTAATGCATTTGATAATTACAACACATTACAGACAACTGAGGAAAATAAAGAATAAGTTACAATGTGACATTTAAAAACAAATACTTGTCCTATCTAAATTCAGCCCTAAAGTTGTGTGGTTTTAACAAGTTTTTACTGTAAAAATATCACCAACACCGGCTGCATTATGAAATTTGTTTGACCATCTCGTATTTAAATGATCACTGTATTGGATCCGCTATTATCTCTTGGGCCCAATCTCACAGCTTGTATGCTGACATTGACCAACATATCACTTCTGACTGCATTTTGTTAGGGTTCCAAACCAAAACCTCATATGTTGAATCAGTTTTTATACACCAAATGACATCTGTCTGCAGTTTGCTGGTCTTTACACAAAGTTGAATGCTGAATCTGTGACATTGACTATCAGATTGCTCTGGGGTTCCAACCCACAACCTTGAAGGTTTAATCAGTACCTAGATTACCAGATCAGTAATAATGTTAGACTTTAATTATGTTATTGATTGTACAGTTATCTCTGTCTGTGATATTTCTCTTCAGGTAAAACAAAGAAACTAATTACTTGTTAATTATTAACAGAACACTTCCTGAAACATTCCTTCTGTATGCCATAACAATCAAAGCCATCATATTAATGATTATTTTAACATCATAGCTAGATCATAATGGTTGTAGATGTTATATTAGCTTTAACTGGTGGTCAGTGTAAGTTACAGAAATTCAATAAAAGATTCATTTTGACATCTGTACCACCTATAAAATGTTGAGATTACAGTGGAATGTATAAATAACATATAACTGTTATAATTGTTTGTACCCCTGGATCTAGATGTCAGTTTTTGGATTAGATATTATTACAGGTTTTTTTTTTAACATTTAACAGTGTGTTTTTTTTTTTGTTTTTTGGTTTTTTTTTAGTTAAATTTAAGTGTTAATTTAGTATCAAGTATATCAAATTTCGATATTCTGATTCATTTTATTTTATAATATCAATTAATTAATTTATTTATTTATTTATTTATTTATTTATTTATTTATTGAAGATTAAATTGAACTATTCGATGTTTTTTTTTTTTTTTTTACATCTTATGAGGACAATATCTGTAGACTTTATTTTCAAAACAGGAATGAGTAATGTGTATCTCTTTCAGAAATTTGAAATTCAAGTTGATAACCTATGATTTGTCTTAAAAAGTCCTAAGTTTGTGTTTCAAACTATATTGTGTTTTATTGTAGGAATTTTTGGTGGATGAAGCAATGAGTCATCTTGAGGGCTCGAGTTTGGGTGACATGATGGATTTTCTAAGTAAAGAACTCATCAGATTACAGGAAGAAAGAAGAATACATGCTTTCTCTATGTTAGCTGAGAGACAGCGTAGAATCCGAGAGGCGGAAGAAAGTGGGCGTCGACAGGTTGAGGAGAGGCGTCGCCGAGAGGAAGATGAAGTATTCAAACAGGTAATTTTGATAAAAATCGTAATAAGTTTCAGATTTGAAAATATAAATATTCTGTAATTACCAAATATCTTATTGTTTTAATCTATTAAAAACTAAAAATAAGATTTACACTTATATAAAAATATAGATTATATGATTAATTTGATAATTTCTTAAAAATATTTTTGCATTACTTTTAGATTTCTTTTGGCCCTTTCTTTTCTAAACCTCACCTGAATACATCATCATGATAAATCATTTAGTTTGATAGATTGTTCATCTGTTCTTTGTTAATTACATATTGTTTACTCTAACAATGAAAACTTTACTGATAATCTGGTAATCTAAAGTTTGTTAATCAGTTTATGATCACAGTTTTTTTTATCATTTCTTTATCAACAGATTTTGCCATTTTCCTGAAACCTTTGAGCAAGTCATTACAACTTGTGAGAATTGACTTTTAAAAGTTGTCGCCCTGTTCAGGCTGTTATGAGGCATGGTTGGAATGAATTGGGAGAGTGATATAAATCCCCTTTAATGATAGCTCTGGTTAAATAATCTCGTTTTGATTGATTTCAGGTTATAAAAGTCCATCAGAGAAGTGTGGACACATATCTACAGGATATAATAATGAATTCTGTAGATCACACGGCTGATTTACAAGCTAGAGCAGAAATAATGGAAACTGCTGAGAAGATTAATGATGTCGCTTATGAAGTTGAAGATAAGTAAGTGTTGTCACTGAGATTTAGTGTTTTACTTCTCAAATAATGATCTAAGTTAATATTGGAAGGGGGAAGTTATGTGGGACTACCAATTTTTGGACCTTTTAATAAATGTATGTTGTGTGGATATACAAACTAATTCTGTGAAGATGGACGAGACTGTCAATTTTAATTGTTGCATATAGCATTTTTGTGTTAACAGTAAGAATACATGTTATAATCAAAATTGTTGCGTAGTTAATCAAGATAATAATTATGTGGAACTGAAAGTTTAATTTTTCACAGGAAATGTTTCAGGAATAAGCATGGATGTTGTGTATTAGAAATGTTCAAAATCATTTCATGGGGAAATATTTCCACATTTAGAAGTGAAAACAAGCTGAGATAATCAACAATTGTCCAAACCTCCACCACAGTAGTTCAGTGGTTAAAGAGTTTAGTCTTGATGCGGGAGGTTCATGATTCACAGAAGTGACAATGTTACTGACAAAAATTCTGATGATTTTTATAGGTTGTACTTTAGATGTTATCTCATTGGTTGCTCTATGCTCAAGCCAATAGTTACAATTCAGAATTAACCAATAATATTGTTTTATTTATAATTTTTCAGTCGTACACAGTTGGAGTCTGAAGAAATTGTAGCTGATTTAGTTCACTGCTTCTTACTACCAGAAGTTCAGAAAATCACAGTAAGAGACAAAGGTCTGTATTATAAACATCCCCCCTCTCTCTCTGTTGCTATAGATGTAGAGCTGAATCACTCTCACATGCATACATATAAAATCATGTACCTGCTAGTGTGGCAGTACCTACATGTGTGTACAGAATCTCTCTGGCTTGACTTGACACCTGAATTTTGTGGAATATCTGTTCAGAAATAAACCTACATTATATATATATTAAATTTACTACCACAGAATCACAGATTTATTATTGTGTTAAATTACTGATAATTATGTGTTTACTTTGAAAATATATACACTTTACACCCAAAGAATATTGAGCAAGCTCCGAGTCTGGTTAATGAAATTTATTAAGATAATGAAAATTATTTCTCTTGATTTTTTAAAGATTTAATCCTCTTTAAATAGTAATCAGTCCATTGTAATTAAAAACAAATCAATTTTACTTGTACCAGTAAATGCTAAGACTCATATTCACAACGTATAAATCACTACTGCGTAGTCTGTCTTCAAATTTAAATTTTATTTTGTATTTTTAAGATACATGTATTTGTATTGTTGTTTTTTACAGTTAAGAGAAGTCAGAGAAGATATTTATTGGCTGCTCATAAAGAAATAGTAAAAGATGGAGAAGAAAACGATCAGTATGAATGCCAAACCTCCGAGAACTGCCCCGACAACTACAGGTGCCCCAGCACAGGCGGAAACTAAACAGGAAGTGCAAGAACAGACACAACAAGTCTCAGAAGGTCGAGGAGCACAATCATAAATAATGTCATGTGACTTTTACAGGAAAATAATCTTTATTTCTTTTGTGCTTCAGTTTTACTACTGAACTCAAAGCTAGAAAAAATTTACCTGAGAAACTTAAATTCAGTATTTGTGAAGCAGATTTATATATATAGATAAATGATTGTAACACAATGTGATATAGTGTCACATGTTTATCTCTATTTACATAATGTCAATATGTACAAACAGATAAAACATGTGTTTTTTTTATTATTATAACATTCCACACTATGAGACAGCTATAGTTTCCTTTTATCAGATTTTGTGTGTTTCTATGTGTGGGCGGGTATGTTCAGGGTTGGGTATGTGTGTGTCAGTATGAATATCTTATTACAGATTGTTTATATGTCATATATTATTAAGATGAATTATTTATCTGAATCATGATTAGTCTTTATAAATTTGAAGATTTTAAAAGTGTTGTTAGATGTTCTGTTCAGGTATTAATTGTTAACGCCATTAAAGAGTTATGCCCCTTTTCCTTTAGAGTTATGTCCCTTATTTGTAGAGTTATGTCCCTTTTCTTTAGAGTTATGCTCTTTTTCTGCAATTCTTTTTATTTTTATTTTTCTTTGTGAGAATGATACACTGATACATTTACCGGAATCCGTCCATTTAATATACTGTCTGTGATTTTATTTTATGTCTGTGAAACAAAACAATGTTTTATGAGAAGAAAAGTAAAATGAGTATTGTGTGTCAATTTTGAGGTATTTTTATTTTTGAATTTTATTATTTTAATTTTTTTTTCTTTTTGCATCTCTGTGATATCTATGATAGTAAAATGTGTATTTGCAAAACTATTTATTTTGTATAAAATGGTTTTTGATAACTATATGTATTTACATGTAAATAATGTACAGAATATATATATGTGACTGCGTATAAACTTGATACATTAACTAGTTATACTGTATATAGTGTGTTATTATGTTTTAACATGAGAAATGTACTAATATTTTTTTAACTGTGTCACACGACATGTTAGTACATTTCTCGTCATACTTCAGTAACTTGGTAATAACTCTTGATAAATAAACAAAAGTTTTACTGAAGTTTGGAATATTGATAAGGAGTGATAAAATGTAGGTCAAGCTTGAATTCTGTCAGATAAATCTTGAAATAATATGTTTATAAATTATTGCATTACAGTTCATTTCACACAATTTTCGATGAGTTGATTGTTGTAGTAATTACCAATTTTATAATGAAAGATTTGCCAGATGTGTAAAGGATTATCTTTCAATGGGTTCATACTGGCTTGTACTATAATAAAAATATCAAACGAAATTTGGGAAAGTAAAGATTACTTAAAGCTGGAAGAAATATATTAAAATAGATTAATGATGCCCATAAAAGTTTTGAGGTGTCAGAAGTGACGTCAAGAGGATTTGACTTGTAGATATAACTGTATTTAACTATTTATTTTTGTAAATTTAAATAAACATGTTAAATAAACAGGTAAGATATCATAATAAAATCTCCATGTAAAAATTAATTTTATTCTGTTATTATTTCAATATGTCCATGATACAGTCCAGTCATCCCAATCAATTATTGTAAGTCATGAAAAGTGATTCAAGGACATTGTCCATTATTTTAAGACACACAGGCATGGAGTTTACATTTTAATTTCCATTTAAACTCATCTGTGTGAACTGAGGACAAGATTATGTCAAACCACTTATAATAAGCTTATGTTCATGGCCCTGGAACAATGCACTTGTACTTGGTTCTTCAATTCTGAAATACCAATGTGTCCCAGGTCCAGAAACAACCAGATAATTTTTTTGTTCAGGTATAATGTTTATGGTTTATCTAAGCTCAAACCACAGAACCTTCAGGAAAAAGAACAACAAAGATTTGATAAAAACAAACAAACATTTTATTGATACGATAATACTTAACTTCTCAGTAAAGATTTGACATTTATTATCAAACTGTACAATGAGAATTACATGTACCGGTATTTGACAGGAAATGATTTAGCGTTCTGGGCTGGATGTTAAAGCTTTGAAATCATAATCAGTTAAGTAATAATTAGTTTCTTGTATATTTGTGTAAATATAAACATTTTTGTTACTAAGTGAATTCAACAATGGAGTATATCAGGGAACCATGTTATTTATATCCCATTACTTTGTAGGCCACAAATATATTTTTAGTCCTATGGATTTATTTGAAAAAAAAATAGAGGCGAGGGAACCATTAAGAATTAAATGTATTTTTTTTTCTAAAACACATTTTTCTTCAGGCGAACAAAATTTGAACCTGGCAAGCGAGTAAACAAACAATGCACTAAAAGATAATTATTGCAGGAAAAGGCAAACAAGCTTAAAAATAACTGATAAAAGTCAGAGAATTTGCTGTTCTGGCAAACCCCATCCAATCGAGCAAATAATCAATCAACAATGAACTGTTAGTAAAACACTGGACAAATGTTGCCCTGATATTATTAAATTTACACTGAATGCAGCCAAAGATTTTGCAGAAAATGGAAGCGGGATTTTACCAGAAATTTTAGACAGGCAGAAAAGGATTTGAAAATTTAAGAGGTGAGCAGGTCTGAGGAACTACAAATTAATTTGTCATGCCGTAGAGAAAACAATGACACTGCGATGATAATCTAACAATGTAACCAGGTCTGTTGTACATGGATGATGAGAAAATCTTTACATACAGTAAATGTAAATAATATCTCTATGTACATGTATACAACTTTCTCTTGTTTATCAACTAACGTTATAAGTTGAATATTTGTGTCTGTCATACAAATATAAAAATAATGTCATTTTTATTTACAAAAAAAAACTGAAGGGCAAAACTATAAACGTAACCATGGTAACGGAAATAAAACTCAATAAGTTTACAAATATCTGAGATAAAGAACAAGAAGATTGTAAGTCAGTAATTATGATTAAATAATACATCTAATATTGCTATATAATTCAATGTCGTTTCCATGACAACAGAAGTTGTTTATTTTCAATAACCTTGTCTTGTTATAAAGAGCATTGTCACCTCTGTAAAGTTAAGTTTATTACTGACACAGCAGGTTAGTTAGTATATAGACCAGTTTTAGTTCTTCTTTAGTTTTTCTTTTGAAAAATTTGATTGTTGCTATGGCAACACATGAAGACATGTCATCTTCTTATGGT
Organism: Tegillarca granosa; assembly: GCA_029721355.1. Lineage (NCBI taxonomy): Eukaryota > Metazoa > Mollusca > Bivalvia > Arcoida > Arcidae > Tegillarca > Tegillarca granosa. Next base: position 53,107 of record JARBDR010000484.1, on the reverse strand, counting down.
TTCTAAATAGATAGATGGATTTCAAAAAGAAAATAAATAATAATAAAGCTATGTTGATTGCCAAAACTTAAAGATTTCAATGTTACTATAGTGACACCCACAATATGTACATTTAAAAATCCAATTTCTTTTCACTTGTTAGAAAAACATTGACACAAAGGAGTTTTATTAAATGCATTGTTTTTCAAGCAATACTTATGATTCTCGTTTTTTTTTTTTTTTTTTTTCAAAAAAAGGTTTCTTTGGTAAACTGGTAATAAAGAAGGTGAAAGTTAACAATCAGATGTTAGGGACCCTGTGTAACAATTCTGAACAAATCTCATACAAATATCACACAAAATAACATAAAACTATAGCAAATGTATTCACTATCATTCATATGTCAAAAATAGAAATGGAACAGATGTATAACCCCACAATCACTGTTACCTTAAATTCCAAGAGCTGTTGATAAATCACTGATCAAGAAGGAAGACTCAAATCAGTAAATACTCTTGTATCATAACAACTGTAGTAGACTCAGCACAAGGTCTAATTTGTATAGTTATACATAACAGTATTATTTAGCAGGTTTTGTTAGTTTAAGACTCTGCTGCAACTTACAGCTTGTCCAGTAGTTCATATATTTTTTTTTTTTTGTTCAACAATTACAATTATTACAAACAAGAAGTAGTAGTGATAAGTGTGTTCTTACATGTATAATATTTTTTTTTGCTACTATTTTCAATTTCATTTTTGTTGGTAAAGCTAACAGAGATTTGAATTAGTTTATGATGAAGAGTCAGTTTTCAGTTCTTGATGAGGAGTCAGTTTTCAATTTTTTGATGAGGAATTAGTTTTCAGTTCTTGATGAGGAATCGGTCATTCTGTATATGATATAACTGTTATTACTTTGACAAATAAAAACACTGTTTCTTCGATATTTTACAATGTCAACCATCATTCATTTTTTACATAATGAAAAGTAATCCATTCCATTCCAGTGAATTCACTACACATTCCAGTGAGATCACTTTCCATTTCAGTGAAACAATACACAGTACAGTGAAATCACTACACATTTAAGCTGTATCACTGCTCATTCCAAAGTGATCACTTTCTATTCCATTGAAACCACTACACATAAATGAATATGACCATCATTTCAAATTAGCGTGATGTTGATGCCATGACAAGATGCCATGACGATGTCCATGCCATGATGATATCAATGCCATGACAATATCGATGCCATGATGATATCGATGCCATGCCATGACGATGTTGATGCTATGACGATGTTGATGCCATGATGATGTTGATGCCATGATGATATTGCTGTCAACTGGTTGATTTTGATGATATTATTCAGTCATAGATATCACAAAAATATCATTTATGTTTCATGGATGTCAAACACATGTCAATCTGCTAACCAAGAAACTGTGTTATTTTGTAAACAGTTGATTGGTTGTCTGATTGATGATATCACAGATATTCCAGCATGTTAATAATGAATTAAATCAATTTTCATTCTGATGATGATTCATCACTATCATTTCCTTTATCTATGTACATAATATCACCATCATCTGAATTTAATGTTAAATTTTTATCTTTATCAGAAAAGTCTGATTCACCAAGGTTATCACCATGGTTACCACTTCCTGCTGATCTCTGACTGCTATCTGCATCAACAACCCTTTCTTCTGAACCTAGAACTGAAATGGATGACAAAAAAAATAAACAAGAAATTTTATTTATTTATTTATTTATTTTTTTTTTTTTTTTTTTTTTTTTTTGTAAAATTTCAAAAAAGATTACACAATTTTTCAAAGACTGCAGTTATATTATACAACAAGATATCTGATGTCTCTTGTCTAAAGCATACACATATGGAAGACAACACCCTCCATTGCCTCACCTAGGTTTGAATCCAAAATAGGGCCTGTATTGCTCACCTGTACAGTTTTAGACAGGGGCCTATATTGCTCACCTGTACAGTATAAGACAAGGGACTTGTATTGCTCACATATAATTGGATTCAGACATGGGCCTGTATTGCTCACCTGTACAGTTTAAGACAAGGGACTGTACGGTTTCTATGTTTGCCTCTATTCTCACCGGTACAGTTTAAGACATGGTACTGTTCTTTCACCTGTTCAAGGTAAGTTTTTGTCAGCTGAACTCTAAGGTACAATGTTTATCAGATACAGAACCAGTTTAATCTTTTAAGGTTGATAAAGACTGGTACAGGTGTTAGTTTGGTTTACACACTAAAATATAAATGGTATATTCTGAGAAGGGTAGTTCAGGTTAGACAGGCTTTTTTATTCAGGATTTAGTATTGACATGTTAAAATGAACCAAATTCACTCAAAACTAGAGAAGATATGACAGAAAAGGAGGAATTTAACCACAAGAAGAATTCATTTATTTATAGTTCCTTTAGCCATCCTTCATGAAGACTTAATTAGTATTGAACATAAACACAAACACATCAGAAAAGCCAAATACAATAAAAACTTCTGAGATGGTGGAAGAAACAACTGACCATGGACAAACTACTGACCAAGGACAAACTAATGACCATAAACAAACAAAGTGCTGGAGTAGAAACAAGAACTACTGGAATCCAAAAATCAAATATATTCTACTCACTCTGATCAGATGTGTGAGGTGAATTCTGTGTAGAAGTTGTCTCCCCTTCTGTCTCAGATTTAGTTACCATGGTAACCCCTGGTATCTGTGGTTGTATGTTAGCTATACTTTCTGGCCAGAATCTCTGTAATGGTCTATTTTGTGGTTTAGATTTCTTGGCTTTTATCTGTTCTGGATTACTGGCATCCAACATTGGCTGTAAAATTCTCCGCCTTGCATTGATAAACCTGTAGAATTTATGTGAAGCCATTAAAATTAATAATTTTTACAAATCAATGTTTATCTATTACAATCAATTCACGACCAAATTATTCATAATTCAAAAATCACAGGTGTCTAAATTACTAGTTACATACATTATTACAATCAGATTCTCAATGAGTTATACCATGTATACATAGCTCAAAGTCACATAACTGTATATTAAAAAATACAAGTAATATATAGCGAACTCTCAAAGATCAAAGTTCATATGCTGCTGTGTTTGCTTTCAACAGAAGTTGCTGCTATCCTGCAATAAATTGAGAATTTTGTTCAAGAAATTTATCAATGTAAACCGTCCCATGTAACTGTCCAGAGGACCAGCACAGATTGGTCATACAAGATTGGATTATTTTATTGGTTTTGATTTATATAGGTAACTGTGATGGACCAAATCTTTTTCTGGTCACTGTTGACATGGACTCATGGTAAAACAGTTTGTAGTTTATGCATCAGTCAGGCTGTATTAGACGTCCTCAGCCAGGCTGTATTAGACGTCTTCAGCCAGGCTGTATTAGACGTCGTCAGTCAGGCTGTATTAGACATCGTCAGCCAGGCTGTATTAAACGTCTTCAGCGCAGGCTGTATTAGACGTCGTCAGTCAGGCTTATTAGACGTCGTCAGCCAGGCTGTATTAGACGTCGTCAGCCAAGCCGTATTAGACGTCGTCAGTCAGGCCGTATTAGACGTCGTCAGCCAGGCTGTATTAGACGTCGTCAGTCAGGCTGTATTAGACGTCGTCAGCCAGGCTGTATTAGACGTCGTCAGCCAGGCTGTATTAGACGTCGTCAGCAAAGCCGTATTAGACGTCAGTCAGGCCGTATTAGACGTCGTCAGCCAGGCCGTATTAGACGTCGTCAGTCAGGCTGTATTAGACGTCATCAGCCAGGCTGTATTAGACGTCGTCAGCCAGGCTGTATTAGACGTCGTCAGTCAGGCTGTATTAGATGTCGTCAGCCAGGCTGTATTAGACGTTGTAAGCGCAGGCTGTATTTGACGTCGTCAGCCAGGCTGTATTAGACGTTGTCAGTCAGGCTGTATTAGACGTCGTCAGCCAGGCTGTATTAGACGTCATCAGTCAGGCTGTATTAGACGTCTTTGGTAGAGATATTTAATTTCACATTGCTCTAATCTACCTGCCTACCAATAAGTGGATGCAGGGTTAACTTTGTGATAGACTTAAATAGACTGGGACAGAGGTGGAGGTGTGTGTGTGTGTGTGGGGGGGGGGGTGGGGGGGGTGGGGGGGTTGAAGAGGTGGGTGGGTGAGGTGGGGTTATCCAATTTACTTACCAGTTATTGACTTGTAATAATGTTAAGTTAGTTTGAGCTGCTATCTGACGTTTTTCGTCTTCTGTAGGATATGGATGCTACAACAGACAAAATCAATAAATTTAAATTATTATAATTTTACACTGATTTATCTAACACAGTTTCTGTTTGACTTTTTCCACTGATTTTACTTGAAATTATTCTCTCAATTAAGATTATATTATCAATGGAGACATAACCCTGTGAATGGTACAAGTTATCTCCCCTTGATGCAATTGGGGGCCTCGGTGACCGAGTGGTCTAAAGTGCGCATTTACAGTGCCTCTCACTGCCTAAGTTCGAATCCCACACGGGACAGATCCTAGTGTGAGAAAGTTTGTCCGTTCGCTTGCCAAAGGTCTGTGGTTTTCTCTGGGCACTCTGGTTTTCTCCACCATTCAAAACTGACCACCTTGAAATAAGTGAAAGAATCTTGACTGGGGCATAAAACACCGTTACTTCACTCTACTCCACTCCCTTGATGCAAATAATGAAACAAATAAACCTTAAAACTTAGAGAGTAAACTTAAGAGTCAACAGAGCTACTGGTAATATCTATGAAATGAAAGTTTTCCCACATGTCTATTAGATCCTTCTATGTTTTTTCTTGGAATTTGATTTATGATTTTTTTTATAATTTTCATGGATTTTTTAAAGAGACAGTTGTATTTATATGGTTTGAGTTTTGAGGTTTTGAGGTTTTGTGGAAGGTCAGTTTTACCCCCATGAAACATGTGAATGTTAAAACACAGAAGTCTGACTAAAAACGTGATTTAAGGCTTATTGAATGATAATTAGAAATCAAAGTGGTTAGACCCTGGAATTTACTGTCACCATGGCTAAGTTATTTAGAGGAAAAACCAAGCATCCAATTAACAGAACTGAACTATACCTCAATAGAAACCGTCTTAACCCAATATTGTCAAAACAAAGGAGATTGTGCTATATTAAACAGGTTTTAAGTTTATGAGAGTTGATTTAACAAACTATATCAATGGTAATGTCTCTAAAAGAGATAATAAGATTTAGATAATCCTGTATCACTTAAAGAACACTTTATATACATCTGAATTTTAGACAGCCATGCCAGACACAATTTTATTATGCATTACTGTAAAATCACAGATATTCATGAGGGAAATAAATTTCATTATTTTCGTGTGTTACTGAAAGCCATGAAATAAATGTCATCAAAAATATTTAATTACCACTGCCCTCAATGGGATTTATTTTCACAAAACTCAATTCCATCAAACAGAATTTTCTAAAAAGGCAAAACCATGAAATTTCAACCCAACGAATATTAATGATTCTACAGTAACTAAGAATATTTCTTCTTAGGGTTTAGTATAACTAGGTTCCAGTTTACACAGATGTTCTATCGAGATTCTGTCTAAACAGGTTTAACTGTAGTTGTAATAATGTTAAAGTGTTTACACTTACCACAATGTGCTGAAATAACTTTGATTTCATGACTTACCACAATGTGCTGAAATAACTGATTTCATGACTTACCACAATGTGCTGAAATAACTGATTTCATGACTTACCACAATGTGCTGAAATAACTGATTTCATGACTTACCACAAAGTGCTGAAATAACCAGGATGACTTACCACAATGTGCTGAAATAACCAGGATTTCATGACTTGTGTTGCTGGTTTTGGTAATACACCTCGTTTGTTTTTCTTTTTTCCAGAAATGTCTTCATCGTCAGACCCACTATTTAACCCCGATGGAGTATTTGGTACCTGTGTAGTTACTGAATTAAATAATATATAATGAATCAAAGTACTGAAGTGCTGACAGAGTATTTGGTACCTGTGTAGTATAAGAATATATATTGTTTCATACTGAAGTGCTGATGAAGTACTGGGCTAAATAAAAAAAAGTAATAATTCAAAATTCTGAAGGAATTCCTGTATTGTCAATTTTTAATGTTAATTCGGTCAAATAAGCGACCAGAGAGGGGGCACCAAATGTCATCAGATAGATGGCCTATATATGCATCATATTATACCAGTGTGGATCAATTTTACCAAATATCCATCTTAAGTGACCATGACTGCTTGAAAACATTTGAGTAAACAAAACAAATAGATAAATATTATATAAAGCTTTTGTCTGTTTTTGAAAACTAACCTCAAAACATTAATGCAACATATTAGGATACTTTCAAAAAATTACACCAACAGCTCTATAAATATACCACAGCTCTATAAATACACCAACAGCTCTATAAATATACCAACAGCTCTATAAATATACCAACAGCTCTATAAATACACCAACAGCTCTATAAATATACCAACAGCTCTATAAATATACCAACAGCTCTATAAATATACCAACAGCTCTATAAATATACCAACAGCTCTATAAATACACCAACAGCTCTATAAATACACCAACAGCTCTATAAATATACCAACAGCTCTATAAATACACCAACAGCTCTATAAATACACCAACAGCTCTATAAATACACCAACAGCTCTATAAATACACCACAGCTCTATAAATACACCAACAGCTCTATAAATATACCAACAGCTCTATAAATACACCAACAGCTCTATAAATATACCAACAGCTCTATAAATATACCAACAGCTCTATAAATACACCAACAGCTCTATAAATACACCAACAGCTCTATAAATACACCAACAGCTCTATAAATATACCAACAGCTCTATAAATACACCAACAGCTCTATAAATACACCAACAGCTCTATAAATACACCAACAGCTCTATAATATACAACAGCTCTATAATACACCAACAGCTCTATAAATACACAACAGCTCTATAAATATACCAACAGCTCTATAAATATACCAACAGCTCTATAAATACACCAACAGCTCTATAAATACACCAACAGCTCTATAAATACACCAACAGCTTCTATAAATATACCAACAGCTCTATAAATATACCAACAGCTCTATAAATACACCAACAGCTCTATAAATACACCAACAGCTCTATAAATACACCAACCAGCTCTATAAATACACCAACAGCTCTATAAATATACCAACAGCTCTATAAATACACCAACAGCTCTATAAATATACCAACAGCTCTATAAATACACCAACAGCTCTATAAATATACCAACAGCTCTATAAATACACCAACAGCTCTATAAATACTACCAACAGCTCTATAAATATACCAACAGCTCTATAAATACACCAACAGCTCTATAAATCCACCAACAGCTCTATAAATATACCAACAGCTCTATAACTCTATACATATACTTGTTCAACACTGTTCTTCTTCAGACAAAATGTTCAAATAATTCATGTTACATAAATGACTGTCAAAAGACAGGGATTCACAAAGTGTATTTTATGGATTGTATTTTTTAACATTAAAAAAAAAAATAAATGCAAACATATGTAGTAAAATTTTTATAAAACATTTCACTCACTAGTTGGTGTTGTAGGTGTCTGAGGTACCTGAGAATTGACCACCCCTATCTGTGATAATGGAGTACTCCCATGTATAACTGAACTAGTTCCAATCTGTGTTTGTAGGGGAGTTGATTGAATCTGAAAATATATCAATAATGGTGTTTACACATATTACATGTATGACAGTGTCATTTTTTACAATAATAATGTCTGTAATTAATTACACATATATAGAAGATTATAACAGAATACTGTGTACATTGTATGTGTTGTTATCAACGAACATTCTGTATCCAGTGTTATATATCAAGTACATTTATAGATCCTAACTGTCTCACTTGTTTTCTGTTCTTCTGACCAAACATATAAATCTAAAAAAAATATTTACGGTAATCTGAAAACAAACAAACAAAAAACACAAAAAAAACAAACAAACAATGGAAGTTATAATATAAGAGAAACATATTCTTGCTATTTATGACAACTGTGTTCAAATTTATTTATTTATTTGTAAAGATTATATATTTTAATTTATAATTTCAGGAAGCTTGTTTAAGAACATTGTCTATATAAATCTGAACTAAACACCACAATGTTCCAGGTCATATTTGTCGTTAATTCATGTAAATAAAGAAGTTAAGAACTGTTTTACCTGACCACACAGAGTAAAGAACAAGGACAGGGTGGGGATCTGACAGGACAGAGACAGAGTTCTGACAGGACAGGGCATGGTTCTGACAAGACAGGGACAGGGATCTGACAAGACAGGGTTAGTGTTTTGACTAGACAGGGACAGTGTTCTGACAAAGGATCTGACAAGACCAGGGCAGGGATCTGACAAGACAGAGTCAGTGTTCTGACAAAGGATCTGACAAGACCAGGGCAGGGATCTGACAAGACAGGGTCAGTGTTCTGACCAGACAGGGACAGTGTTCTGACAAAGGATCTGACAAGACCAGGGCAGGGATCTGACAAGACAGGGTCAGTGTTCTGACCAGACAGGGACAGTGTTCTGACAAAGGATCTGACAAGACCAGGGCAGGGATCTGACAAGACAGGGTCAGTGTTCTGACCAGACAGGGACAGTGTTCTGACAAAGGATCTGACAAGACCAGGATAGAGTTCTGACCAGACAGGAAAGGAAGGACAATAAAGACTTACCTGTATTGGCTGTGCTACTAATCCTTGAGGTGTCTGAACCATCTGATAAACTGTACCACCTGACACAATCTGACCTTGATTTATTGTTGCCATAGAAACACCAGGTGGAGTTATTCCTTGTTGAAACATCAAACTGTTCGCAGAATTCATCACATTAGGATTAACAACTTGTGGAATTTGCATCTGATTGGATGATGTTGGTGATCCCTCTTCAAAAGGAATATCATCGAAGTCCGAGTCAATACGCAGTAATTGTTCACTTTGTAATTTACCCTTTAAGCATGCTATATAACGTGTACAGAAGTCTTTACAAAGCTCGTTAACTTTCTCCAGTTCTAGAAGATGAATTCGTAACACTTGAATTGCTTTAACCATCTGAAATATAAATAAATACGAGCAAAAATAAATAAATAAATACGAGCAAAAATAAATAAATAAATACGAGCAAAAATAAATAAATAAATACGAGCAATAATAAATAAATAAATACAAGTAAAAATAAATAAATAAATGCGAGCAAAAATAAATCAATAAATACAAGCAAAAATAAATAATTAAATATGTACATTATGAAGGTTATGTATGATCAAATTGTTTCCCATAAAATAAATAAATATGAGTATTATGAAGGTTACGTGTGATAAAATTGTATATCTACAGACCAATTAATATATAACGATCTGAAGTTTGTGGTCCTTTAATAATTTAATATGTGTGTTAACTTTGTTCCTTCTTTATTATTCTTATCAATTTTTATATATTTCATATATTTTTCTGTGTCTATATAATTTAATGAGTTAACACAAATTTCTGTTGATGAGACACTTTGTATTTGACCTAAAGCCCTGATCACTGCAGACTTACTCTGGCATCTCAAAGGGGTCCATTATAGGACCCTTTCTGAAAAGTGTAAGCCTTTTTTTAACTATTTTGTGGCCTCTTTCCAATATTTAGTAAACCTTGTTATTATGCTCATGGATAACATTGCCAATTTACTTATCAACCACAATATTATAATCTCTCTCTCTCTCAATTGCAGAGCTCATTTTTAAAGATATTCCCAAAAGCCCCCATTCCTACATTAATTTATTATTAGTTACTGATGTATTTTTTGTTTTTTCTGTAAAATCTTTCTAGGTTCTGATAAATCAAAGTCGTAAATATAACCTTGTAACTCCACTAAAGTAGAGTAATAAATAGACAATACATACGAGTGCATCAAGGTCAGAATCATCACTGAAGAACGGTTTATTGTCTTTCTCTTGATGTTGTACAAAAGCCTGGATATCCACATCAAAACTATCAGAGCTCGGACAATCAGGAGTTTGTGTCGCCATCTCACATTTCTCAAACAATAGCGCCATTAATGGAAATAGTGGATGCCTGAAAAAGATAAATCAAAGTACTGAAAGTACTGTATCCATAGAAGTTCAAATGCTGAAGTATGTTTATGCCTGAAGAAGCCCAATATGACTGTATAACTCATAAAAAATTACTTAGCTTGAAACAGATAATTATTGAAGTATTCAGCTAAGAAATGTTATCAGATTCAATTAAGATATTAATTTTCACTTATCACTCATGTAATTTCAATATTTTAAGTCACATGACCACACTTCTGGTGACAGTTTTATATAGCTTTGTTAACTGCTTAAGACAGAGGCATCTTAATTCTAGAATTCAACAGAATAACTGTAAGGTACAGGAGAAAATTCAAACCTCATCTACAACAGAGATAATCCGACTTTCAAGGGAGAAAATTCAAATATCTAAATTTCAGGGGAGACAATTCAACTACTTACCCATATATTGATCTTTTTTCCTCTTCATTCTGAAGTTCTGTGGTCTCCGTCTTTAAAGTACTGAAACAACAAGAATTTAAATCTGAAACATAATAAAACTTTGGACATGTCTGATATTCCTGTTCATCAATTACAGTTGTGTTGGTCAAGTATTCCAACATGCCAACTTATGAACCACAGTAACTCTCACTACTCTGTCAGATCCAAGTGTCAGAAATTTTGTCAGTTTTCTTGCCGAGTGTCTGGCCCCAGATTCACAATCATTCACTCAACTGAGCATACACTCAACACACTTATTTGGGAATATTTCAATGTCAATTTTTAAGACATTATACAGTTACAATTGAATATCTAATGTTATATTTAAATGGATTAGTGTAGGTTTGTTAAACAAAACAAAAAATTGTTTCATTAAACTTAAATTTTTTTAAAAATACTGATGAGAGAAAAATGGGAATATTTGAGTTGACTGAATTATTGTGAAACTGGGACCTGAGCTTTTGTCAAAATAATCCTGTTTACTTTATCATCCCAGAACTGACTGTCTGATATAAATGATATTATCTTGACTGGAACATAAAACACTATTTTCCCACTCAATGTATGTTTATCTCCATAAAAACTCATACCAGGAATATGATTCAAGTTCCTTATAAGCTGAGGAAAAAAATGGAAATTTACAATAAATTAAACACTTATATCAGTATAACATTTTTCCTTAACTGAAGGTAAAATCATTTATCTAATATCACACACACAGCAACATTTCTGTTCTACAATTTTCAGTCATACACGTAATATACTGGGATCCAGTCATACATGTAATATACTGGGATCCCGTCATATGTGTAATATACAGGGATCCAGTCATACATGTAATATACAGGGATCCAGTCATACATGTAATATACAGGGATCCAGTCATACATGTAATATACAGGGATCCAGTCATATGTGAAATAAACAGGGATCCAGTCATATGTGAAATATACAGGGATCCAGTCATATGTGAAATATACAGGGATCCAGTCATATGTGAAATATACAGGGATCCAGTCATATGTGAAATATACAGGGATCCAGTCATACATGTAATATACAGGGATCCAGTCATACATGTAATATACAGGGATCCAGTCATACGTGTAATATACAGGGATCCAGTCATACATGTAATATACAGGGATCCAGTCACACATGTAATATACAGGGATCCAGTCATATGTGAAATATACAGGGATCCAGTCACACATGTAATATACAGGGATCCAGTCATACATGTAATATACAGGGATCCAGTCATACGTGTAATATACAGGGATCCAGTCACACATGTAATATACAGGGATCCAGTCATACATGTAATATACAGGGATCCAGTCATACATGTAATATACAGGGATCCAGTCATATGTGTAATATACAGGGATCCAGTCATACGTGTAATATACAGGGATCCAGTCATACATGTAATATACAGGGATCCAGTCATACATGTAATATACAGGGATCCAGTCATACATGTAATATACAGGGATCCAGTCATACGTGTAATATACAGGGATCCAGTCATACATGTAATATACAGGGATCCAGTCATATGTGTAATATACAGGGATCCAGTCATATGTGTAATATACAGGGATCCAGTCATACATGTAATATACAGGGATCCAGTCATACATGTAATATACAGGGATCCAGTCATACGTGTAATATACAGGGATCCAGTCATACGTGTAATATACAGGGATGCAGTCATACATGTAATATGCATCGGATCCAGTCATACATGTAATATACAGGGATCCAGTCATACATGTAATATACAGGGATCCAGTCATATGTGAAATATACAGGGATCCAGTCATATGTGAAATATACAGGGATCCAGTCATATGTGAAATATACAGGGATCCAGTCATATGTGAAATATACAGGGATCCAGTCATATGTGTAATATACAGGGATCCAGTCATATGTGAAATATACAGGGATCCATTCATATGTGTAATATACAGGGATCCAGTCATATGTGAAATATACAGGGATCCAGTCATATGTGAAATATACAGGGATCCAGTCATACGTGAAATATACAGGGATCCAGTCATATGTGAAATATACAGGGATCCAGTCATACATGTAATATACAGGGATCCAGTCATACATGTAATATACAGGGATCCAGTCATACATGTAATATACAGGGATCCAGTCATATGTGAAATATACAGGGATCCAGTCATACGTGTAATATACAGGGATCCAGTCATACATGTAATATACAGGGATCCAGTCATACATGTAATATACAGGGATCCAGTCATACATGTAATATACAAGGATCCAGTCATACATGTAATATACAGGGATCCAGTCATATGTGAAATATACAGGGATCCAGTCATACGTGAAATATACAGGGATCCAGTCATATGTGTAATATACAAGGATCCAGTCATACATGTAATATACAGGGATCCAGTCATACATGTAATATACAGGGATCCAGTCATACATGTAATATACAGGGATCCAGTCATACATGTAATATACAGGGATCCAGTCATACATGTAATATACAGGGATCCAGTCATACATGTAATATACAGGGATCCAGTCATACATGTAATATACAGGGATCCAGTCATACATGTAATATACAGGGATCCAGTCATCCATGTAATATACAAGGATCCAGTCATACGTGAAATATACAGGGATCCAGTCATATGTGTAATATACAGGGATCCAGTCATACATGTAATAATACAGGGATCCAGTCATACCTGTAATATACAGGGATCCAGTCATACATGTAATATACAGGGATCCAGTCATACATGTAATATACAGGGATCCAGTCATATGTGAAATATACAGGGATCCAGTCATATGTGTAATATACAGGGATCCAGTCATACATGTAATATACAGGGATCCAGTCATACATGTAATATACAGGGATCCAGTCATACATGTAATATACAGGGATCCAGTTATACATGTAATATACAGGGATCCAGTCATATGTGAAATATACAGGGATCCAGTCATATGTGTAATATACAGGGATCCAGTCACACATGTAATATACAGGGATCCAGTCATACATGTAATATATAGGGGGATCCAGTCATACATGTAATATACAGGGATCCAGTCATACATGTAATATACAGGGATCCAGTCATACATGTAATATACAGGGATCCAGTCATACATGTAATATACAGGGATCCAGTCATACATGTAATATACAGGGATCCAGTCATACATGTAATATACAGGGATCCAGTCATACATGTAATATACAGGGATCCAGTCATCCATGTAATATACAAGGATCCAGTCATACGTGAAATATACAGGGATCCAGTCATATGTGTAATATACAGGGATCCAGTCATACATGTAATAATACAGGGATCCAGTCATACCTGTAATATACAGGGATCCAGTCATACATGTAATATACAGGGATCCAGTCATACATGTAATATACAGGGATCCAGTCATATGTGAAATATACAGGGATCCAGTCATATGTGTAATATACAGGGATCCAGTCATACATGTAATATACAGGGATCCAGTCATACATGTAATATACAGGGATCCAGTCATACATGTAATATACAGGGATCCAGTTATACATGTAATATACAGGGATCCAGTCATATGTGAAATATACAGGGATCCAGTCATATGTGTAATATACAGGGATCCAGTCACACATGTAATATACAGGGATCCAGTCATACATGTAATATATAGGGATCCAGTCATACATGTAATATACAGGGATCCAGTCATACATGTAATATATAGGGATCCAGTCATACATGTAAAATACAGGGATCCAGTCATACATGTAATATACAGGGATCCAGTCATATGTGAAATATACAGGGATCCAGTCATACATGTAATATACAGGGATCCAGTCATACATGTAATATACAGGGATCCAGTCATACATGTAATATACAGGGATCCAGTCATACATGTAATATACAAGGATCCAGTCATACATGTAATATACAGGGATCCAGTCATATGTGAAATATACAGGGATCCAGTCATATGTGAAATATACAGGGATCCAGTCATATGTGAAATATACAGGGATCCAGTCATATGTGAAATATACAGGGATCCAGTCATATGTGTTATATACAGGGATCCAGTCATATGTGAAATATACAGGGATCCAGTCATATGTGAAATATACAGGGATCCAGTCATATGTGAAATATACAGGGATCCAGTCATATGTGAAATATACAGGGATCCAGTCACACATGTAATATACAGGGATCCAGTCATACATGTAATATACAAGGATCCAGTCATATGTGAAATATACAGGGATCCAGTCATACATGTAATATACAGGGATCCAGTCATACATGTAATATACAGGGATCCAGTCATACGTGTAATATACAGGGATCCAGTCATATGTGAAATATACAGGGATCCAGTCATATGTGAAATATACAGGGATCCAGTCATATGTGAAATATACAGGGATCCAGTCATACATGTATATACAGGGATCCATTCATATGTGAAATATACAGGGATCCAGTCATATGTGAAACATACAGGGATCCAGTCATATGTGAAATATACAGGGATCCAGTCATATGTGCAATATACGGGGATCTAGTCATATGTGAAATATACAGGGATCCAGTCATACGTGAAATATACAGGGATCCAGTCATACGTGAAATATACAGGGATCCAGTCATATGTGTAATATACAAGGATCCAGTCATACATGTAATATACAGGGATCCAGTCATACATGTAATATACAGGGATCCAGTCATACATGTAATATACAGGGATCCAGTCATACATGTAATATACAGGGATCCAGTCATACATGTAATATACAGGGATCCAGTCATACATGTAATATACAGGGATCCAGTCATACATGTAATATACAGGGATCCAGTCATCCATGTAATATACAAGGATCCAGTCATACGTGAAATATACAGGGATCCAGTCATATGTGTAATATACAGGGATCCAGTCATACATGTAATATACAGGGATCCAGTCATACCTGTAATATACAGGGATCCAGTCACACATGTAATATACAGGGATCCAGTCATACATGTAATATACAGGGATCCAGTCATATGTGTAATATACAGGGATCCAGTCATACATGTAATATACAGGGATCCAGTCATACCTGTAATATACAGGGATCCAGTCACACATGTAATATACAGGGATCCAGTCATATGTGAAATATACAGGGATCCAGTCATACCTGTAATATACAGGGATCCAGTCATACATGTAATATACAGGGATCCAGTCATACATGTAATATACAGGGATCCAGTCATATGTGAAATATACAGGGATCCAGTCATATGTGTAATATACAGGGATCCAGTCATACATGTAATATACAGGGATCCAGTCATACCTGTAATATACAGGGATCCAGTCATACATGTAATATATAGGGATCCAGTTATACATGTAATATACAGGGATCCAGTCATACATGTAATATACAGGGATCCAGTCACACATGTAATATACAGGGATCCAGTCATACATGTAATATACAGGGATCCAGTCATACCTGTAATATACAGGGATCCAGTCATACATGTAAT
Organism: Tegillarca granosa; assembly: GCA_029721355.1. Lineage (NCBI taxonomy): Eukaryota > Metazoa > Mollusca > Bivalvia > Arcoida > Arcidae > Tegillarca > Tegillarca granosa. Next base: position 36,839 of record JARBDR010000484.1, on the reverse strand, counting down.
ATACAGGGATCCAGTCATACATGTAATATACAGGGATCCAGTCATATGTGAAATATACAGGGATCCAGTCATATGTGTAATATACAGGGATCCAGTCATACATGTAATATACAGGGATCCAGTCATACCTGTAATATACAGGGATCCAGTCATACATGTAATATACAGGGATCCAGTTATACATGTAATATACAGGGATCCAGTCATATGTGTAATATACAGGGATCCAGTCATACATGTAATATACAGGGATCCAGTCATACCTGTAATATACAGGGATCCAGTCACACATGTAATATACAGGGATCCAGTCATACATGTAATATACAGGGATCCAGTCATACCTGTAATATACAGGGATCCAGTCATATGTGTAATATACAGGGATCCAGTCATACATGTAATATACAGGGATCCAGTCATACCTGTAATATACAGGGATCCAGTCACACATGTAATATACAGGGATCCAGTCATACCTGTAATATACAGGGATCCAGTCACACATGTAATATACAGGGATCCAGTCATACATGTAATATACAGGGATCCAGTTATACATGTAATATACAGGAATCCAGTCATATGTGTAATATACAGGGATCCAGTCATACATGTAATATACAGGGATCCAGTCATACCTGTAATATACAGGGATCCAGTCACACATGTAATATACAGGGATCCAGTCATACCTGTAATATACAGGGATCCAGTCATACCTGTAATATACAGGGATCCAGTCATATGTGTAATATACAGGGATCCAGTCATACATGTAATATACAGGGATCCAGTCATACCTGTAATATACAGGGATCCAGTCACACATGTAATATACAGGGATCCAGTCATACATGTAATATACAGGGATCCAGTTATACCTGTAATATACAGGGATCCAGTCACACATGTAATATACAGGGATCCAGTCATACATGTAATATACAGGGATCCAGTTATACATGTAATATACAGGGATCCAGTCACACATGTAATATACAGGGATCCAGTCATACATGTAATATACAGGGATCCAGTTATACATGTAATATACAGGGATCCAGTCATATGTGTAATATACAGGGATCCAGTCATACATGTAATATACAAGGATCCAGTCATACGTGAAATATACAGGGATCCAGTCATATGTGTAATTTACAGGGATCCAGTCATACATGTAATATACAGGGATCCAGTCATACCTGTAATATACAGGGATCCAGTCACACATGTAATATACAGGGATCCAGTCATACATGTAATATACAGGGATCCAGTCATACATGTAATATACAGGGATCCAGTCATACCTGTAATATACAGGGATCCAGTCATACATGTAATATACAGGGATCCAGTCATACATGTAATATACAGGGATCCAGTCATATGTGAAATATACAGGGATCCAGTCATATGTGTAATATACAGGGATCCAGTCATACATGTAATATACAGGGATCCAGTCATACCTGTAATATACAGGGATCCAGTCATACATGTAATATACAGGGATCCAGTTATACATGTAATATACAGGGATCCAGTCATATGTGAAATATACAGGGATCCAGTCATATGTGTAATATACAGGGATCCAGTCACACATGTAATATACAGGGATCCAGTCATACATGTAATATATAGGGATCCAGTCATACATGTAATATACAGGGATCCAGTCATACATGTAATATATAGGGATCCAGTCATACATGTAATATACAGGGATCCAGTCATACATATAATATACAGGGATCCAGTCATACATGTAATATACAGGGATCCAGTCATACATGTAATATACAGGGATCCAGTCATACATGAAATATACAGGGATCCAGTCATACATGTAATATACAGGGATCCAGTCATATGTGAAATATACAGGGATCCAGTCATATGTGAAATATACAGGGATCCAGTCATATGTGAAATATACAGGGATCCAGTCATATGTGAAATATACAGGGATCCAGTCATATGTGAAATATACAGGGATCCAGTCATATGTGTAATATACAGGGATCCAGTCATATGTGAAATATACAGGGATCCAGTCATATGTGAAATATACAGGGATCCAGTCATATGTGAAATATACAGGGATCCAGTCATATGTGAAATATACAGGGATCGAGTCACACATGTAATATACAGGGATCCAGTCATACATGTAATATACAAGGATCCAGTCATATGTGAAATATACAGGGATCCAGTCATATGTGAAATATACAGGGATCCAGTTATATGTGAAATATACAGGGATCCAGTCATATGTGAAATCTACAGGGATCCAGTCATATGTGAAATATACAGGGATCCAGTCATATGTGAAATATACAGGGATCCAGTCATATGTGAAATATACAGGGATCCAGTCATACATGTATATACAGGGATCCATTCATATGTGAAATATACAGGGATCCAGTCATATGTGAAACATACAGGGATCCAGTCATATGTGAAATATACAGGGATCCAGTCATATGTGCAATATACAGGGATCTAGTCATATGTGAAATATACAGGGATCCAGTCATATGTGAAATATACAGGGATCCAGTCATATGTGAAATATACAGGGATCCAGTCATATGTGAAATATACAGGGATCCAGTCATATGGGAAATATACAGGGATCTAGTCATATGTGAAATATACAGGGATCCAGTCATATGTGAAATATACAGGGATCCAGTCATATGTGAAATATACAGGGATCCAGTCATATGTGAAATATACAGGGATCCAGTCATATGTGAAATATACAGGGATCCAGTCATATGTTTAATATACAGGGATCCAGTCATATGTGAAATATACAGGGATCCAGTCATATGTGTAATATACAGGGATCCAGTCATATGTGTAAGATACAGGGATCCAGTCATACATGTAATATACAGGGATCCAGTCATACGTGTAATATACAGGGATCCAGTCATATGTGAAATATACAGGGATCCAGTCATATGTGTAATATACAGGGATCCAGTCATATGTGTAAGATACAGGGATCCAGTCATACATGTAATATACAGGGATCCAGTCATACATGTAATATACAGGGATCCAGTCATACATGTAATATACAGGGATCCAGTCATACATGTAATATACAGGGATCCAGTCATATGTGAAATATACAGGGATCCAGTCATATGTGAAATATACAGGGATGCAGTCATACATGTAATATATAGGGATTCAGTCATATGTGTAAGATACAGGGATCCAGTCGTACATGTAATATACAGGGATCCAGTCATACATGTAATATACAGGGATCCAGTCATACATGTAATATACAGGGATCCAGTCATATGTGAAATATACAGGGATCTGAGTCGTACGTGTAATATACAGGGATCCAGTCATATGTGAAACATACAGGGATCCAGTTATATGTGTAATATACAGGGATCCAGTTATACATGTAATATAAAGGGATCCAGTCACACATGTAATATACAGGGATCCAGTCATACGTGTAATATACAGGGATCCAGTCATACATGTAATATACAGGGATCCAGTCATACGTGTAATATACAGGGATCCAGTCATACATGTAATATACAGGGATCCAGTCATACGTGTAATATACAGGGATCCAGTCATATGTGAAATATACAGGGATCCAGTCATACGTGTAATATACAGGGATCCAGTCATATGTGAAATATACAGGGATCCAGTCATACATGTAATATACAGGGATCCAGTCATACATGTAATATACAGGGATCCAGTCATACGTGTAATATTCAGGGATCCAGTCATACGTGTAATATACAGGGATCCAGTCATATGTGAAATATACAGGGATCCAGTCATACATGTAATATACAGGGATCCAGTCATACATGTAATATACAGGGATCCAGTCATACGTGTAATATACAGGGATCCAGTCATATGTGAAATATACAGGGATCCAGTCATACGTGTAATATACAGGGATCCAGTCATATGTGAAATATACAGGGATCCAGTCATACATGTAATATACAGGGATCCAGTCATACATGTAATATACAGGGATCCAGTCATACGTGTAATATACAGGGATCCAGTCATACATGTAATATACAGGGATCAAGTCATACATGTAATATACAGGGATCCAGTCATACGTGTAATATACAGGGATCCAGTCATATGTGAAATATACAGGGATCCAGTCATACGTGTAATATACAGGGATCCAGTCATACATGTAATATACAGGGATCCAGTCATACATGTAATATACAGGGATCCAGTCATACGTGTAATATACAGGGATCCAGTCATACGTGTAATATACAGGGATCCAGTCATACATGTAATATACAGGGATCCAGTCATACATGTAATATACAGGGATCCAGTCATACATGTAATATACAGGGATCCAGTCATACATGTAATATACAGGGATCCAGTCATACGTGTAATATACAGGGATCCAGTCATATGTGAAATATACAGGGATCCAGTCATATGTGAAATATACAGGGATGCAGTCATACATGTAATATACAGGGATCCAGTCATACATGTAATATACAGGGATCCAGTCATACGTGTAATATACAGGGATCCAGTCATACATGTAATATACAGGGATCCAGTCACACATGTAATATACAGGGATCCAGTCATACATGTAATATACAGGGATCCAGTCATACATGTAATATACAGGGATCCAGTCATATGTGAAATATACAGGGATGCAGTCATACATGTAATATATAGGGATTCAGTCATATGTGTAAGATACAGGGATCCAGTCATACATGTAATATACAGGGATCCAGTCATACATGTAATATACAGGGATCCAGTCATACATGTAATATACAGGGATCCAGTCATACATGTAATATACAGGGATCCAGTCATACATGTAATATACAGGGATCCAGTCATATGTGAAATATACAGGGATCCAGTCATATGTGAAATATACAGGGATGCAGTCATACATGTAATATATAGGGATTCAGTCATATGTGTAAGATACAGGGATCCAGTCATACATGTAATATACAGGGATCAATTTTCACAAGTTTTCAGATTTCACAAGTCTCGTTGTACATTTTTTTTTGTATAGTAGTTATTGTGAAGAAGAAGCAGACTTTTTATGGTGTTAATTATCATTACTGGTACAATGGAGTGAATTGATGATGTTTAATGCCCCAGTCAAGATGCTCATTGATACAGTGACATCATTGATAGTTGTCATCTCTAGAACTCTGTGTCTGAAATATACACACATCTAAAATTCATATCAGTATTAATCTAAAATTTTTATTATTTCCTATAACTTATTTCAGGAAATTCATAAAATGGTACAGGTTCTACTCGGGCCTGTAGACTGGTCTGAATTCTAGACCCAGAATTAGACCAATTATTATTACCTCAATTCAATGATGGGGTTGATAGGAAGAAAGGAATACATACAATTAGTACTAGTATGATATGTATGTACCTGTCTTGTGCCTGTGTAGTAGGAACCGCTGTAACCACAGTCCCTATCATAGCTACCTCTGGGAAACCAGTTGATGTCAGCACAGGCTGAATCACCGACATTCTGTCATCAACAACCTATTAATGAAAAAATAAATATCATCATTTTTGTATCAATAAATTATCATTTCTAAATGCAGAGTGCTTGGCAAAAGAACAATCAACACTGATTTTCAAATCTTGGATAGACCAATATTATAACATGAAGTATAACATCAGATCCAATTAAGTCAGAGCATCTGAAAAATAAAAGGTTTCTTTCTCAGATCAGATCTAGTTTACTTAATGACTGGATATAATAATCTACTTAACATTAATACAGTGAAGCCAGGTATACCCAGGATTCAGTTTTTAAAGGTCTGGTTGTATTTATTACATATAAAGTATAATAATGCAAATTACTTTAAAAGGTCTCACAATAAAACAGCAGGGAGGTCAAGTGGAACATGTGCATGCCACAGAATGTAAACTGTTGATAGGGAAAATAGTGAAGTTTTTTTTTTTTTAATTATTTTTTTTAATTCAATGCTTTTAAAAACACACACATACACACAAAAAAAAACAAATCCTAACAAAAAATTATTTTACAAATGAACAGTCAATGGTTAATATGTGGTTAGACATTTAATTTTAATTGAAAGAACGAATGATACATACACCAAACAGCTATCACCTACACACCAACAAGATTCAACTTTTTTTTAATGAATGAATTAATTTTATTTATTATTATTATCATAATTTTTTTTAACATAAAGTAATTTTTGCAACAGGACTTCAGGAATCCATATCCATTAAATGTTATTGTTTTCATCAAATTCACAAAAAAGTTCAAATTAGCTAAATTCCAAAATTTTAGATTTTTGGCCTCTATTTTCAGAAATAAAGTAATTAAAATTTTAGTGTAGGTACAAATGGAAGTCCTTGAAAATATTTTGTCATGTTTGCATAAATTTTTTAATACAATATTATTTAGAAAAAAATTTTGGAATCACAAAATAGGTAATTATAGATTGTAATGTACACACACAATCTTACAAATTAGACGGAATTAATTTGATACATTTATTAAATTTGATATGTATATATATGTTATGATCTTGCTTACAATTTATGATAAATTATACTATGTATAAAATTGTATATTATATTAAGTTATATAAGAAAACATGTTGTATAAGAAAACATGAGAAATAGTCTAATCTTGCCACTTTGTACATTTTGTCTCGTGCATTATTTAAAAACGTATGATCGTACACAATTGATTTTTTTCGGTTAAATTTGACCTAATTTATATGACCCAGACATTGGCGATTTTTTTTTTATTTGTTTATAATTTTAACATCATTTCATCCCCATCCAAGAATAAAGCTTGGTATATCAGATAAAATTCTCGGCCTCGTCAATGGCGGTATATTGTATTGGATCTACCTCACCGCGACTTTTTTTTAAATCGACAAGATTGCCAAATATAATAAATTTTAATTTTCAAAGAACTGAAGAGAGTAGATAAAGATGTCACGCGGACTTTACAACCGTTTGCATGTCTAATCATTGATCTGGTTATTTGGATTAAATATTCCGGGAAACTGCACGTGAATGTTGGCGTTTTTCGCAGCAGAATTTCTGGCAGTTTATTGACAGCTTACCTTCCAAAGAGACAGTGTCACTCTTCGTCAAAATGGCGGGCATCAATTAGCGATACATCCCACCCAGTCACGTGACTTATGACGTATAACAAGGACTTGTACATAGTATACATTGTATTTAGAATGTTAACACGCTGAATGGGAACACCTCACCTGGCCTAGAACAAAGCATGTTTATACATCGATATAAAGCCTTTATATCTAACCGGTCCGCGGTCCACAAAGGGACATTTTGACATGCATACGTTACTGTGATTTACTGCTAGTCCGGCCCCTTATGGTCACGATTGACACAGTGATCCGACATCAATCAATCTAAAGAATATTACCTCAATGGGATTGTGTTTTTTTCGCTTGTTTTATAAGCGTGCGTTTAACGTAAACGCAATGTTTATAACATAAACTTACATCTTGTTAAAGAATTGATCGTGCATATCAGGTGCACGAGAGATGTTTATATATATAACGATCACTGATTGATTTGTTGTTTGAGTGGCAAAATGATCGATTGACAGACTGCCCTCAATTTTACAGAGGTTCCCCACGGGATAATGCTTACGGTTAACATACATCTGCACGATATTAATCTTATAACTAATTATACAATCAGCTCTGTCTTTACAAATCAATCGTTGCGTACAGCTGGTACAAATATTGTATTATGACACATAAAAAACGACACAAAAATAAAACGAATATTGAGCTTAATGAGATAATAATCATTAAGTTCATCAAGTAAAAAGCCAGGCTTTATAAGTATTAAACCAGGATTCCATCAATATAAAATCAACATTCCATTATGACATCAGTATTATTGTTCACACGTATTTCAGGGTGAAATTAACGATGTAACCCTAACCCTTATTTAAATTAAATAAAATGGAAGACATTTAAAACATGGATTCATTTTATTCCTTAAAAACTGCTACATGGTGAATAGTCCGTAAGTATTTAATCAGCGATCCATTATAAGAGAAAGAAATAAATAAATAAATAAATAAATAAATAAATAAATAAATAAATAAATAAATAAATAAATAAATAAATAAATAAAATAAATAAATAAATAATATCAACATTTATAATGAAAAAATCAAGAGTATAGATATATCATCATCATCATCATCATCATCATCATCATCCAGCAAAAATAAAATATAAAAGTAAAAGTATACATAAAATAGTCATTTAGTATAAATTAACCGTGAGTCCCCAAATATAAAATTAACAATCCGTAAGTGTAAAAGGAAGAAAAACAAATAACTTTAGAAGATAAATGAAAAAAAAATTCTGAGGCTATATCTAAGCAAATGCAAGCAAATAAAACACATTCTGTTAATTCAAATTCTGCTAAATTCTTCATAGATACTTTACAGGCTAAATAAAAAACAAATATACCAGTCCATGTCCAAAGCACAACCCAAACACCCAATACTACACCCACCCCCAAAAAAAGAAATAAAATAAATAAATAAATAAATATTTTAAAAAATGAATAAAAATAAATAAATAATAAGTAAAAAAGTAAAAACTTTGAAAAATGACCGATTTAGTCATACACGTGAACTTCCATCAATGAACCAACTCTTCGAAATCGTTTCTCTCTTAATCGTGAGTATTTTCGCACAGGCTGACGACGGAAATAATAATTTATTAATATCTAGTGTCTAGCGTGGTTCGCCTACATTAGGTAGAAAATACAGGAAAAGATTCTGCTCCGGACACTTAATCCTTTCCAATTAAGATTTTACTTTAGTACTTCCTTCGTCACCGTTGGTTGTTTCCTGGCAACGGTTGTATATCCAGTACAGACAGGCAAAGAGAAGGCTGTGTGTGTGTTTATTTTCTCTAAAGTCACCACATAAAACCAACAAAATGTCCGAGATTGGCTCAGAAGATATGGATGAGGAACAGGGACCCTATTTGGGCGTATGTTTATTTTTCTTGTTGTTTATTAAGCTGGTTAAAACAACTTTTTGACCAGTGATTTTTAAAAAAGTTAAATCACTATTTTTTATTTATTATAATCGCTATTGGAGTTTGTTCGGGGTCATTTGTAATCACCAGTTTTAAATTTACATGTGTTTTTACTAGAACAGAATATTCAAAAATATTAACAAGTCTTTATTTCTAATATTTTATAGCGAGACAAAAAAGTTTATTAGGATAAAGTTTCAACATTACAATGTTTTCAAAAACTCTTAAAAGGATTTTTATGCCTTATTTCGTTTTGAACATTTAAATTATCTAGAAATGATAAATGGTCGACTTAAATTTTTGAAAAAGCATACAAAGTAACTCATTATGAAACAAATTTGAATTTGACTTGTTTCATATTAAGTTTCTCAATTAAATTTGTTATTTTCACCTTCTTGGGCCTGGTCGTAACTGGAAATAGCTATGCATATTCTTATTAGAATGTTTCTGTGCACAATAAAAAGTTGCAGCTATGGAGATTAGAAAAAATTATAATAGGATTAAAAGGGGAAAAAGAAAACTTTATATTGTTTATAAAACTTAACACTTAAATTTTAGGAATATGAAGGTGGCAGAAATGAAAATGATGAAAGGCATGGAAAAGGCAAAGCCACTTTACCTAATGGAGACACATATGAAGGAATGTATGACTGTGGAAAACGACACGGACAGGGAGTTTACAGGTATGTAAATGACAGACAAAATGTTTACAAGTTAGATAAAATGACAGGCAGGGTGTTTACAAATAAAAATGACACAACTATGGTGTTTAGAAGTAAGAAGGAATGACAGAGTGTTTAGTATGTAAAGTGTGTCATCTTAGAATTTTTTTCTGTTAATATGTAGGATATATTTTGACAGTAATAGAATAGCTATGCTTAATCAGTCAACTTCCTTCATTTTTTGGAGATTTTAAGGATTATTGTGCCTTGTTACAGTTTCTGTTGACATGACTTAAGTAATTGATGTTAAAGCTGATTCTTGATCTGTAGTTCCATTGTATTTAACTCCTCATAACATTGCATCTCTTATTAAATGAAATAATTGATTTTCACTGTTATCACTGTAAGTAATTGTCTGTTAATTAATCTGTGGATTGAGACTTAGTATTTTTGTGATATTTGAATGCTTATAACATTCCTTATGAAGATTAATACAACAGAAATGTCTTTATTTATATTCGTTGTGTAATATAGATGTGTCTGTTTTGTAGATTTAAAAATGGTGCCAGATATATAGGAGAATATATCAAAAATAAAAAACATGGTCAGGGAACATTCATTTATCCTGATGGTTCAAAATATGAAGGTGAGATTGAAAATGCAACCTATTTAAACCAAACCCTAACTTGCTCCAGAACATCTCTACACTTTTTTTTAATATCATCAGGATATATTTCTTAGTATAGTTCATTACGTTAACTTGTGTGATCTGAGTGCTTTCTATAAATATTGTCAGTTACAAGGCCTTGGCTTTGGAGTACATTTACAAATAAGAAACTGCTGATTATTAACATTTGGTAACACCTCTATTGCGAGTATTTCATTTATATATGGAGGCGGTAATTTCTGGGAATACTAAGAGTTAGCCATTCTCCTGCAAGCAAATTAACAAAACTTCTCACACTGGGATCCGTCCAAATAGAATATTGTACATATGTAATTCTGTGTATCCTACATATGTAATTCTGTGTATCCTACATATGTAATTCTGTGTATCCTACATATGTAATTCTGTGTATCCTACATATGTAATTCTGTGAAATGCACTGAGATTTGTAGGCAAATGTATTAGATAACTGAGACCTCAGAATGACGGAGATTTGACAAATATACACATATATTTTTCATTCAATGCGATTGAACTCTGTGACTATTTATTCATTACTTACAGTATTTGTTTAAATTTTGATCAGACTAATTCTGTTGTTTTTTTTAATTTCAGGTAGCTGGGTAGATGACCAGCGGTGTGGCTTTGGTAAATATACATATGTAAATGGTGACTCATACGAAGGTGACTGGAACAATCACGTCAGACACGGGAGAGGAACATACACATATAATGCAACTGGTACCAAATATGTCGGCAGATGGCAGAACGGTAAACGGGAAGGCCATGGAGAACTTATACATGCAAATCATAAATATGTTGGTGTGTTCAGAGATGACAAGGTTTGATATTTCATATAAATGTTAACTATTTTTCGTAATATGACAGATTTTATGACTGAGTAATTTGAGGGATTAAAATAAATACTAAAGTTTATGAAATAAAATTAAATAAACGACTAGAAATAAGTAGTAAATGCCATTGTATACATACAAATACTGGGTATGGATGAATATATAAAATATGTTGATTTATCTTGTGTAAGTATTTGAAGTTTGATATTGATATATTTAGCTAACTTACAGTAACACAAAGACAAATTACTCCACTTCACTCCAATCATTTAATGGCTCATACAATTCTGTTTATTTACGAATCATTTTTTTCCATTTATTTCCTTTTTAGATAAGAATTTGTATTATTTAATGTAATTAATTTTGTGTATTGTTTAACTTTTACCTACAGCCATCAGGAAAGGGTAAATATGTATTTGACATCGGATGTGAACAGCACGGAGAATACATAGGTGTAGAAGGAGTAAGTACTCCACTGTTTCTTTATATTGATGTAACTTTGTCAAATATTTAATACTGTCATAATAATTGGAAGTATAAATGTATAGTTCTTGTGTTTTCTTTTGTATAGTCTGATTTATTACTAAACCCCTTTATGACACCAACATTTGATTAAATGAATTCTTCATTAATCAAGGTTTTATGTACTTACACAATAATTTGACAATCTGGGTCTAATCAATACTTTTTAATCGGTCAACACATGAAGTAATAGAAATCACAGGTTCCTATAGATTAGACAATTGAACACTGTCACTAGCAGCAGGTTTGACATGATAAAAATCTCTTTGTATGCATTATGTAAAAAAATCCAGTCATGGTTATTGACAATCACTCTTTCATGATTATTGGTTGATTAGTCATGATTGTTGGGTAGTCAATCAGTCATGGTTATTGGGTAGTCACTCAATCTTGATTGTTGGGTTGTCACTCAGTGTTGATTATTGGGAAGTCACTCATAATTGTAGGGTAGTCACTAAGTAATGACTATTGGGCTATTAATCATGATTATTGGGTAGTCACTTTGTCATAATTACTGGGTAGTCACTCGGTCATGATTATTGGTTGATCACTCAGTCATGATTATTGGGTAGTCACTCAGTCTTAATTATTGGGTAGTTACTCAGTCTAGATTATTGGGTAGTCACTTAGTCTAGATTATTGGGTAGTCACTCAATCTAGATTATTGGGTAGTCACTCAATCTAGATTATTGGGGAGTCACTCAGTCTTAATTATTGAGTAGTCACTCAGTCTTGATTATTGGGTAGTCACTCAGTCTAGATTATTGGGCAGTCACTTAGTCTAGATTATTGGGTAGTCATGTTGTCGTGATTATTGGGTAGTCACTCAGTCTTGATTATTGGGTGATATTGATGTAATTTGTTATTTTTTTATAGGATAAAGAAGACAAAGGAGAAGATGAAGAGCCTTCCACAAACATCATACCAAAATGGAAAGCTGGACAAGTAACAGCAATACACCTACAAACTGAGGAAGAAGTGGATGATACAAATGAGAACAAAGAAGGGGAGACTACTGAAGGTAAATATTGAGTATGTTAAAGGGAGATAACTTTAGACTAACCTCTACATATACCATCTAATATACAATATGTATAATTGTATTTCCTGTGTTACATAATTAACATGTCAACAAGTGTATCCAATAAATGACTAATATTTTTATTTATAGTAGAAAAAGTTCTGTGAGAAAGTAATATTTGCTTTAAACGATTCTTATTTCACACACACACACACACACACACACACACACACACACACACACACTTCAAAGAGAAATCACAGAGTTATAAAATAACATCAAAATCATTGGGGAGGAAATGAAACAATGGAACTGGATAATATAACAGTGTTTGGTTTATCTTGATGGCATCCCTGGGAGTGAAATGAAATGGGGAATCAGTCGCATATTATATCATGAATAGGTTCAATTCTCCTTTTAGAACAAGTCACGTTATAATAAATTTAAATTTGCTATATTAATATTTATATATAGAAGATATACATTTTTTTACCTTCTAGCTCTCACAGACCTGTGTTGTTTTGTTTTTCTTCATCTGCATGTCCAGATTTATATATATATATATAATTTTATTAGATTTAAGTTCCCTGTATTAACTTTCGCACTTGTTCAGTCATCATGACGTTTCTTTATTCACAGACTGACCTAATGAAGTTTTAACACAACAGGTAACATGTCCATTAACAGACGTACCATTCTGTAGTAGCATGTCAATTTTTGTTTAGCATGACCAGTTTTGGTTTTGTTTTTTGTTTTTATATTTTTTGTATAAACATCTGGCCATGGAATCATAAAGTATAAAAGTGTTGACTGAAATTTAAAAAAAAAATGGATAAAATATGGGAGGTGTACTCAAAAAGAAAAATATGTATATATCAAGAAAAGAAACAAATAATCATTAGAATGAAAAAAAGGTGATAAAAGTACATTATAATGAAACAAAGAGATATCTTAAAATCTGTCTAAACTGAACTGATTGGTGGGGATTCATTTTATATGTTGTATTGACCTGTGAAACTTTATCTAATCAGAACAAAATCTTCAGTTTTGACTATATGCCGTTAGTTGTCAGTTTAGACAATTTTCTCCAAACAGAATTTCTTATTTCTTAAATGCACTTGTCCTCAGAGATTTTTGAATGTCCTATCTCTCAGACTGTTGAATGACGTCCTGGCCCTCAGATTATTGAATGTCCTAGCACATAGATGGTTGAATGCCCTGGTCTTAAGATTATTGAATGCACTAGTTCACCAGTGTTTTTTAATGGTATAGCCCTCATGTTTCTTAAATGCCATGGTCCTCACATTTTGATCTTCAGATTCCAGACATACCTGATCTTTACGTTTTATATGAAATCTCTCTTTTGTTTAGATGAAAAACACAAATTTTTAAAAAATGTGAAAAAATTGAACAGACAAAAATATTGAATAGAATGTTGTCTTTGCTATGAAACAATTATGATTCCAAAGTCAGATGTTTTAGCATGTGATCAAATTATTATTTATCAATATATATCATTTGTTTTTGCTATTTTGATTTTTCCCCATTTTTAAGTTTTTACACCCAAATTTCACCTCTTAGACTCTGCGGAATGAATATATCTACTGTCATGGGGCTGCTGTTCTTAACATGGAATATGGTTTCCATGGTAACATTTTCAATACAAGTTATGGCATAATTATATTTGTTTCCATGGTTACATTTAACCTCATATATGATAAAATCACCAGTAACTGAGAGGTGAGATTAGGGTAAACTTTGATAAAATGTTAATTTTGAGAATTTTGTTTTTCAGTAACTATAGCGATTTTATGTTTATAGTTTTATTGTGCATACGAATACAATGATTTGTTAATTGGGTCAATTATATATATGTACTGGTCGTTGAGAGAGAAATCTTTGTAACATGTATCATACTAGTTATAATATATTTACCAGAAATCATATAAAGTTAGTTAATAATACAGACAATTACAGTATAATACAAATAAACAGGAAACATTTAACAGCATTTTGTATCCCAGGATTCCAAACTTCTTCTGTAGAATTTTTGGCTAAAAATGCTCATTATTTTCTTGAAATTGATGCTGGTTAGTGTTGTCTGTGCATTTTCCAAGAAATGCTATGAATTTCAAAGACAATATAAACAAGCTATAGAAGAAGCAGTCCTCATACATAATGGTGCAAAATGTTTCTAATTGGCTGGTTGACAGAATAAGTCCTGGTTTACATATATAAACAGTTCTAATATGGTGGATCAGGTTAATGGGATTGATAGGTCTACAATAGGCAAGGATTTGATTAATGGGACTGGAAGAGTAGAGGTTTAACTGTGCTGGGGAGATGGAATTAGAATAATTCTACATACAAAATTTTTGTTTGTAATGATAAAATATATACATGTATTGTAAATCAAATCAATTGATACAAGATATGTATCTTGTTCATAATATTAAGTGCTACTTCAGTAAAATTCATGCCAATTACCAACAACAAAATTAAGTCTGATTAAGTTTGATAGAAGCAAAACAGAAAAAAGGGTTCATTGCTACAGTAGATGCTGATTCAAGGTCATTAAAGGAAAAGACAACTCTTGAAAAAAAAAACAACAACAAATTCATAAGCATGAAGACCACGTGATCAGTGCATGTTTGTCCTTTATATGTGTACATGTAAACGTCACACACACAAAGCATGTGCCTGTTTCACATATACCTCAGAATGTCCTGATATATCAGTTAGATTATGTACACATAAACATTATGCACAAAGCATGTGCCTGTTTCACATATCACCTCAGAATGTCCCAATTAATCATAATTATATTTACCTAAGTGTATTGTATCTATATACAGTGTTATAAATCAGTCATACATTTGTTACAACGTACTATGTCTGTTATTTTCACAAACTATATATTACACCACAGTCCTGCAATAACTGGAACATGTATTTCTTGCATTATGGCAAGAAAATCAGTTAATTATTATTAACTAAAATTCTAAATTCTAACCGAATATCACTGAGTCAATAATGAGGTTATATAAGGGAGACAACTCTAGATATTAGGGGATTCTCAAAATATACATTGGACTTTTTTAGTACACAGGTTCTGGACAAATACATTTTATTTTTAATCCAGCAGGGAAAGGGTCTATTTGTATATGCATACATGTTGCTTGATATAAAATATTATGCGATTTAAATATGCAGAAAATGACTGAATTTGACACATCTGATTCACCCCGTTTACTCTTGACTCTGTAGTCCAAAATCCACTTTTGGTTTTTGCAGGTCTGATCTTTAGGTCTTTATTGGTGGTTATATACTGTTACACACAGCGATGAGTACCTGAGTGTTAAATATCTGAAATACCAAGCTTTTAAATAGTATCCTTTTGTCTGTTTTAGGTGAACAACAAGAACAAACTGGTGAAACACAGGGTGAACAACAACAGGCTGGTGAAACACAAGGTGAACAAGAAAAATCAGAAACACAGGGTGAAGAAAAAACTGAAAACCAAGAAGAGACAACTGATGAACAAAAAACAGAAGAAGCTGAAAAACCAGCAGAAGGTGAACAGGCAGGTGAAACTCAGGAGGAAGGAAATCAGGAACAGTCTGAGGAACCAACACAAGAGGAATCAGGGGGAAATCAAGAACAAGCTGAAACAGAGGAACAAGCAGAATGAACTCAACAGCAAATAAATAGATATAATTAATTAATGGGGTTAGGGTGGGGTAAAGAAGATATGAAATAAGGTTATGGATTTGTCTGAAGGTCAAATACCAGAAGAGTTTTACAAATGTTTAATATCTTATAAATCTGTAACTTATGATGCTAAATTGGACTTTAGAAGATTCAGAAGGAATTAAAAACTTTATGATAATTAATGCCTTGTGGACAGCTTCCAAGCTATTTGTTTTTGTTCACACCCAGGTAGACTTATTGTTCACTAAACAAACTTTTCAACATATTTATATTTGTACATAAAAAATAAACTATCATCATTATTGTATTACTATTTTTATTTTATTGATTGACTAAATTTGATATAAAGTCATTTTTGTTATTTCTGATGTTTTTACCATTGTCTCTATCAGAGGACTGTATCAGTTATGTAAGTCTATGTGACAAGTGGCATGGTGGCCAATCACTCCCTCATCTGACCAACTGCTTGCTTACAGGATACAGAACCTCTCACTAACTAGGTTAGAATCTTGCTCAGGCTGACCGTAGTGTGAGGAAGTTTGTCAGGTAACTTGTTACATGTTTGTCAGTTAACTTGTTACATGTTTGTCAGTTAACTTGCTAAATGTTTGTCAGTTCACTTGTTAAATGTTTGTCAGTTCACTTGTTAAATGTTTGTCAGGTAACTTGTTACATGTTTGTCAGTTAACTTGTTACATGTTTGTCAGTTAACTTGCTAAATGTTTGTCAGTTCACTTGTTAAATGTTTGTCAGTTCACTTGCTAAATGTTTGTCAGTTAACTTGCTAAATGTTTGTCAGTTCACTTGTTAAATGTTTGTCAGTTCACTTGTTAAATGTTTGTCAGTTCACTTGCTAAATGTTTGTCAGTTCACTTGTTAAATGTTTGTCAGTTCACTTGTTAAATGTTTGTCAGTTCACTTGTTAAATGTTTGTCAGTTCACTTGCTAAATGTTTGTCAGTTCACTTGTTAAATGTTTGTCAGTTAACTTGTTACATGTTTGTCAGTTCACTTGCTAAATGTTTGTCAGTTCACTTGCTAAATGTTTGTCAGTTCACTTGTCAAATGTTTGTCAGTTCACTTGTTAAATGTTTGTCAGTTCACTTGTTAAAAGTTTGTCAGTTCACTTGTTAAATGTTTGTCAGTTCACTTGTTACATGTTTGTCAGTTGACTTGTTAAATGTTTGTCAGTTCACTTGTTAAATGTTTGTCAGTTCACTTGTTACATGTTTGTCAGTTCACTTGTTACATGTTTGTCATTTGACTTGTTAAATGTTTGTCAGTTGACTTGTTAAATGTTTGTCAGTTCACTTGCTAAATGTTTCTCAGTTAACTTGTTACATGTTTGTCAGTTCACTTGTTACATGTTTGTCAGTTCACTTGTTAAATGTTTGTCAGTTCTCTTGTTACATGTTATTCAGTTTGCTTGTTAAATGTTTGTCAGTTCACTTGTTAAAGGTTTGTCAGTTCACTTGCTAAATGTTTGTCAGTTCACTTGCTAAATGTTTGTCAGTTAACTTGTTAAATGTTTGTCAGTTCACTTGTTAAATGTTTGTCAGTTCACTTGCTAAATGTTTGTCAGTTCACTTGTTAAATGTTTGTCAGTTCATTTGTTAAATGTTTGTCAGTTCACTTGCTAAATGTTTGTCAGTTCACTTGTTTGTAAGTTCACTTGTTAAATGTTTGTCAGTTCACTTGTTAAAGGTTTGTCAGTTCACTTGCTAACTGTTTGTCAGTTCACTTGCTAAATGTTTGTCAGTTAACTTGTTACATGTTTGTCAGTTCGCTTGTTAAATGTTTGTCAGTTCACTTGATAAATGTTTGTCAGTTGACTTGTTAAATGTTTGTCAGTTCACTTCTTAAATGTTTGTCAGTTCACTTCTTAAATGTTTGTCAGTTAACTTGCTAAATGTTTGTCAGTTAACTTGTTACATGTTTGTCAGTTAACTTGCTAAATGTTTGTCAGTTAACTTGTTAAATGTTTGTCAGTTCACTTGTTAAATGTTTGTCAGTTCACTTGCTAAATGTTTGTCAGTTCACTTGTTAAATGTTTGTCAGTTCACTTGCTAAATGTTTGTCAGTTCACTTGTTTGTAAGTTCACTTGTTAAATGTTTGTCAGTTCACTTGCTAAATGTTTGTCAGTTAACTTGTTACATGTTTGTCAGTAAACTTGTTAAATGTTTGTCAGTTAACTTGTTTAATGTTTGTCAGTTCACTTGTTAAAGGTTTGTCAGTTCACTTGCTAAATGTTTGTCAGTTCACTTGTTAAATGTTTGTCAGTTCACTTGTTAAAGGTTTGTCAGTTCACTTGCTAAATGTTTGTCAGTTCACTTGTTTGTCAGTTCACTTGTTAAATGTTTGTCAGTTCACTTGTTAAATGTTTGTCAGTTCACTTGTTAAATGTTTGTCAGTTCATTTGCTAAATGTTTGTAAGTTCACTTGTTAAATGTTTGTCAGTTCACTTGTTAAATGTTTGTCAGTTCACTTGTTAAATGTTTGCTGTTTTCTGGTTACTCTGGTTTTCTTCACCATCCAAGAACTGACTGCAATAATATGCCAGTAAGTGAAATAATCTTCACATCAGTCATGTGACAATCTTAAGCCAATGATATATCAGTCATGTGACATTTGGTGCCATCTTGTCTCAAGGATTGTACATTTCTTCTGCTTCACAATTAATATGGAAAAATGAAAAAAATACCTGTTGTATTATGCAGGATCATGATGGGATCTTAACAAACTACATGTACTTAGTGTAATATTGTCTCATGGCAGGATAGAGGCAGTTGATTTAATGTTGTTTTACATTACATCAGCAATTTTTAATTCATCTGCGATGCGACAATTTTCATTAAAGATTTTTCTTCACACAAGTTCATGTGTGTGTGTGTATGTGTGTGCAAATATTTCATCTGCATTGAACAGAGTGAACTTGAGTGCAAGTGGCAGTTAAATATCATAGACCACTAAGTCTACTATACTGGAATTAAGCTAACCAGTAAGGGCCTTTCCTAATTGCTGTCAACTGGGGTTAAATGCCCAAAGTCTAAAGGCTAACATCTTTACTACACACCCTGATTGAGGCAGTGATAGATGTTACAGATTTTATCTTGGAACAAAGGCACAGTTCTGTATGTCTGACAGCTGAAGATCCATTTTGTTCTGTATGTCTGACAGCTGAAGATCCATATCGTTCTGTATGTCTGACAGCTGAAGATCCATATTGTTCTGTATGTCTGACAGCTGAAGATCCATATTGTTCT
This sequence comes from Tegillarca granosa, assembly GCA_029721355.1. Taxonomy (NCBI): domain Eukaryota; kingdom Metazoa; phylum Mollusca; class Bivalvia; order Arcoida; family Arcidae; genus Tegillarca; species Tegillarca granosa. The sequence continues at coordinate 16,981 of JARBDR010000484.1, read as the reverse complement.
GTTTGTCTGACAGCTGAAGATCCATATTGTTCTGTATGTCTGACAGCTGAAGATCCATATTGTTCTGTATGTCTGACAGCTGAAGATCCATATTGTTCTGTATGTCTGACAGCTGAAGATCCATATTGTTCTGTATGTCTGACAGCTGAAGATCCATATTGTTCTGTTTGTCTGACAGCTGAAGGTCCGTTTTGTATTGTTTGTCTGACAGCTGAAGATCCATATTGTTCTGTATGTCTGACAGCTGAAGGTCCGTATTGTTCTGTATGTCTGACAGCTGAAGATCCATATTGTTCTGTATGTCTGACAGCTGAAGATCCATATTGTTCTGTTTGTCTGACAGCTGAAGATCCATATTATTCTGTATGTCTGACAGCTGAAGGTCCGTTATGTTCTGTATGTCTGACAGCTGAAGATCCATATTGTTCTGTATGTCTGACAACTGAAGATCCATATTGTTCTGTTTGTCTGACAGCTGAAGATCCATATTGTTCTGTATGTCTGACAGCTGAAGATCCATATTGTTCTGTAGGTCTGACAGCTGAAGATCCATATTGTTCTGTAGGTCTGACAGCTGAAGATCCATATTGTTCTGTAGGTTTGACAGCTGAAGATCCATATTGTTCTGTAGGTTTGACAGCTGAAGATCCATATTGTTCTGTATGTCTGACAACTGAAGATCCATATTGTTCTGTATGTCTGACAACTGAAGATCCATATTGTTCTGTATGTCTGACAGCTGAAGATCCATATTGTTCTGTATAAAGTAATTTACACTCTTGGGTTACTTTAATGAATTTGGACTCTAGTTGAATAAAAGTGAGGAATTTTAACTGACAAGGTGCTTTCAATTGCACATTCACAGTGCATTTTAACACCTAGTTTCAAATCTCACTTTGGCAGATCTTAGTTGTAAGATGAATGATAAAGATTGAAAAGTTTTTCTTTAATCTGGTTTTCTCCACCATCCCAGAACTGACTGCCTCAACTTATGTAAATAAATCATGACTACCGGTATAGTAAAATACCAATACTCCACCACTTAAGAGTTGAGTAATGGTGTTTAACAGGTTCGAACCCATGACCTCCCATTTATGGAGTGAGCACTACCGCAGTCTTCCCATCATCAAAGAACTAACCACTTCAATGTCAGTGTAATGTCTTAACATTAACAGGGAAGTTAAACACACTACTTCGCAATATAAGAACTAACAATCTAAATGCAAGTGCAATATTCTGACTGAGAAGTAATAAACCATTACTTTATTCTCCATTTACACGTCACACAAATTGTATAATACAACCAATAACAACTTCAATAAACTTAATTTTGGTATCTCAATGTTTTAAAACTGCATTAAGTTTTCCAAAGAAAAAAATTATAACAGTGCTTATCAAATTAATAATGTTCCTAATGAACAATGTTACATTTGGTTCAACGATAAAAGCTCGAATAAATACAAAAATTACAGTAATTAGCCAGCAACATGCAGCATTTAGGATCTAATATTATAATAAAAGTTTATTGCATCAGCATAAAGTACATGCTATAGCATACATAACAATATAATTTGACAGCAATGGTAGAGAACGACATCAAATATAGCCAGTATTAATAATAACAATAATAATAAATCATGTCATTAGGATAGTTCTTGATTTCCATGCCTCTGTCAGATATTTGCAGAGTTTTGGGGTTAATGCTTCTGAGTCTGCTTTGAGTAAAGTAATAAGTTTGTATTTATTTGGAAACGAATGAAAATAACGCGGTAAAAAGCTTATTCTCTGAGACCGGAAAGCTGGACAGACCAGAACAAAATGATATTCCATTTCAACACAGTTCATGTTACAACATCTACATAATCGTTGATATCTCTGAATTCCTCGTTTCACCTGTCCTTTTTTCATAATTAAATTTTAAACACACATATATTATGACTTTTACACTGAATAACAAGAGGCCCAATAGGGCCTGTGATGCTCAACTGGCTGCATATGTAAGACACTGTTTGTTTTTGATTGTAATGCTGTTTAACGTTCAACTCAAGAATATTTCACTTTTAAGGAGACTGTCATTTTTGGAAATGGTGGAGGACACTGGAGTATCGGAGAAAACCATGACCAAGCAGCAAGTTAACTGACAAACTTTCAAAGATGAAGTGCTAGCCCCACTAGGCATTAATGCACAATGTCAGGGGTGAAAGGTGCTATGATTCGTAACATCGAATGCTTAAGACCACTTGGCCACTGTGGTGCCTGTAAGACAATGTGATGTGGTTACCATAATTGGTTTATCAGCTTAAGAGGGGAAATAAATTGAGCTTATGACCATTATTGCTTCAATGAAGCCTACTTTGCAACACACACATGCAGGCATGCTTCACTATGCCATAAACTCAGCTGGGTTTAGCCAGTGTAGGAACCTTCCACACAAAGTTTGGTTCCAATTTGCCCAGTGGTTTTAGAGGAAAAGATTTTTACTAAATATTACACTAATTTGCATATTTCTTGAAAATTGGGTCAATAAAAATTTTCTCAGAAAAAAACATATAGTATACTTTCTATGGTCATTTTTGTTTGTTTTTTTTTCTATTTTTAGTTATGATGGCCATCTTTGATGTCAGACAGGGTTGCCTGGTACAACCTTTAGTCAGGCAGACATTTGGCCCTTCACACAAAATTTCATTCCAATTGGCCCAGTGGTTTCAGAGAAGAAGATTTCAAAATATTTGCTAAATATCATACCTTATGCATAATTCTTTAAAATCAGGTCAACGAAAAATTTCCTACCAAAACCGGTTAAATATGTTTAATCCCTCATGATATACTTTGTATATTTCAAATTTGAGCTTAATTGGTTGAAAATTGGATCTACAATGGCAATTTTAGTGTTTTTTCTATTTATAGTAACAGCGGCCATCTTGGATGTTGGACAATGTTGTCTCGTAAAAACTTTAGTCAGGCCAACGTAGGGACCTTCCACACCAAATTTGGTTCCAATTGCCCCACTGGTTTCAGAGGAGAAGTTTTCAAAGAATTGATTAAATATTACACCTCATTTGCATAATTCGTAAAAATCGGGTCAACGGAAAATTTCTCAGAAAAACCCATTTTATATGTTGAATGCCCCGCTATCTACTCTCTACATTTCAAATTTGAACAAAAACGTTAAAAAAATGACTCAACAATGGCTATTTATGAGTTTTTGCTATTTATAGTAACAGCGGCCATCTTGGATGTCAGGCGGGGTCACCTGGTACAAACTTTGGCCGACCCCACCTAGGGACCTTCCACACTCAATATGGTTCGAATTGGCCCAGTGGTTTCAGAGGAGAAGATTTTTAAAGAATTGATAAAATATTACACCTCATTTGCATAATTCGTAAAAATCGGGTCAACGAAAAATTTCTCAGAAAAACCCGTTTTATATGTTGAATGCCCCGCTATCTACTCTCTACATTTCAAATTTGAACAAAAGCGGTTAAAAAATAAATCAGCAATGGCTATTAATGAGTTTTTGCTATTTATAGTAACAGCGGCCATCTTGGATGTCAGGCAGGGTCGCCTGGTACAAACTTTGGTCTATCCCACCTAGGGACCTTCCACACCAAATTTGGTTCCAATTAGCCCAGTGGTTTCAGAGGAGAAGATTTTTAAAGAATTGATAAAATATTACACCTCATTTGCATAATTCGTAAAAATCGGGTCAACGAAAAATTTCTCAGAAAAACCCGTTTTATATGTTGAATGCCCCGCTACCTACTCTCTACATTTCAAATTTGAACAAAAACGGTTAAAAAATAAATCAGCAATGGCTATTTATGAGTTTTTGCTATTTATAGTAACAGCGGCCATCTTGGATGTCGGGCGGGGTCGCCTGGTACAAACTTTGGTCTATCCCACCTAGGGACCTTCCACACCAAATTTGGTTCCAATTGGCCCAGTGGTTTCAGAGGAGAAGATTTTTAAAGAATTAATTAAATATTACACCTCATTTGCATAATTCGTAAAAATCGGGTCAACGAAAAATTTCTCAGAAAAACCCGTTTTATATGTTGAATGCCCCGCTATCTACTCTCTACATTTCAAATTTAAACAAAAACAATTAAAAAATGAATCAACAATGGCTATTTTTGTGTTTTTGCTATTTATAGTAACAGCGGCCATCTTGGATGTCGGGCGGGGTCGCCTGGTACAAACTTTAGTCTACTCCACCTAAGGACCTTCCACACCAAATTTGGTCCCAATTGGCCCAGTGGTTTCAGAGGAGAAGATTAAAGTTTACACACGCACGCACGGACGCACGGACGCACGCAAAACCATGCCATAAGCTCAGCTGGCTATAGCCAGTTGAGCTAAAAAAACGAGCACCTGCCCGCAGCCATGCTGTCACTTGAACATTAGAACATGGTTACGTCATAAAAAACCGGGTCATTTAAACACAACTTTCAAAAACGGTGAAATAGGATAAATTAAACACAGAACTTCGTTGAATTTGTCACTTGTGACTTAGTAAGGGATACATAACACCATTTCAAATACATCTGGATATTAATGACAGACAATTCATGCAATTTGTCATGTTTCACCTTCAATTCATGGGATTTTCCATACATCTGTGCCCATGCTCCAAGCTCATAATAATCATCGTTACACATTGACCAACCGGTTAGATGATTCTGTTTATTTACAGCTAAAAGAAATGAAATTTTAGAAAATGAATCTCACAGATAGAAGATATCTATTTAAAATCAAAGCACAGACAGTGCTGAACGTAGGAAAGTTGTCATGAAAGCCTGGTAACCGGGTTGATATCAATACTTAGTCGAGAAGAGTGGAGTGGAGGAATGGCGCTTTACATTCCTGTCAAGATTCTGTCACTTAAATGTCATGGTGTCAATGACATGAAAAGACATAATGCTTTAAATTACTACTATCATCTTTTAAAAAAATACGCTATTTTTCTTCTCTTATCCTCTGGAGCCACTGGGGTCATGGTGACCAAGTGGTCTTAAGGGTAATCTTAAAGGTCACAGTGTCTTTAAGTGCCTAGATTCAAATGCTGCTTGGGCAGATCCTAGTGTGAGAAAGTTTGTCAGTTTGCCTGGCAAATGTCAGTGGTTTTCTGGGGGCACTTTGGTTTCCTCCTCCATCTAAGAACTGACTACCTGGATATGTGAAAGAGTCTTGACTGGTGCATAAAATATCATTGCCCCACTACCCTCAGAAACCAATTTGCTATTTTAAATGAAATATGTTTGGATGAATCTTGCTTGATGCAGATTCCAAACTGGCATCTTTAGCAACATTCAATCAATAATGACCATTACAGCAAAAAGGGAAAATGACTTCTGTAGTTTCTGATGACTGATTGATGCAAAAGACACCTCTGATAAGATAAAAAATAAGAAAGGACATGAGAGGACCTTGACCTTTGGTCTTGACCAATATTACCTTGAACTATATATTAAAATGATCATCATATCAATACCTACAATATTCATTACATGCCTATTCAAAAAAGTAATAACTTTCAAGATAATTAACAATTTAAGCCTTCTTTTACAGTTGTGACCTTGACCTATGAACCTATGGCCTTGAATAATATATCAAAATGGCCATTATTAATACCTACAATATTCTCATATACATGTCTATACAAAAAGTTAATAGTTATCAAGATAATTAACAATTTAAGCAATCTTATGTTGCTATGACCTTGACCTTTGAACCAATGACCTTGAACCATATATCAAAATCATTATCATATCAATACATACAATATTCTAATATACATGCCTATACAGAAAGTTAAAAATATACTTGTAGAAAATTTAAAAAAAAATTCAGAAAATTGAAAGACTTAATGCAGCTTTAAAGTCACTGCATGTTGAATCCAAAAGTTTGGACTGTTTATTTAACATGTGATAAGTCCTTCCCCTAGTTGTACCAAAACAATTTATTTTCAATGTAAAATTTAGTAAAAATGTCAATGTCAAATTAAACAAGAAGACATTGTCATTTAGACCCCCCGCTCTACTAACTTTCTATTTTCCACCAATAGTTTCAGTGATTATAACTTCTATTCAATATCATGTTAAACTTATAGAGTCTTTTGTTATCTTAACAATGACTGGAAAACTATAATGTTTTTAAACGACATTTCATATTTTAATCAAAATATCCATAAGTAGTAAACATTTTTCATCAGCAACACATAGATAGAACTTGATTCTTTTGCTCATGTTTTTTTTTTAATTTTTGTTGTTGATATTGTTGTTGTTGATGTTGTATTCATTGAAAACAAAAGTGATTATAAGCTACATGTATTTTGATTGAAATGCACTTATATTTAAAATATATAACATCATTTTGAAAAACAGGAAATAATCAAAGAGAAAATTTATTCATCATCATCATTAAGAAAATTCACCATCATCCCTAGCATAAAATCAACATCATTAGCAGCAATAATGCTGCAGCATACATCATGACCATTGTCATCAGCAGCAGTAGCATCATAATCATTGTCCCCCCCCCCCCTTTTTTTTTTTTTTTTTTTTTAAATATTTGTATAATAAATAATGTATATTTTTTAGGAAAAATAAAATCCTACACCAAAATACCCACCCAATATAAAGAACTCCATCAAAGATAACAGTAAATTGATAATAACCACAAAAAAGAATTTTCTCAAAATCAGTGTTTTCTTTTTTAAATTGACATATTTACCCCAAAAATACTAAACCACTTAAAAAAACATGTATATATGTTAAACTTCTTTTAATAATTACATGGTATCTAAAGTTTCTACAGAAAATCCTATTAAATAATTAAGCAAGTTCGTTTTCTCAAAATGTACATTTTTCATTTAAAATATGCATTTTTACTAAGAAATACTAAAATTGCAGGTATTAAAATGTTGCAGAGAAATATGTAAACACTTTTGAAGTAATAGCACTATTTCTTTTTCGTTTTTGGTATGAATTTATTAATATTAACTTGCTTTTCTTAAATCAACATGTAAAACATGTAGCAAACTTTAACACAAAAGGTTAACATTTTGTTCTAGATGGGTTTTCTGGTCAATAAATTATGTAAAAACATATACACATGTTTAAAAATAAATTAGAATAATATTTTCTTTAAATCAGAATGAAAAATCCTTAAGAATTTTAACTGTTTGAAAAACTTTAACGGAAAAACTTAACATTGTACTTGTGACAGACAAACGGACGAACAGACGGAACCCATTTCCATATCCCCCGCCAACTTCGTTGGAGCAGGGGATAATTATCTACTGATACATCACGAGCTATTATGATTTAATTGTATTATAATTCTGAAAATTTTTGAAACATTTTCCAAATCACTCCACACATACTTGATGGAGTACTGACTATGTGGTGCGTTGATGTATGGTCCGTCGGTTGATGAACACCGTTAGCAGCTAAAGTAACTGTAAACAATTTGTAAATTTAAGTAATGAGGCTTAAAATATTTAGAAATTTAATAAAAATTTAATTGATAAAATTCATAATAAAAATACCATTATTACAGTACATATATATAATATCTGATCTTCCAACTTGACTGGTATACATGTATCAGTAAATGGTTTTAACGCTTTCTTTACTTTCACAAATTTTATGTCACAAAAATTAATAGACATGTACAGTAAATAGTTTATCCTAAGGAACCTCTACTATATCAGGTTTTCTGTCAATGTTAGCTTCTCTCTTTAAGCTTTGGCTGCATGGCAAAATGGTCTAAATCACAGATCTAGAGATATCACAGGCCTAGAGATAATAGACAAAATTTCACTGCCTTGGTTCTATCTAATCCTAATGTGAGAAATTTTGTCGATTCCCCTCCTGATGGATGGTACTTTCAGATAAATTTGCACACTGACAAATTTGTAAAAAAATTCTACCTGGTATGTTTTATCATCATTTTCTTTCAAAACAGCAATAAAGCTGTTACAATATGTAACCATCATAAATAAAATAAACTGTCAAATTAAATTAAAACATGTTACTATGGTGTCATAAATAAAATAAACTGTCAAATTAAAAATATGTTACCATGATGTCATAAATAAAATAAACTGTCAAATTAAATTAAAATATGTTACCATGGTGTCATAAATAAAATTAACTGTCAAATTAAATTAAAATATGTTACCATGATGTCATAAATAAAATAAACTGTCAAATTAAATCAAAATGATTTTCCCTGGAAAGTAATACTAAATTATTTATGTTCTTTATCTTTTAAACACGGGATAAATAAACCAGGTACATACAAACAATACAATAATGAGATCAAGTTGAAAAACATGAAATTTAAAATGAATCCATTTCTCCCTCTGAGTCAGACACTGTAAAATATTTTTCTCCTTTTTGATAGAAATTAGAATCACAAGAATTCTGGGATGTCCGTTTTGGTACTTTACGATGTCTATTTTTAGTCACCAGTAACCCTCCATTTGACACATAATCTGCTATTTTTTTCATTTCTTCTTTGTATTTGGTGTAATGTTTGTCTTCTGTCTCTGATGAACTACTAGTGGTACTTGTCGTACTTGTCGTACTTGATGATGTTGATCTGTGTCTAAATTTGTCTCTTTTCCTCTTTAAGTGTCTTTCATCACCATCACTATACTTAGATAGTGGTGACCTTGACCTTCTTACAGACCTATCAGGAGACCTCGACCTTGATGATGATGTTGATCTGTATCTATGCTTCTTCCTTTTCCTCTTTGACAATTTTAAGTGTCTTTCATCATCACTGCTATAGTTACAAAGTGGTGACCTTGACCTTCTTCTAGATCTACTAGGAGACCTTTTTGAATTTTCTGATTTCTTTTTCCTTCTGTGTTTATGATGTTTGTCATGTGATCTTTTTTTGCTGTGTTTTCGTTTATGTTTTTTATACTGATGACCCTGATCATCATTATTTGAATCTGAATCATCTAAAAGCTTTGAAGATTTAGGAGATTTGTAACATTTGAACGTTTTCTGATGTTTTAGCTCTGCTGATTTTCTCTTCTTTTTATCACTGTTGTCATGATTTGATTTTTTATGCCTTTTCTTTTTGTCTTTTCTTTTCTTTTTAGATTTTCTGAAATATAAAAAAAGAACAATTTTTAGATAGCAAATAACCCCTGTTTTACCATATAAAGATATTTCAGATTTATCCCTTTTTTTAAGCCCTTGTGATAAAGTTTCTTCATCCTCAAAATTATCTATAAGCAGATATTTCTTTGCCTACAATGTAAACGAGGGTTAGAGTTTCTTATTCTTTCCTTTTTAGGTTTAAATCTACAATACACTAAGTTCAGTATGTAAATTGATTTAATATAAATTTTGTGAAAACAATGGAGTTCTCCCATAAGCCATGTGACATCATTTAAGTATTATTTCCATTAACATGGTTAATCATGGACTCGTTAGATTTGGTTGGTGATGATGTTTTATGATTCAGTTAAGATTATCAAGTGATACTGAGGCTTTTGATAAATGAATTGTTCAGGATTTTTTAATGCCCAGAAAAACTAGAACAGTCTCTTGGGAGATCAATACCTCTGTCCCTAACATTCTCTACAGAGGCCAAATCTGATTTGATCTAATGATCTTTGACCTAGACATGAATTATGTTGCATATCTACTAAGTTTGAACAAAACCATACTATAGATGTGGAAGTAATGAAGCAAACAATACTGGGATTGACAGACAGATAGACAGACAGATAGGGTGATTCCTATATACCGTTACATTGTACTTCACTAAGCTTAGTTTATCGGCAGTAAAAAAATCACTCACCTTTGGCAAGAATGCAAAATCTGATATAATCCGTATTAATTATTGATGCGACATTAACTTTCAAAATACTCTGATAAATGTGGTGTGTTAATATATAGTGTAAACTCTTATTTAGGATTTTTTAAATGTTTAGTGTTTTAAGTATATTACAATAACACTATTACTGTATCTATAACCATACTGGTCCACTCTAATTCATCCAGTATAAATATTTTTTCAGATTTAGAATTCTGATTGATTACATTTGACTTACTTTTTGTTGTTTGTGTCAGATTGATGATCACTATCAAAATCATTTGGATACAATTCCTTAAATCCATTATGTCCCCATCTAAAATGACATTAAACATATGTTATTACTATCACACACACACACACACATATATATATATATATATATGTATTTCACTTATTATTATTTTAATATCTAAGTTCTGTTTTCACTAACATAACCTGATTCAAGTGTTTCACTAGTATAAATTTTGTTCTACTTGGGAAAAAACACAAACGTGATAGGAAATGTGATTAGTCTGTCTGAAGCTTTATAATATATATCAATCTATATTGTTATAAAAATTCTACAAACATTATCAAGATCATAATATATACATGTATATACAGACATAAATATATATATTTATAACATTTCACTGTCCTGGTAGACTCAAGAAGACTCAGTTAATCAATTTACAGTTACATCTACATCTACATCTAAAGTCTGTCTAACAATCAAATCACAGTTACTTCTAGAAGGAAATTCTACAAACATAAAATGATTATAGAATGTAGAAAGAAATACTAATTGGTATAATTTTTTCACTATCATGGTATCAAGGAGACTTTTAATCAATTATAAGAATCTGGAACAATACAATTCAGCTATATCTATGATTTGACAACACACCTCTCTGGATCATTTTGTTACCGTGACAACATACCTTTCTGGATCATTGTGTCACCATGACAACATACCTTTCTGTATCATTGTGTTACCATGACAACATACCTTTCCGGGTCAGCTTCTTCTACCTTCTGTAGTTGTCTCATCCAAAATGTACAATCTTTACCTCGTGCTTTAGCAACAGGAAGTGGTTCATCATCCATGTGAGCTCTTCTGTCAGAGCGGTTACAAAACTCTGCACCCATGTCTTCTCGTTTATCATCTAAGAAGGAGTAATTATTTTCTATACCCTTCTCTTTTAATTTACTGTATGATTTCCACATCTCTTGTTCCTCCACAATCTGATAAGAAAAAAAAACCAGGGAAGTTTAATACCAGTAGTTTTTTACCCGGCTTTTACTTTCAGGGGTCACACTGACTGGAGTTTTAAGCAATAAAAAAACTGCTTGTTAGTTATGTGAAATTAAACATAAAATGTTCATTATAAGAAATATATTTGACTTAACCTCACACGCAATACTTAACTGGACAACATTAAAAATAAGTCAAATTTTCTAGTTCTAGTTCTTGAATGTTTACTATTTCTAACACTGACTGCAGAATGCTATATTTATTATCTTTTAACATCTTTATATAACTTTATTTATACTCTAAAATATTATACAATGATAAATGTATGATACGACACCTTACAGTATTCCATATTATACTAAACTAGAAGTCCCACACCCCTTAGAATTTTGTGTCCCTAAATTAAATACTTTGGACTTGTCCTACCTTGCCAATTTTAAAGCAAATTTAAGAAAAATAGGGAAAACCCCTGAAGTATTTTTAAATATCCACTGCTGCCCAACATCGCACCATTTTTTCAACCAGTGATATTTAAATACAACATTTAAAAATAATACTCAATTTTCAATGACTTATTTCAATGATTTATGTATAATGAGTGAGAAAAATTCCCAAGTACAGATCTAAATATACAATATTTACATTATATAAAATCCAGAATTAATTCATAGACTGAGTCTACCGAATCAAAAGTTTTGCTGCACCTTTATCAAATTTGGTGGTCCAATACATTTTGAATGGTTTTGTTTTTTAATTTATATTAAATACCAAAGTCTAAATTCATTCTAGCCAATCTAACTTCAAAATTATTTTTAGATAATTTATAGAACAAAACATGGAATGAACAAAAATTAACCTGTGTTTGAGCAGCAGAATGGTTTTACTTTTGAACCATTTTAATTGACATATTACTTACCCTGTTGTGGGTATCAGCATGTTTGATGTGGTTAATCAGTAAACGTTTTGATGTTGTTGGAAACATTCTGAAAGAAAAACATACCTATTTACAATGTATATCATATATGAGAGAGGTGAGAGAGAGAGAGAGAGAGAGAGAGAGAGAGAGAGAGAGAGAGAGAGAGAGAGAGAGAGAGAGAGAGATTCCTACTTCTGTCGAGTTCTATCTAAAATCAAATGCGAATACAAGGTGCTTGTTATGTACGTCATTAATTTTTTACTTCCGGTGTTTATCACAGATTTTGATGACGTAATACGCATACTAAGGACGCACATTTGGGCACGCACGTTGATACAGAGAAACAAAAGTACCATTATCGTAAGTATTTTGCGAATATGGATGTTTAACACAGGGGAATGGACATTTTATTGTTTTTATAGATGTTTACTGTGTAGCAGGAGAAAGAAAATTACAGTGTCGACAGGGGATCGAACATGAAAACTACCACAATCCCTTATAATTTGTGTCGCAGGAAAGGGAAAAATGCAGCGTTCAAACCGGGACTCGAACCCGGGAACATACCAATACTAGACACTCTACCGACTGAGCTATTCGACCTCATATCAAGGAACATACCAATACTAGACACTCTACCGACTGAGCTATCCGACCTCATATCAAGGAACATACCAATACTAGACACTCTACAGACTGAGCTATTCGACCTCATATCAAGGAACATACCAATACTAGACACTCTACCAACTGAGCTATCCGACCTCATATCAAGGAACATACCAATACTAGACACTCTACAGACTGAGCTATTCGACCTCATATCAAGGAACATACCAATACTAGACACTCTACCGACTGAGCTATCTGACCTCATATCAAGGAACATACCAATACTAGACACTCTACCGACTGAGCTATCCGACCTCATATCAAGGAACATACCAATACTAGACACTCAACCGACTGAGCTATCCGACCTCATATCAAGGAACATACCAATACTAGACACTCTACCGACTGAGCTATCCGACCTCATATCAAGGAACATACCAATACTAGACACTCTACCGACTGAGCTATCCGACCTCATATCAAGGAACATACCAATACTAGACACTCTACCGACTGAGCTATCCGACCTCATATCAAGGAACATACCAATACTAGACACTCTACCGACTGAGCTATCCGACCTCATATCAAGGAACATACCAATACTAGACACTCTACCGACTGAGCTATCCGACCTCATATCAAGGAACATACCAATACTAGACACTCTACCGACTGAGCTATCCGATGTCATATCAAGGAACATACCAATACTAGACACTCTACCGACTGAGCTATCCGACCTCATATCAAGGAACATACCAATACTAGACACTCTACCGACTGAGCTATCTGACCTCTTATCAAGGAACATACCAATACTAGACACTCTACCGACTGAGCTATCCGACCTCATATCAAGGAACATACCAATACTAGACACTCTACCGACTGAGCTATTCGACCTCATATCAAGGAACATACCAATACTAGACACTTTACCAACTGAGCTATCCGACGTCATATCAAGGAACATACCAATACTAGACACTCTACCGACTGAGCTATCCGACCTCATATCAAGCCCGGTCTGTTACACTTAGGCAGCACACCCCCAATTCTGTGTTTCCAAAGATTTTATGGTCCTACATCCATCTGTTGCCAAATAATTCCAAAAAGTTACCATGATTAACCCAAAAATAAATAGGGAGGAATGTGGCAGTGGATGTAGCTCGGTTGGAAGAGCACTTGCCTTTGTGGCAGACAAGACTTGATAGTTGGCAGAGCCCTCATCTGTAGGGCAGGACTTCCGGGGTTCAGTCCCCAGTCCAACCTTGCATTTTTTCCCTTTCTTTTAAAGTCTTGGTAGCTTACTTGGTAGAGTACTCACCAATAGTGCATAAGGTTCTGTGTTCAATCTCTGGTCTGACCCTGCTTTTTTTTCCCCTTCCTGTTACAAATGAAACTAGATCCTGTGCTTACACACACTATAGGCTTGCAAATGATCTACTAACTGAACAGCTAAAAGACTGTTACAAATGTTTTGTGTGTACGGGGTGTGGTAGTTGTACTGAAGAGGGCATACTACATCTCTGATTCTTTTTAAAATGCTGACAAAATCCTTTTAATTACATTTTCTTGTTCCCATCTTGAGTATTTATGCACACATCTTCATTGAATTTGTGTTATTTTTAAATTCAAAGTAAACAACAAGATATGAAACACATTTGAAGAAATAACCATTTAAAATGCGTTAAAGCTGCATTAAGTTTTCCAAAGAAAAAAAAAAACGGTGCTAATCTAACAAATGATGTTCCTAATGAACAATGTTACATTTGGTTCAACAATAAAAGCTTGAATAAATACAAAAATTACAGTATTTACCAAGCGAGATGAAGCATGTGGGATCTAATATTAGAACATGGTTACGTCATCAAAACCCCGGGTCATTTAAACACAACTTTCAAAATGTTGAAATACGATAAATTAAACACAGAACTTCATTGAATTTGTCATTTGTGACTTAGTTAGGGAAAAATAACACCATTTCAAATACATCTGGATATTAATGAAGGACAATTAATGCAATCTGTCATGTTTCACTTTCGATTCTAGGCTTTTCCGTACATCCGTGCGCATGCTCCAAGCTCATAATTACCATCGTAGAACACTGACCAACCAGTCAGAGGATTCCGCTTATTTCCAGCTAAAAGAAATGAAATTTTAGAAAATGAATGTCACGGATCGTGGTTAGAAGATATCTACTTTTAAAAAAAAATATTTTTAGAAAATCAAAAAAATTCAGAAATTTGGTAAACTTATTGCAGCTTTAACTTAACACACATGATAATCAATAAAATTTATTTTTTATTTTTTTATAGTTGGCTATAAATTGGATATAAGTTGGCTATAAGTTGGATATAAGTTGGCTATAAGTTGGATATAAGTTAACTTTAAGTTGGCTATAAGTTGACTATAAGTTGGCTATAAGTTGGATATAAGTTTACTTTAAGTTGGATATTAGTTGGATATAAGTTGGCTATAAGTTGGATATAAGTTGACTAGAAGTTGGATTTTGGTTGAATAAAGTTTGCTTTAGGTTGAATATAAGTTTGCTAGAAGTTTGTCAAAGTTGGCTAAAAGTTAAATTTAATTTGGCCATAGGCTGTTTAAAAGTTGGCTATAAGTTGGCAGAAGTGGCAGTTTCTAGTTAATGAAGTACCGGTATGTTAAAGTTTAGAAGACATGCCGGTAGTCTTGAGTAAATGATATTGACTTTTGTTTGTTACATTTTATCTAACTTCTCGTCTTTTAGATTAGAAGTACCAAACAATGGCGAGTTATGGAGGATATAGTCAAGAATCCATTAGTCAACAAGCTCAACATATTTGGACTATGCTTGATGAAATGGCTGCCACAAACCCTGAGAGTTATAAAAAGTTTATTGATAAACATATAAAAGAAGGAAAGGAATATATGGCACCACCAAAACCACACATGTGTGTGAAGACTGTTATGTATGTAAGTATGGGTATTTGGCAACATAAAAACTGTTTGAAAACTATTAAACATTTTATATGTCGGTGTGTTTGTGCAGCACCACTATGATGATGTGTTTGAAAACAGTGTTTTTATTTGTCACTACCAAAAACCAAATGAGTATAAAAACTGTTATGTATGTGCATGTGGCACCACCAAAACTACATAAGTGCATGAAAACTGTTATGTATGTGTATTTGGCACCACCAAAACTACATAAGTGCATGAAAACTGTTATGTATGTGTATTTGGCACCACCAAAACTACATAAGTGCATGAAAACTGTTATGTATGTGTATTTGGCACCACCAAAACTACACAAGTCATGAAAACTGTTATGTATGTGTATGTGGCACCACCAAAACTACATAAGTGCATGAAAACTGTTATGTATGTGTATTTGGCACCACCAAAACTACATAAGTGCATGAAAACTGTTATGTATGTGTATTTGGCACCACCAAAACTACATAAGTGCATGAAAACTGTTATGTATGTGTATGTGGCACCACCAAAACTACACAAGACATGAAAACTGTTATGTATGTGTATGTGGCACCACCAAAACTACACAAGACATGAAAACTGTTATGTATGTGTATGTGGCACCACCAAAACTACACAAGTCATGAAAACTGTTATGTATGTGTATGTGGCACCACCAAAACTACACAAGTCATGAAAACTGTTATGTATGTGTATGTGGGCACCACCAAAACTAACACAAGTCATGAAAACTGTTATGTATGTGTATGTGGCACCACCAAAACTTCACAAGTCATGAAAACTGTTATGTATGTGTATTTGGCACCACCAAAAACTACACAAGTCATGAAAACTGTTATGTATGTGTATTTGGCACCACCAAAACTACACAAGTCATGAAAACTGTTATGTATGTGTATGTGGCACCACCAAAACTACACAAGTCATGAAAACTGTTATGTATGTGTATTTGGCACCACCAAAACTACACAAGTCATGAAAACTGTTATGTATGTGTATGTGGCACCACCAAAACTACACAAGTCATGAAAAACTGTTATTGGATGTTGTATTTGGCTACCAACCAAAACTACATAAGTGCATGAAAGCTGTTATGTATGTGTATTTGGCACCACCAAAAACTATATAAGAATGCATGAAAACTGTTATGTATGTGCTATTTGTCACCACCAAAACTACACAAGTCATGAAAACTGTTTAGGTATGGGTATGTGGCACCACCAAAACTATCACAAGTCATGAAAACTGTTATGTATGTGTATTTGGCACCACCAAAACTACATAAGTGCATGAAAAACTGTTCATGTATGTGTATTTGGCACCCACCAAACTACACAAGTCATGCAAAACTGTATGCTAGGTGTATGTGGCACCACCAAACTACATAAGTG
>JARBDR010000483.1:0-22374 GCA_029721355.1 Tegillarca granosa | reverse complement strand
TTGGCAGCTCCTAAAAAGTGAGCTTGCTGAAGGTAGAAAGTTTTCGCCGGGCACTTTGGTTTTCTCTACCGTCCCCGAATTTACCGTATAAAAATTTGATAGGGCTTAAAACTCCATTTCTATACTTTCTACTTCCTCGCAAAGCACAGTTTAACTGAGTATTGTTGCACAAAGCAGTGACAGGGAACACATGGATAAAGTTCATGTATACAAGATTAGTTAACTTTCGCAAATCAAAAGCGCGCTTTACACACTATGCTTTACCATTTAGAAAATAAAATAATCGGTAAAATACTAACACATATCTTGAGAATATGAATAGTAGGAATCATACAGACTGTAAAAACGAGTGAGACTAACATAGTTTTAGGACAAGAAAGAAATAACATCGACCACGGAATCAGAGGCATTAACGAAGTAATTATACTCCTAAAATAAACATTGAACAATTTGTTATTCGGTTTATCAGGTAGGAGATAGCGGTCAGTTTAAAGTGGACATTCACGTGTTATAGTGGACAATTCTATTATATCAGCAACACCAATGTCGTGTTAACCATGAAACACGTGAAAGTGTTTAGATTGTATAAGCATTCTTTAGTATAAATAAGCTGACCATTTCTCAATTCTGTACCACTATTCACTAAGTGTCCGTCTGAATACAGAATCAGTTTAGACATAATGTTTAAGATTATCCTTGTACTTTGGTCAGTTGTGCCTTCGCTGCCGATTTGGTTCAAGTATTGCAAGATGGAGGACAAACAACATTAATTTCATTGGTCCAAAAAGCAGGATTGGCGAGTGCCTTACTTTCTGGTAAGTCTCATTTTATTTACATGTAATTTGGTTTTTTTAAATTCGACTTTGTATTTTTTCACAATTGAGATCGGCATCGATGACACGTGTGTTCTAAACAAGCATTTACATCGTATAAGGTTGAATCTGACACAGATGTTTTCTCTGGGCACACAAGTTTCCTCTTCCATCTGAAACTTGACTAAACTTCACATATGCAGTTTCCAATTGGACATACATTACGTTAGTTTGTAAGAATGTGCGTTACAAAGATAGAAAATTGTGTACATCATATGCTTTGAAATGAAATATTGAGATTTAATGTGGAGGTATGAGCTGAAATACATATCTCTGGAGGATTATCTTCATATAAAATTATATAGTTGTTAATGATAAATCAATTTTTAAAAGAAAATAATTTTCATAAATGTGAAAGTCTTTACTTAGTGCAGATCTGAAAACTGACACATAAAATAACGAAAAATAACGTTGAATCATTTAAATTGTACATTATTTTTCTCATAGGTCAGCATACAATATTCGCTCCAACAAATGCAGCTTTCGCAAAATTACCACAATCTACTCTAGATGCCCTATCTAAAGATACCAGTGCTTTGTCAAAAATACTTCAATATCATGTAGTAGATGGATCAATCCCAAGTTCAGCAGCGACTAATGAACTTCAACTGACCACTCTAAGCGGACAACAAATTCGATTCAACATTTACAAGCATAACCACGTAAGTCGATCGAATTATATTTCAATAACTGGTAATTTAACTAGTCAAACTGTTTTACTTTGCATGTTCATAAAAACATTGGACAATTTATTTAAAATATTTGCAAATATTTTGAACATCTGGAAGCACTTTTTCTTATCATCCCACAGTTTGGTTCATTGTCTCTGAGAAGGCTAATACAGAATTGTAGGATTATAATTATTGTGGTAGTGAAATCAGAATGATTTATTTAACTCTTTTTGACAGATGTAAAAGTCACTAAAATAACTGTATAGTATCTTCTTTTTAAGGAACTCCGATTCTTGTGCGTTGGATTCATTCACTGGTATTATTTCATATCCCTTGCTGCTTTCGTTGGTCTAGTATTTTTGTTTTGATTCTCTTATTTTAGTCACAAGCTAAAATTAATTTACCTGTTGTTGAATCAATTATGCTAATTAATCGATTATAGTATTTTCTTGTGTGGTTTTAATTTTTACCAATGTACATGATATTGAAACTGTCTATATCTGATTTCAATCAAAATTGTGAAATAAGTCATTATCAGTAATCAAAATGCTTTTTATTCAGGCTGTCACCATCCAAGGATCCAAAATCACAGAATTCGACAAGAAAACTGACAATGGTTACATTCACGTCATTGATACAGTTATGATGCCACCAGAGGGCAGTATTGTTGACCTTGTAGTTGGTGACAGTGAACTTTCTACATTGTTAGCCCAGGTCAAATCTGCTAATTTAGTTCAAGCATTACAAGGTAGGTTTGACAAATTGACAAAACACGTCTTGTACTTCGGTTTATAGAAAAATGTAGGTCACTGTATATTTATCTTTTAAATTATCTATTTTTTTTTCAAAATTGATTAATTTTTTTATATTTGTATACATAGTCACAACTATTTCATTTACTGATCAAGTATAACTCAATGTAATTTTTATAAGAGCAAGTGTACAGTTGTAACATTGTAAACAAAGAAATAATAATTGTAGGTAACAACCTGACAGTATTTGCTCCCACTAATGCCGCATTTACAAGACTTGGATCAAATGTTATCAATCACTTAACCCACAACCCATCTCTACTTAAAGGTAAGTCATAGCTTTTGTTGTTTAATTTTGCATTCTCAGTACTACATTTTGTAGAATGTCGCAGCTGAATAATATATTTAAAACAAACACATGTCAATAGCTTGAGCAATAACCAGATAAGACATACATATCGTGGATAATTAATTATAAAACTTTCAAATTTTCATTACCAATTTAAATCAAGATCCGGTATGAACCTTCTATTGTTATGTCTTATAGTGCTTTAGTGTTGATGTTCATGTTCATGTCAACCATTTTCTAGTAACCTCCTTTAGCAGTCTTATACAATTGTAATGTCATGAATTTTGAATTTTTCTTCCAGTTGTCCATGTGCCGAATTTCATATTCACTTTGGTGAGAATTCGAAATTCTGGACATGGTACAAGAATAATAATTTTATTGGTATTAATATCCAAACAAAAATGGAACCATACAAGTAATGACAAAACAATGAAAAAAATATCATACAGTTATACAATTACGTATACAAAAATACTAGAATATCACTGAATGCAAAATCGGAAACTGCGGACTGAAATAGAGCTATATTTTAGTCTTAGAGATTGACTAACAAACTTCTTATAATAGACAAAAAATTAGATTTATTACGTCGTAAAGTTTTTGTTTTACCAATTGTACCTCTTTAATCCCTTTTATGCATTTTGTAAAAAACTTGCTAATTCAAGATACGTTTTATAGCAATTTTGCATTGTTGACAATTGCTTTCTAGATTCAGAAGATGCATTTCTTATTCATCTTTTTTATTTGAATCTTATAGCTGCCTAAATGTTTATGACGATCACTCAATTTAATGTCAAATGTTTCTTGAATCTTTCAGACATTTTGCTTTACCATGTGGTACCACATACAGAATACTCTGCTGGTCTTTTTAACAGAGAACGCCTTGGAACACTTGATGCCCATCACGATTCAATTAGGATCCATCATTCTGGTAGGATTTTATTAGTATAATGTAGATCATGCTTTTTACCCAATGGCGATTTATATACAGTTCATATTAAATTACTTTTGACCAAAATACATTATTACATGATAATATGGAAATCGTTGGCTCGACATGCTTGGTTCTTACAACATTTCTTCAATGTAATTGCAAAAGGTATGTACTTTATCAAGAAAAATGTAAATATCATTATCAGATCATTTGTTGTCATTGGTTCTGCTGGTGTTTTACTTTTAGATTGATTGGGATGGAGTTTTTAATTATTTAGATTAACGCAATACTATTACAGATAAATTCAATCCAATTGAGTTGATGTTCCAAAAGCATCAGAAGCCTTAGGCAAGTAGCTGTAAAGTTTTTTCTTATGTATTTTAGGTTCTAATTTTTATGCGAACAACGGTAGAGTCATTAAAGCTGATATCGGTGCAACTAATGGAGTAGTCCACGTGATTGACCACGTGCTGATTCCTTTCAGACTTGCTGGACAGGCAATATTTGGATAAAATACTCATTTAATACATATTGTGTATATATGTAAATAATGTTTTTACCGCCAAATTTATAATAAAAACTATAAATACATTTTATCCTTCTTTGTTTTTGTTTTGTGATTAACAGGAAAAAACTTACTTATTTTAAAAAAGTCCATCAAAAAATTCTATGATGAAATTTAAATTTGCATTTTAATACAATTTCATCAATTCTACAATTAATTAAGATCATCCCCTCCCCCGCACACACAGAGGGGGTGAAAAATTTTGTAATTTCCTACTACAATTAATTGATAGTTTTAACGACGTTTAAGGACTATTGAAAACCATTTAGGCATCTCCTATGGTGTAATTTAGATTAAATCTGACCAGTTTAACATCAAATAAGATTTTTTTACAATCCTGGCACGTTTAAACTTTAAACTTTTATCTGCATGTCAGATAAACCAAAGAATTAACATACTGATTAGATGACACCAACATTGGCATTCATCTGTTTTATAACTCCAAACTACTTCTTTTAACATTTCTGTTAATTCTACTAATGTATCTATAAATGAGGAAACTGAGTTTTTACCATCAAAGTTGCAATAACTTGATCACAAAACGCATTGTTCCAAAAGTATGTTTAAAGTTTGGAAGAACCAACCACGTTACTTGCTAAAATTAACTTTCATAGAAGTATCACACTTAGGCACCACATGAACCAAATTATCGAATACATTGTTGTAACCCAGTGTTCTTACTTGATCCAAGTATTGATAATTAATGCAATTTAGTTACAACATTGTAGATTAAAAAAATGTCATGTTTATCGTGATTCATACTTACTATAATTAATGTCCGCTGGTAAAATCAATTTTGGCGATTAGTTTAAATATAACAGAGGAAACATCAAAAGGTAAGCTTCTACAGGACAATCCTGTTTCCTCTATCACCCTAGAACTGACCGCGTCGATACAGAATTTTTTACTTTTTATAAAATAAAACATTCAGCATTTCGTTGACATATGCAACAATGTTGACTTTTTTATTTCATAAAACTCAGAATTCCCGATATGTTAAAAGCAAGATTTTCCCAATTTGGAAGTTCGGCTCACACAAACACAGAAGAGAGAGAGAGAGAGAGAGAGAGAGAGAGAGGAGAGAGAGAGAGAGAGAGAGAGAGAGAGAGAGAGAGAGTTGATTTTAATTTGCATATATATGCAAATGACTCTGAGAGTTTAACTTGATTATTTTCTTTTTTCCATCAAAGAAACTATTGTTGAACTTCACATGAATCATATTAACACGTTATAACATGCTTTTGTAAAATTTCTAAATGATCCCAAATTTCGAGACTTTGTGAATGCAATCTGTGCAAGTTAGCACAAAATAGGAGATGCGACTAATTCTTCATGTTATGCTTGATATTTGGACATGTACCTCAATTATAACCTCCACAAAAGGTTTCATCTGAACTAAAAGACAAACGTGATAACTTCATTTTTCTATTGTCAACTTTCCGTTTCTTTGCAGTAATTTCCATGCTTCTCCTGCGTATGGTGTATATGTTTCACAAATAATACGTAATAGTATAGCCTGTTCCTACCCGGGACTTTTTACAGCAGAAGAAGCTGCTTAAAATTAAATTGTTAACTTAAAGATGTTACAAGCATAGGCTACACAAGGCCCTTCAAAAGGTTTATGGCCGTCATCACAATATTGATGGTAACTATCAAGTCACTGTGTCTGATACTGGATATATTCGACTTACCATAGTTCTATGTTCCTTTCATTCTTAAATTTGACTTTGCACTTTAAAGGTGTATCGAGCTAGACATGAGGTGCTTACCCTTCCGGACTACGCGGCCTCACTTACTTGATAAAACTTCACGTGTATAAATAAAGTAGCCAATTTTTAAAGTTTATTCTATGTATTTTTTGGGATTGTTAGTTGGACCTGTATGTTTGTGTTTCATTACTGATGCCATATAAAATTCATTATTTATTTATTTATTTATAAAGAAACATATAATAATTAATGTATAACTCTAATTTTACACTAACATGGAAAGAAATACCTGTTTAATGTTGATGTGCTATATGTGCACATTTCGAAAAATCATTCCTCACCAGTGACACTAGAGGCCAAAAAAATTGATAGATAAAGCATTAGCCAAACTAATACTAGCATTTGGTACTAAAGGTATAACTCTACTAAGACATAAACTATGTGAATAGATATAAAATAACAAAGATGACATGAGATGATATGCACATCAAAAACACTACAATCACTTTCCTCAATTTTAATTCTAAAGGTCAACAGGGAGTTAAACAATTACCAATTACTTAATATACAATACATTTTTATATGTATTGTATATTAAGTGTATAAAAGAGCATACATATGGTTAATGTTCTATTTTACTCTGTCCTTCTCTGTCTCTCTCTCTCTGTCTCTCTCTCTCTCTCTCTCTCTCTCTCTCTCTCTCTCTCTCTCTCATTCGTCCTCCCTCTCGCTTGCTTTCCCTTATTTAAATCATGCACTATACATGGTATGTTTTGTATCTTGTAACTATATAATTATATAATATCAAAGAATATTGTACATGTATAATGAATGAAAAAAAAAAGAGAATTACAAAAAAAAATGTAATAAGTTACTTTCAACTTTAGCAAAACGGTCTAATTTTCAATAATTGCATTTAAACATTTTCGATGTTGAAAAAACAATTACTAAGGCAAAAAGTTATCATATTAATAGTAGAAATATACAACTGATGAGCAAAAAATAACTTTTTAAATGATACTGTAGAAATTTACTTTTTTTTTTTTTTTTTTTTTTTTTTTTTTTTTTTTTTGAAAAAAAAATCAAACACAGTGATACAAACAGTAATGTAATAATTAAAATTAAGATAAATAAATGACATCAGTTCATGATATAATTGATGTATGTGATTTCTGTTTGATGTTTATTGCTTTCAAGAATTTTTTGCCCGTAAATTCGGTGACTGATTTATAATTTAACCATTTTAGATTTTTATTCTTGATTTCTTTACATAAGTTTGAATATGCATCATACAATTAAACTTTTCCGGCAAATTGTAACTTTTTTTTTTTACATTTTGGCTTCGTATTAAGAGATTTTGTAAAACTATAATGTTACTGTAAGTACAGTAGAGACAAATGTTTCAAATGTAGATAGATAGATAGATAGATAGATAGATAGATAGATAGATAGATAGATAGATAGATAGATAGATAGATAGACAGATAGAGAGATTGATAGATAGATAGATACACAAGACCAACCCCCTCCTTTAAGGATCTTTAAGGATCCTTAAAGATCCTTAAATATGTCCTTAAATATCCTTAAAGGTGCCTTAAAGCCTCCTTAAAGTTATTCCATCTTTAAGGATCTTTAATGGACCGTAAAGGACTCTTTAAGGACATATTTAAAGATCCTTAATGGAACTGAAATTTTAAGGATCTTTAAGGAGGCTTTAAGATCGTTAAAGATGTTTCATAAAAACTCAATTTTTTTCTCAATTATTAATGGCTATTACATTCATTCAGTTAAAAAGAATGATTTGTTTTAGTATATTTTAAAATTTTATAGTTTATACAACATAGGAGACATAGAGAACGCCTGTCTAAATTCTAGTTTCTACATTAAGTTTTTGTAGAAGAGCCGTATGTATTTACCTAATAATACTTGTTTCTCAATTTAAAAATGTTACGAAGTGAACATATTGAAGTAAAAAACCAGTCACAGAAGATAATCATTCACTGACAAACTTTACCCAGTTGTGAATTTCTGCAATCAGGATGGAGTGCGTAGGAATAACGGCGTTAACCTTCTCTCTCTCTCTCTCTCTCTCTCTCTCTCTCTCTCTCTCTCTCTCTGAATATTCATAATCATATACTCTCTCTCTCTCTCTCTCTCTCTCTCTCTCTCTCTCTCTCTCTCTCTCTCTCTCTCTCTCATATTCGGTTTTTGCTGACCTCTCTCTCTCTCTCTCTCTCTCTCTCTTGTACATTGAATTCTCGACTTGCACGTAAATGTATTTTAAAAAAAAGCTCTCCCTTTCTATATATTCAATTTCTGAATGTTATATCTTTCTGTATTTAATTCGCAACTTGACTGTGAAAAATAGAAAAATAGGTTATCCTTCCACATCCACACACACACACCGGAAATTTCTGAATGATGTAACTATTGCCTTAGTATATTATGTGTACTGCAGATTGCAGAAAAAAATTTACTGTAATTTTATTTTTGGATGAAAAATAGACTCAGAACTTGAGATCATAGTTATTTATTTATTTATTTATTTATTTATTTATTTATTTATTTATTTATTTATTTATTTATTTATTTATTCTATTTGATTTTAATTTATTTTATTTATTTATTTATTCATTTATTTATTTTTTCATTTATTTATTTATTCATTTATTTATTAATTTATTTATTTATTTATTTATTATTTATTTATTTATTTATTTTGGTCATTATGGCCAATTATTCAATTGAAAAGCTGTTTGTAATGTTAACATACTGCTTCTTCTGTATCAATTACATCTCTAATTATTACATATAAATAATAATAATTTTCAAGTAACAGGAGTTAGAAAGAACAGATGTCATCAACATTCATTAAGCGATTAATACACTTGAATATCAAACACCAAGCACTCTGGATAACAAAATGAGGGCCACGGTTCTTTCGGATGGGAACCTTAAATAAACTAGGTCTGTGTCATAGTAGGCGTGGCACGATAAGAACCCTGCTGTAAATTGCCATTAGCGCAACAAACAGGCAAAATTTCTGTACTTTTCAATATAGTTGTCGACGTCTCGCTATATTAAACATATTCTTTAATGTACGTTAAATATACGTTATAAAATACGTTAAGCACCATTACTCAACTGAACTTATAGTGACTCACCGGTGCGGGTTCAACCTTTGACCAATTGAGAAAGGGTTTTTTTGTCAAATGTCTATTCTTGTTGGCTCCTGTACTAGGGTAATAGAATGAGTTGTCTGTGATGTTTGAGAATAGTGTAAAAAAGTTAATTCCACCATTCTGAAACTGACCACCTCGATAAAACTCGACGTTGCATTGGACATAAAAACCACCATTACTCTACACAACGCTTTTTTATGCCAAGCTATCATGCAAACAATATAAGTAACATTTTCTGACTTATTGACTGTTTCAACCATCTTGTAGTCTAAAGACTTAAATGTAATTTATCGTCAAGGTATTCCAAAATGTTATGTAATAGAAACAAAACTAATCCCGATAAAAAACGTACCTAAGTAGGTTATGGTCCAAGGTGAATTAGGTACATCTTATCTTGATTAATGTAAGGCGGATTTAATTAATTTAATTAAAATAATTTAATTTAATTTAATTTAATTTAAATAATTAATTTAATTTAATTTAATTTCATTTCATTTCATTTCATTACATTTCATTTCATTTCATTCTATTCAATTGTTTTATTTTATTTTTATTTTTTAAATTTAATTGTATTGTATTTTTATTTATTTATTTATTTAATTAATTTTTTTTATTTTGCTAATGTTATGTTTTCATTTTGACAAAACCATTTTGATTTTATACCCCAAAACTAACCTTTTAACACAAATGTTATCATTATTTGGTGTTCTTCGTCATGTCCAGAATTAATAAAATGATACTTGAAATGATGAGATCTGAAAGAAAAGCGAAATACATTGGGAAAAAACACTTGAAAATAAACTTAACAAATATTGTAACACTAGTGCGTGTCTCAAATAGGAGTTGAGCGACACTGATCCGTAACTTTTGCTTTTTTATCACAAGGCCACCAAGAAAATCTAGGATTTATATCCAGGATTTCAATTAAACCTAAAAAGAATGTATTTAAAATTACGTGGCATTAAGAAAATAAAGGGAGAAATATCTGATAATGGTGGATAGATAAGAAACCAGAACCAGTTTACTATCTTCAGTTTTATTGGAGATGTTTTATGTATCAACACAAAATCTTTAATACACATACATCTTATTAAGACATTTAAAATTCATAAGTTAATAAATTATAGAAAATCTAGACCGGAAATGGGTCTTCGAAAATAAATACATTGGAAAACTACTGCAACAAAAGATTGTATTGCTACATCAACACATTGTAAACAATCAGAAAAGGAAAAGATGGAGCACATTTTTCACGAGAGGCAACATAAAAACAAATTAATTTAAAACTAAGGTTTGTTCCCTCATGCACAACATTCCTTAGCTGGATTTGGATTTATATGATTTTGAAACTTTAGATTCATTATTTTCAACTGTTTGGCTTATATTATTTATGTATCAAACTTTTCGGTCTTAGTGTCACTGATGAGGAAGCAATTTCCGAAATGTGCACATCTGGCACATCAAAATTTAACTGGTATTTGTATTATATTATCATCGACAGGGCAAGAGCTACCTAGGTTCAATATCTACTTTTGGCAGCTCCTAAAAAGTGAGCTTGCAGAAGGTAGAAAGTTTTCGCCGGGCACTTTGGTTTTCTCTACCGTCCCCGAATTTACCGTATAAAAATTTGATAGGGCTTAAAACTCCATTTCTATACTTTCTACTTCCTCGCAAAGCACAAGTTCTAACTCAGTATTGTTGCACAAAGCAGTGACAGGGAACACATGGATAAAGTTCATGTATACAAGATTAGTTAATTCTTCGCAAATCAAAAGCGCGCTTTAAACACTATGCTTTACCATTTAGAAAATAAAATAATCGGTAAAATACTAACACATATCTTGAGAATATGAATAGTAGGAATCATACAGACTGTAAAAACGAGTGAGACTAACATAGTTTTAGGACAAGAAAGAAATAACATCGACCACGGAATCAGAGGCATTAACGAAGTAATTATACTCCTAAAACAAACATTGAACAATTTGTTATTCGGTTTATCAGGTAGGAGATAGCGGTCAGTTTAAAGTGGACATTCACGTGTTATAGTGGACAATTCTATTATATCAGCAACACCAATGTCGTGTTAACCATGAAACACGTGAAAGTGTTTAGATTGTATAAGCATTCTTTAGTATAAATAAGCTGACCATTTCTCAATTCTGTACCACTATTCACTAAGTGTCCGTCTGAATACAGAATCAGTTTAGACATAATGTTTAAGATTATCCTTGTATTTTTTTGGTCAGTTGTGCCTTCGCTGCCGATTTGGTTCAAGTATTACAAGATGGAGGACAAACAACATTAATTTCATTGGTCCAAAAAGCAGGATTGGCGAGTGCCTTACTTTCTGGTAAGTCTCATTTTATTTACATGTAATTTGGTTTTTTTTAAATTCGACTTTGTACTTTTTCACAATTCAGATCGGCATCGATGACACGTGTGTTCTAAAACAAGCATTTACATCGTATAAGGTTGAATCTGACACAGATGTTTTCTCTGGGCACACAAGTTTCCTCTTCCATCTGAAACTTGACTAAACTTCACATATGCAGTTTCCAATTGGACATACATTACGTTAGTTTGTAAGAATGTGCGTTACAAAGATAGAAAATTAGTGTACATTATATGCTTTGAAATGAAATATTGAGATTTAATGTGGAGGTATGAGCTGAAATACATATCTCTGGAGGATTATCTTCATATAAAATTATATAGTTGTTAATGATAAATCAATTTTTAAAAGAAAATAATTTTCATAAATGTGAAAGTCTTTACTTAGTGCAGATCTGAAAACTGACACATAAAATAACGAAAAATAACGTTGAATCATTTAAATTGTACATTATTTTTCTCATAGGTCAGCATACAATATTCGCTCCAACAAATGCAGCTTTCGCAAAATTACCACAATCTACTCTAGATGCCCTATCTAAAGATACCAGTGCTTTGTCAAAAATACTTCAATATCATGTAGTAGATGGATCAATCCCAAGTTCAGCAGCGACTAATGAACTTCAACTGACCACTCTAAGCGGACAACAAATTCGATTCAACATTTACAAGCATAACCATGTAAGTCGATCGAATTATATTTCAATAACTGGTAATTTAACTAGTCAAACTGTTTTACTTTGCATGTTCATAAAAACATTGGACAATTTATTTAAAATATTTGCAAATATTTTGAACATCTGGAAGCACTTTTTCTTATCATCCCACAGTTTGGTTCATTGTCTCTGAGAAGGTTAATACAGAATTGTAGGATTATAATTATTGTGGTAGTGAAATCAGAATGATTTATTTAACTCTTTTTGACAGATGTAAAAGTCACTAAAATAACTGTATAGTATCTTCTTTTTAAGGAACTCCGATTCTTGTGCGTTGGATTCATTCACTGGTATTATTTGATATCCCTTGCTGCTTTCAATTGTCTAGTATTTTATGTTCTGATTCTCTTATTTTAGTCACAAGCTAAAATTAATTTACCTCTTCTTGAATCGATTATGCTAATTAATCGATTATAGTATTTTCTTGATTGGTTTTAATTTTTACCAATGTACATGATATTGAAACTGTCTATATCTGATTTCAATCAAAATTGTGAAATAAGTTATTATCAGTAATCAAAATGCTTTTTATTCAGGCTGTCACCATCCAAGGATCCAAAATCACAGAATTCGACAAGAAAACTGACAATGGTTACATTCACGTCATTGATACAGTTATGATGCCACCAGAGGGCAGTATTGTTGACCTGGTAGTTGGTGACAGTGAACTTTCTACATTGTTAGCCCAGGTCAAATCTGCTAATTTAGTTCAAGCATTACAAGGTAGGTTTGACAAATTGACAAAACACGTCTTGTACTTCGGATTGATAGAAAAATGTAGGTCACTGTATATTTATCTTTTAAATTATCTATTTTTTTTTCAAAATTGATTAATTTTTTTATATTTGTATACATAGTCACAACTATTTCATTTACTGATCAAGTATAACTCAATTGTAATTTTTATAAGAGCAAGTGTACAGTTGTAACATTGTAAACAAAGAAATAATAATTGTAGGTAACAACCTGACAGTATTTGCTCCCACTAATGCCGCATTTACAAGACTTGGATCAAATGTTATCAATCACTTAACCCACAACCCATCTCTACTTAAAGGTAAGTCATATAGCTTTAGTTGTTTAATTTTGCATTCTCAGTACTACATTTTGTAGAATGTCGCAGCTGAATAGAATAATATATTAAAACAAACACATGTCAATAGCTTGAGCAATAACGAGATAAGACATACATATCGTGGACTAATTAATTATAAAACTTTCAAATTTTCATTACCAATTTAAATCAAGATCCGATCTTAGCGGTATGAACCTTCTATTGTTATGTCTTATAGTGCTTTAGTGTTCATGTTCATATGTTCATGTCAACCATTTTCTAGTAACCTCCTTTAGCAGTCTTATACAATTGTAATGTCATGAATTTTGAATTTTTCTTCCAGTTGTCCATGTGCCGAATTTCATATTCACCTTGGTGAGAATTCGAAATTCTGGACATGGTACAAGAATAAAAATTTTATTGGTATTAATATCCAAACAAAAATGGAACAATACAAGTAATGACAAAACAATGAACAAAATATCATACAGTTATACAAGTACGTATACAAAAATACTAGAACATCACTGAATGCAAAATCGGAAACTGCGGACTGAAATAGAGCTATATTTTAGTCTTAGATATTGACTAACAAACTTCTTATAATAGACAAAAAATTAGATTTATTACGTCGTAAAGTTTTTGTTTTACCAGTTGTACCTCTTTAATCCCTTTTATGCATTTTGTAAAAACTTGCTAATTCAAGATACGTTTTATAGCAATTTTGCATTGTTGACAATTGCTTTCTAGATTCAGAAGATGCATTTCTTATTCATCTTTTTTATTTGAATCTTATAGCTGCCTTAATGTTTATGACGATCACTCAATTTAATGTCAAATGTTTCTTGAATCTTTCAGACATTTTGCTTTACCATGTGATACCACATACAGAATACTCTGCTGGTCTTTTTAACAGAGAACGCCTTGGAACACTTGATGCCCATCACGATTCAATTAGGATCCATCATTCTGGTAGGATTTTATTAGTATAATGTAGATCATGCTTTTTACCCAATGGCGATTTATATACAGTTCATATTAAATTACTTTTGACCAAAATACATTATTACATGATAATATGGAAATCGTTGGCTCGACATGCTTGGTTCTTACAACATGTCTTCAATGTAATTGCAAAAGGTATGTACTTTATCAAGAAAAATGTAAATATCATTATCAGATCATTTGTTGTCATTGGTTCTGCTGGTGTTTTACTTTTAGATTGATTGGGATGGATTTTTAATTATTTAGATTAACGCAATACTATTACAGATAAATTCAATCCAATTGAGTTGATGTTCCAAAAGCATCAGAAGCCTTAGGCAAGTAACCGTAAAGTTTTTCTTATGTATTTTAGGTTCTAATTTTATGCGAATAACGGTAGAGTCATTAAAGCTGATATCGGTGCAACTAATGGAGTAGTCCACGTGATTGACCACGTGCTGATTCCTTTCAGACTTGCTGGACAGGCAATATTTGGATAAAATACTCATTTAATACATCATTGTGTATATATGTAAATAATGTTTTTACCGCCAAATTTATATAATAAAACTATAAATACATTTTATCCTTCTTTGTTTTTGTTTTGTGTGTTTTTTTCAGGAAAAAACTTACACTTATTTTAAAAAAGTCCATCAAAAAATTCTATGATGAAATTTAAATTTGCATTTTAATACAATTTCATCAATTCTACAATTAATTAAGATCATCCCCTCCCCCGCACACACAGAGGGGGTGAAAAATTTTGTAATTTCCTACTACAATTAATTGATAGTTTTAACGACGTTTAAGGACAATTGAAAACCATTTAGGCATCTCCTATGGTGTAATTTAGATTAAATCTGACCAGTTTAACATCAAATAAGATTTTTTTACAATCCTGGCACGTTTAAACTTTAAACTTTTATCTGCATGTCAGATAAACCAAAGAATTAACATACTGATTAGATGACACCAACATTGGCATTCATCTGTTTTATAACTCCAAACTACTTCTTTTAACATTTCTATTAATTCTACTAATGTATCTATAAATGAGGAAACTGAGTTTTTACCATCAAAGTTGCAATAACTTGATCACAAAACGCATTGTTCCAAAAGTATGTTTAAAGTTTGGAAGAACCAACCACGTTACTTGCTAAAATTAACTTTCATAGAAGTATCACACTTAGGCACCACATGAACAAAATTATCGAAAACATTGTTGTAACCCAGTGTTCTTACTTGATCCAAGTATTGATAATTAATGCAATTTAGTTACAACATTGTAGATTAATAAAAATGTCATGTTTATCGTGATTCATACTTACTATAATTAATGTCCGCTGGTAAAATCAATTTTGGCGATTAGTTTAAATATAACAGAGGAAACATCAAAAGGTAAGCTTCTACCAGGACAATCCTGTTTCCTCTATCACCTAGAACTGACCGCGTCGATACATAATTTTTAAGTTTTTATAAAATAAAACATTCAGCATTTCTTTGACATATGCAACATGTTGAATTTTTTATTTCATAAAACTCAGAATTCCCGATATGTTAAAAGCAAGATTTTCCCAATTTTCGAAGTTCGGCTCACACAAACACAGAGAGAGAGAGAGAGAGAGAGAGAGAGAGAGAGAGAGAGAGAGAGGAGAGAGAGAGGAGAGAGAGTTGATTTTAATTTGCATATATATGCAAATGACTCTGAGAGTTTAACTTGATTATTTTCTTTTTTCCATTAAAGAAACTATTGTTGAACTTCACATGAATCATATGAACACGTTATAGACATGCTTTTGTAAAATTTCTAAATGATCCCAAATTTCGAGACTTTGTGAATGCCATCTGTGCAAGTTAGCACAAAATAGGAGATGCGACTAATTCTTCATGTTTTGCTTGATATTTGGACATTGTACCTCAATTATAACCTCCACAAAAGGTTTCATCTGAAACTAAAAGACAAACGTGATAACTTCATTTTCTATTGTCAACTTTCCGTTTCTTTGCAGTAATTTCCATGCTTCCTCCTGCGTATGGTGTATATGTTTCACAATTAATACGTAATAGTAGAGCCTGTTCCTACCCGGGACTTTTTACAGCAGAAGAAGCTGCTTAAAATTAAATTGTTAACTTAAAGATGTTACAAGCATAGGCTACACAAGGCACTTCAAAAGGTTTATGGCCGTCATCACAATATTGATGGTAACTATCAAGTCACTGTGTCTGATACTGGGATATATTCGACTTACCATAGTTCTATGTTCCTTTCATCTTAAATTTGACTTTGCACTTTAAAGGTGTATCGAGCTAGACATGAGGTGCTTACCCTTCCGGACTACGCGGCCTCACTTACTTGATAAAACTTCACGTGTATAAATAAAGTAGCCAATTTTTAAAGTTTATTCTATGTATTTTTTGGGATTGTTAGTTGGACCTGTATGTTTGTGTTTCATTACTGATGCCATATAAAATTCATTATTTATTTATTTTTATTTATAAAGAAACAAATAATAATTAATGTATAACTCTAATTTTACACTAACATGGAAAGAAATACCTGTTTAATGTTGATGTGCTATATGTTGCATATTTCGAAAAATCATTCCTCACCAGTGACACTAGAGGCCAAAAAAATTGATAGATAAAGCATTAGCCAACTAATACTAGCATTTGGTACTAAAGGTATAACTCTACTAAGACATAAACTATGTGAATAGATATAAAATAACAAAGATGACATGAGATGATATGCACATCAAAAACACTACAATCACTTTCCTCAATTTTAATTCTAAAGGTCAACAGGGAGTTAAACAATTACCAATTACTTAATATACAATACATTTTTATATGTATTGTATATTAAGTGTATAAAAGAGCATACATAGGTTAATGTTCTATTTTACTCTGTCTTCTCTGTCTCTCTCTCTCTCTCTCGTCTCTCTCTCTCTCTCTCTCTCTCTCTCTCTCTCTCTCTTCTCTCTCTCATTCGTCTCCCTCTCGCTTGCGCTTCTCTTATTTAAATCATGCACTATACATGGTATGTTTTGTATCTTGTAACTATATAATTATATAATATCAAAGAATATTGTACATGTATAATGAATAGAAAAAAAAAAGAGAATTACAAAAAAAAAATGTAATAAGTTACTTTCACACTTAGCAAAACTGTCTAATTTTCAATAATTGCATTTAAACATTTTCGATGTTGAAAAAACAATTACTAAGGCAAAAAGTTATCATATTAATAGTAGAAATATACAACTGATGAGCAAAAAATAACTTTTTAAATGATACTGTAGAAATTTACTTTTTTTTTTTTTTTTTTTTTTTTTTTTTTTTTTTGAAAAAAAATCAAACACAGTGATACAAACAGTAATGTAATAATTAAAATTAAGATAACTAAATGACATCAGTTCATGATATAATTGATGTATGTGATTTCTGTTTGATGTTTATTGCTTTCAAGAATTTTTTTGCCCGTAAATTCGGTGACTGATTTTATAATTTAACCATTTAGATTTTTATTCTTGATTTCTTTACATAAGTTTGAATATGCATCATACAATTAAACTTTTCCGGCAAATTGTAACTTTTTTTTTTTTACATTTTGGCTTCGTATTAAGAGATTTGTAAAACTATAATGTTACTGTAAGTAAAGTAGAGACAAATGTTTCAAATGTAGATAGATAGATAAGATAGATAGATAGATAGATAGATAGATAGATAGATAGATAGATAGATAGATAGATAGATAGAGAAGAGATTGATAGATAGATAGATACACAAGACCAACCCCTCCTTTAAGGATCTTTAAGGATCCTTAAAGATCCTTAAATATGTCCTTAAATATCCTTAAAGGTGCCTTAAAGCCTCCTTAAAGTTATTCCATCTTTAAGGATCTTTAATGGACCGTAAAGGACTCTTTAAGGACATATTTAAGATCCTTAATGGAACTGAAATTTTAAGGATCTTAAGGAGGCTTTAAGATCGTTAAAGATGTTTCATAAAAACTCAATTTTTTTCTCAATTATTAATGGCGATTACATTCATTCAGTTAAAAAGAATGATTTGTTTTAGTATATTTTAATTTTTATAGTTTATACAACATAGGAGACATAGATAACGCCTGTCTAAATTCTAGTTTCTACATTAAGTTTTTGTAGAAGAGCCGTATGTATTTACCTAATAATACTTGTTTCTCAATTTAAAAATGTTACGAAGTGAACATATTGAAGTAAAAAACCAGTCACAGAAGATAATCATTCACTGACAAACTTTACCCAGTTGTGAATTTCTGCAATCAGGATGGAGTGCGTAGGAATAACGGCGTTAACCTTCTCTCTCTCTCTCTCTTCTCTCTCTCTCTCTCTCTCTCTCTGAATATTCATAATCATATACTCTCTCCTCTCTCTCTCTCTCTCTCTCTCTTCTCTCTCTCTCTCTCTCTCTCTCTCTCTCTCTCTCTCATATTCGGTTTTTGCTGACCTCTCTCTCTCTCTCTCTCTCTCTCTTGTACATTGAATTCTCGACTTGCACGTAAATGTATTTTAAAAAAAGCTCTCCTTTCTATATATTCAATTTTCTGAATTTATATCTTTCTGTATTTAATTCGCAACTTGACTGTGAAAATAGAAAATAGGTTATCCTTCCACATCACACACACACACCGGAAATTTCTGAATGATGTAACTATTGCCTTAGTATATTATGTGTACTGCAGATTGCAGAAAAAAATTTACTGTAATTTTTATTTTGGATGAAAAATAGACTCAGAACTTGAGATCATAGTTATTTATTATTTATTTATTTATTTATTTATTTATTTATTTATTTATTATTTATTTAGTTATTTATTTATTTATTTAATTATTTTATTCTATTTGATTTTAATTTATTTTATTTATTTTTTATTCATTTATTTTTTTTCATTTATTTATTTATTCATTTATTTATTAATTTTTTTATTTATTTATTTATTTTTATTTATTTTTTATTTATTTATTTATTTTGGTCATTATGGCCAATTATTCAATTGAAAAGCTGTTTGTAATTAACATACTGCTTCTTCTGTACAATTACATCTCTAATTATTACATATAAATAATAATAATTTCAAGTAACAGGAGTTAGAAAGAACAGATGTCATCAACATTCATTAAGCGATTAATACACTTGAATATCAAACACCAAGCACTCTGGATAACAAAATGAGGGCCACGGTTCTTTCGGATGGGAACCTTAAATAAACTAGGTCTGTCATAGTAGGCGTGGCACGATAAGAACCCTGCTGTAAATTGCCATTAGCGCAACAAACAGGCAAAATTTCTGTACTTTTCAATATAGTTGTCGACGTCTCGCTATATTAAACATATTCTTTAATGTACGTTAAATATACGTTTAAAATACGTTAAGCACCATTACTCAACTGAACTTATAGTGACTCACCGGTGCGGGTTCAACCTTTGACCAATTGAGAAAGGGTTTTTTTGTCAAATGTCTATTCTTGTTGGCTCCGTACTAGGGTAATAGAATGAGTTGTCTGTGATGTTTGAGAATAGTGTAAAAAAGTTAATTCCACCATTCTGAAACTGACCACCTCGATAAAACTCGACGTTGCATTGGACATAAAAACCACCATTACTCTACACAACGCTTTTTTTATGCCAAGCTATCATGCAAACAATTAAGTAACATTTTCTGACTTATTGACTGTTTCAACCATCTTGTAGTCTAAAGACTTAAATGTAATTTATCGTCAAGGTATTCCAAAATGTTATGTAATAGAAACAAAACTAATCCGATAAAAACGTACCTAAGTAGGTTATGGTCCAAGGTGAATTAGGTACATCTTATCTTGATTAATGTAAGGCGGATTTAATTAATTTAATTAAAATAATTTAATTTAATTTAATTTAATTTAAAATATTAATTTAATTTAATTTAATTCATTTCATTTCATTTCATTCATTTCATTTCATTTCATTCTATTCAATTGTTTTATTTTATTTTTATTTTTTAAATTTAATTGTATTGTATTTTATTTATTTATTTATTTATTTATTTATTATTTATTTTATTATTTATTTATTTATTCTATTTATTTTAATTTATTTTATTTATTTATTTATTCATTTATTTATTTTTTCATTTATTTATTTATTCATTTATTATTATTTATTTATTTATTTATTTATTTATTTATTTATTTATTTATTTTGGTCATTATGGCCAATTATTCAATTGAAAAGCTGTTTGTAATGTTAACATACTGCTTCTTCTGTATCAATTACATCTCTAATTATTACATATAAATAATAATAATTTTCAAGTAACAGGAGTTAGAAAGAACAGATGTCATCAACATTCATTAAGCGATTAATACACTTGAATATCAAACACCAAGCACTCTGGATAACAAAATGAGGGCCACGGTTCTTTCGGATGGGAACCTTAAATAAACTAGGTCTGTGTCATAGTAGGCGTGGCACGATAATGAACCCTGCTGTAAATGCCATTAGCGCAACAAACAGGCAAAATTTCTGTACTTTTGCATACAGTTGTCAACGTCTCGCTATATTAAACATATTCTTTAATGTACGTTAAATATACGTTATAAAATACGTAAGCACCATTACTCAACTTAACTTATAGTGACTCACCGGTGCGGGTTCGACCTTGACCAATTGAGAAAGGGTTTTTTTTTTGTCAAATGTCTATTCTTGTTGGCTCTGTACTAGTGTTATAGTGATGTTTGAGAATAGTGTGAGAAAGTTTATTCCACCATTCTAAAACTGACCACCTCGATAAACTCGACGTTGCATTGGATATAAAAATCATCATTATCTACACAACGCTTTTTTATGCCAAGCTATCATGCAAACAATATAAGTAACATTTTCTGACTTATTGACTGTTTCAACCATCTTGTAGTCTAAAGACTTAAATGTAATTTATCGTCAAGGTATTCCAAAATGTTATGTAATAGAAACAAAACTAATCCCGATAAAAAACGTACCTAGGTAGGTTATGGTCTCAAGAGTGAATTAGGTACATCTTATCTTGATTAATGTAAGGCGGATTTAATGAAATTTAATTTGATTAAAATAATTTAATTGAATTTAATTTAATTTAAAAATTAATTAATTTAATTTAATTTAATTAATTTAATTTAATTTAATTTAATTTAATTTAATTCTTCAATTGTTTTATTTTATTTTTATTTTTTAAATTTAATTGTATTGTATTTTTATTTATTTATTATTTAATTATTTTTTTTATTTTGCTACTGTAATGTTTTCATTTTGACAAAACCATTTTGATTTTATACCCCAAAACTAACCTTTTAACACAAATGTTATCATTATTTGGTGTTCTTCGTCGTGTCCAGAATTAATAAAATGATACTTGAAATGATGAGATCTGAAA
Source organism: Tegillarca granosa (assembly GCA_029721355.1). Classification (NCBI taxonomy): domain Eukaryota; kingdom Metazoa; phylum Mollusca; class Bivalvia; order Arcoida; family Arcidae; genus Tegillarca; species Tegillarca granosa. Next base: position 764 of record JARBDR010000483.1, on the reverse strand, counting down.
GAAAAGCGAAATACATGAAAAAACACTTGAAAATAAACTTAACAAATATTGTAACACTAGTGCGTGTCTCAAATAGGAGTTGAGCGACACTGATCCGTAACTTTTGCTTTTTTATCACAAGGCCACCAAGAAAATCTAGGATTTATATCCAGGATTTCAATTAAACCTAAAAAGAATGTATTTAAAATTACGTGGCATTAAAAAATAAAGGGAGAAATATCTGATAATGGTGGATAGATAAGAAACCAGAACCAGTTTACTATCTTCAGTTTTATTGGAGATGTTTTATGTATCAACACAAATCTTTAATACACATACATCTTATTAAGACATTTAAAATTCATAAGTTAATAAATTATAGAAAATCTAGACCGGATGGGTCTTCGAAAATAAATACATTGGAAAACTACTGCAACAAAAGATTGTATTGCTACATCAACACATTGTAAACAATCAGAAAAGGAAAAGATGGAGCACATTTTTCACGAGAGGCAACATAAAAACAAATTAATTTAAAACTAAGGTTTGTTCCCTCATGCACAGCATTCCTTAGCTGGATTTGGATTTATATGATTTTGAAACTTTAGATTCATTATTTTCAACTGTTTGGCTTATATTATTTCTGTATCAAACTTTTCGGTCTTAGTGTCACTGATGAGGAAGGAATTTCCGAAATGTGCACATCTGGCACATCAAAATTTAACTGGTATTTGTATTATATTATTATCGACAGGGCAAGAGCTGCCTAGGTTCAATATCTACTT
>JARBDR010000482.1:0-107264 GCA_029721355.1 Tegillarca granosa | reverse complement strand
GGAAATCATTTTTGAAAATTGCTTACGTTTTCCTGTTTTTAGGTGTGGAGGTCTTTTGTTTAAATCATTCATTGTTTTTTCATCATTCTCTGATTTTGATTTATATTCATAATACATCAGTACGTTATTTTGCTGTGATATTCCTTTTCCTGCATTGGTGAATGACTTTTTACGCGAGGTCTGAAAAGAATATTTTCTACTGATTGTCTTTTCAGAATGCATGTAATTATAACGCTGAGCATGTGCATGTTTTTCGTCGGTCGATTTTGATATACTGCTATTTGATTGATATAAATCATCACCGCTTAATCCTCGTTTCGATTCCTTAGGACACTGATTCGACAATTTTCCGGGTTGATCATTTCTGATCCTTGCCTCAGCTTCTGACCTATTTCTCTTACGTTGACCTTTTTTCTCCTTTTTTGAATTTTCTCCTCTTGAAGATTTTCTTGAGTTTGAAGAAACTGAGCTTCGTTTTCTTTCAAAACCAACAGAAGCTTGATTAAAATTTTCAGTTTTAGAAAGTATTTGAAAATCGTGGTCTGATTTTGCTATGGAGGCCAGTAGCCGTTCCCTGGACACAGACATATAACTTTTATCTACTGGAGACACTGGACGAAAATAACTGGATAATTGTCGTTTTTCGCGTTTACTTCTATTCGTTATTGGTAATTTCTTATAAAAGTCTGGTTCATCATCACATTGTTCAAGATTATCTGCACTGCTTGTAGAATCTCTATATCGTAAAGGAGGGAGTAAGTTGTTTCTGAGCAACTTACCGGGAATCAAATGCAAAGGGAGGGCCTTCTTATCATTCGGGTACAATTTTCTTGCAGCTTCTGTACGTCTTTCATTATTTTTCACGTCATCCTCACGGTTTTGACTTGCATTTTTCAATTCTCTGTAATTTAGTGGCGGCAAAAGATTGTGTCTTCTTCTTGTTTGCTTCACGTTTTGCAATAATCCGCCTATGCTCTGTTCATCGACTAATGAAGATGATAATTTACCAAACAAAGGTGAGGTTTCAGAACAACAAGATAATGGCGACTGGTTTCCTGGAGTTAATGTACTCGGCGTTAACAGTTCAGGCGATGCTTGTCTAGGAGATAAATTGTTTCCATAATGTAAAGAAGGCATGAGTTCAATTTCGGCGTAATTGTTCTCTACTTCATCGACACACCTTTCTTTGAAAAACGGTCTTGAACCTCCAAATACACGGGGTTTATTTTTAGAATTATCTTGATCGGAAGGTGATATGTCAATAGCCGGTAGATTTAGTCTGCCCTCTTTTATAGAACGTTTGGATACATCAGTATCAGGAAAAATTGTCTCTACTGAGTAATAAGATGGAAATTGATTTGTGTCGTCGGTTTGTTCAACTCTTTTTAGTTTCTTTTTCCGGAATCGTCGACCTCTGAACTTTATAGTTTCGTAAATATCATTACCATCCTTTGAAATACTTTTTTCTTCATTTATATCAATGTTCGACAATCTCCTACATGGAGAGATTTCCTTGGAGTACTTATTTGATATATCACAAATTCCAATTTCTTCATGATTCCCGATTGCTGATACCCCACTTTTACTAGTTTGTTCATTTGAACAAGGTCCATAACTAGTATTCTGAAATCCTTTATCTTTGCCAGGTTTTATCCTGTTGTCATCTAATATAGAATTCTGCAGTGATAATGTTATTTCCTCGCTTAAATCCGGTACTTGATATAACAAAGATCTTATGCCTACTGGTTCTGACCAGTTTGTTTGACTTGCTGGTGAAGGATTCGATTCACATAAATTTAAGAAGCTACATGCAGAATCGTCAGTGTCCTTCGTCGGAAAATACTGTTGATGACTTTGCCATCATCTAAATTTTTTCTGCAGATAAAAAAATTATCAGTCTTAAACGATACTTGAGCCTAGCACAAAGAACTTATTATTTTTTCAAAAAAGATTTAAAATCATCATTTTTAAATTACATGAAGCAAAAATAATAAACAAATAAATAATAGAATAAGTATATAGATAAGAAAATAAATCAATAAATGGGTAATTAATCATAAAAATTAATTAATTGAAATTAATCCAATAATCTAATCATGAACGAATATATTCAATAACATGTATTAATTAAAAATTTAAATAAATAAATAGATAGAAGATAAAACAAAACCAATCTATCGCTTAGCCTTAATATTATTATTTTATCGCATTTTTTCTCATTATATTCTCGCAAAAGTAAACATGTATTACATATAACGAGATTGTTATTTGTCTCTTTACTTTTTTCCTAAAAGACTGTAGTAATTAATTAAGGATGGTCATAGAAACAGCGCTTAAAATAAATACTTCATCATTTAAAAAATGTTTGTCAATATTTAAAAACAGCGATACATAATATTTTACAAAAAATACCTGTTAAATTGGAAAGTACCATATGTAAACACTTTGGAAAGTAATATATAAAAAAATAATCCGAGAATTCAAAAATAAACGAACCCAAATTTAAAAAAATCTATATCAATCCAAAACCAGCTAAGAAATGCTTTGCATGAGGGAACAAAACCTTAGTTTTTTTAAAAAAAAGAATAATAATATAACAATCAGGACGGCTGAAAATTTTGCCACAAAGTACATTTTCTGACAGGCACAAAGTACTGCCTACAGAGTTATGGATGCCCTCGGGAATGTTACTCTACCAGAGTTGTACCCGCTCAGAAACTCGGTTATTAGTTTCATTTCACAAAGCAATTACAATTTATTATGAATTTTTTTCAGCCACTCAAAATCTAAAAAATAAGTTTTGAAAATTTCTGATGGAATGAAATAATTAATTGAAACAAGTAACTATCTATGTTCTACATTAGTATGTGTAAGACATAAATTTACCTTTACCACAAATCTTGAATTTAAATACATTATTCTTACCAAGTCTCTTCGCTCTGAGAGTGAACAACCTCACCCTTTAGTTCTTTGTATTCTAATGCATATCATCTTAAAAAATGATCAAGGAAAGACCGTGATTGTTGCTAAGAGGAGCGGACACTCTGGTTAATGCAAAATTAGAAAACATCTGTCTTTTTCAGGTTGTATTTTAAAAAAAGACACTGCAACCAATACTAGGGAATGACATATTAAGATGGTTCATGAGTTATGCTGAGAAATGTCGCAGGTAAACCAAAACACGGACCGTTTTGTAAATAAAAACTAGGTCTTTTACAAGTACGTTTTTTTAAATGTTAAAATACACCGTCAATAACATTAAAATCGGTCGCATTATAATATGTATTGATTTTGAAAATGTGCTGCATTAATGATATTATTGTTTATTGTTAGTTCAACGTTTTAAGAAATAAGGACCGTAATAGTATAATAATACCAGACATCTTCACATCTTCTCAGCCTGATAAGAATGGATCCTTGGTGTTAAAAAATATAAATCATCGGCTGAAAAAGTTTCATAAAGTGTATTCAATATAGGAGTAGGACCAGGATCTATATACATCTTTATGTGACATATCTTTGACTTTGGGAACAAACGTCTTCACTCATGACATTAACAGATGATTGAAAAAAAAGCGAGATATTGCAAGCCAAGGCAAATCAAGGCCCTTAAAAGTTTATAGCCGTCATCACAATATTGTTGTCAGTATGAAGCACTGTATTTTAGACTTTACTTGATATTTTTCGATCCTTACCATAGTTCGTGTTCCATTTTCTCAAAATTGACTATTGGCACATGACGGGTGTAGCTAGATAGACAGGAGGGGTACTTACCCTTCCGGAGCACACGGCCTCACTTCCTTGATGTGAAAGCATCGTTGTATAAACAAAATTTGCTAGTTTTAGATATAAATGGTTTTGAACTGTTTGCATCATTAAAGAAAAATGCAATAAGAAAGGCACAAATGGATTAAAAATTATCAACATACATATAGTTTTTAAAATACATTATATTTTACAGCAATTTTACAATAATTTTTTTTCGACATCAAAGCTACATGACTTCATTATTTAACACACACACACACACACACCACACACACACCAGGGTTTTTACAATGCCAGTAAACACGAGTTATTGCGAGTTATTATTTGCAGATGGGAGTGCTTTTATTATTTTCAATCGCCCTTGCGATAGTATCGTCAAAATTTAAAATTCCATATTTTCTTTCCTTTTTCGACAACGAAATTATTTGTTTTTAGCATCATCTCTAAACTGCTCAATATCAACACACTTTAATGCATTTATTAGTAAAGCTTTCGTTGTATGGTGTGGTGTAGAAACTTCTGTTTAACAATTTGTTCTATTCGGTATGTTTTGTGAGTATTTCCTTGTAAACAAAAGGATTTTCCAATGATTCAACCAAATTTTCAGCGAGGGGAAAAACAAGTTGCTGATATTTCAAATAAGAAATCTTGCTTAATTTAGATTCGATAGTCTCGACATTTCATTTATATAATAAAACAGTTTTCCTCTCAGGTGTGATTATTTTTGATTTTGTTTGATATTTTATTTCTAATAAAAGAAATTCTTCAAATTTCTTTTATATGGGTTGAAAGAAAAATGGATACGGATTGTATTTTATTATTTAATTTTATTTATTAAATTAGATTAAAAAACTTTTAATAATTATTAAAATATTATGAATAATTGAACCATATATTAAACAGCCCAAAAATGAAATTCATTTTATAAAGTGAGTTTTATAAACAAAAGTCTGCAAAAATTGTCAAAAGATTATATAGCACATGGGAACTCAATGTTGTTAAACTAATATGAGGATTTTTAAAAATTTTACTGCTCGTGTCAGAATTTCAAGATTTTTCTGCCCTCTGAAATGCATTAACCAGGTAGACATTCAGAGTTCTAGGCTACCAACAAGCTAAATTTGTACAGCTCTATTTACAAAAAACTACATGTTTTGTAGGCATTGCGACAACTATTGCATTAGCTAACAATTCGAATCCTAGTTAAATAAAACAGAAACTGAGAATTTCCAATCTTTACTTTTATCATTTGTTGTCTTATAATTGAAAATATCAATTCAAATTCAAAACTGGGTTTATATATGAAAATATCACAATATCACTTCTTATACATGCTTTAATTTACAATACCCTAAGAATATCTAGAAAAGCAGATATTTCTTTTTTAGGTAGTGAAATTATTGACAAGGAAATAAATTTTCTCTGCTTGATATGCATCAAGTAAAATGTTTACGTTTTAGAATAAGATCAAGGTCTAGTTGAAAACTTTGATAGTTCTTAGAAAATTAAATGCTAATATTATTTCAAAAATGACCAGCACAGCAATTTACCAGTATATATACCAATATACCTAAAACCTCTTTTTAGTGCTCTAGAAGGGTAAAATCTTTCTAATTAGCCACATCCGTTACGTGTAAAATCAAATTCGATAATGAAAGTGACATTGAATTATTGATCAAATATATACAAGATAATTTTTGATCCAGCAACAAAATTGTAATGAGAGTCATGAAACTTTTTGGGGGTCTTGATAAGCCAAGGTTTCAATATCCCTTAACCAACAATTTAATGTAAAGTTTGGTTCTTTGTATAAATTTGCATAATAGAAACATACTCTACCATATCGTATTTACTGTTTTACAAACAAAAATGCCTTGTGTTTTGTAATATGATTATTTTTTAACAAACAGTTATTTGTAGGAAGTTTGTATCGTTGAGTAAATTGAAATTCTGGAAGTGGGAATTAGCTCTACAATACCATATTAACTGTGAAACAAATATAAAAATATTTTGTTTAACAATAAAATTTTCCAAAAAAACAAATGGTTAAGCAGTAGGCAAAAATTATGACTTTGCTTTCTGATGTGGTTCTGTTTTAATTGTGGATGGAAGACTCTTAATCATAAATAGACGACGTTCTATCTCAAAATAGTATCGTAGTAAGCTTGAAATAAAAGATAGGACTGATTCTTTAATGTTTGCTTTATATTTGTACTAATACCTCAGTTATGACACACACGAAATGCTAAAGTAGACTTTATTTCCACTACAGGGACTTTCTACAAAAAAGCAAGCTCCTTAAAAAATAACAAGTTGACTCGGGGATATTGCAAGCCTATGTTATACAAGGCCTTTAAATGTTTTATGACCGTCATTACAATATCGTAAATAATATGAAGCCGCTGTATTAAAACCGATACTCGATATGTTTGACGTCGTTTTGTTCCATGTTTCATTCATTTTCAAATTTGATTTTGCATGTGGCGGGTGTAGCCAGCTAAACAGGGGGTGTTTTACCTTCCGAATCACAAGGCCTCACTTCCTTGATGGAAATTTAAGCGTGTAACTAAATAAGCCAGTTTTACCTTTGTTTTTGGGATTGTAATTTGGACATGAACTAGTATGATTGTGTTTTATTTTTTATTTTATTTTATTTTATTTGTTTTATAACACCAACTTAATTTTTCTCCACAAGTGAAGCAGAATTTAAGAACCAGTCGTATCTTTAATTTTAAGCTTACTATGATAGATGACATTCGCATATTCTCCAAATTATAGAATATAAAGACATACAACTTTGCTATAGATTTGTATATGGATTCAAATACTTTTGGAACTTTAGATTTATTAATTCTTAACTGTTTGGCTTACGTTTTTATCCATCAAACTTTTCGGCCCCTAGTGTCACTGATGAGGAATGATTTTCCAAAATGTGTACATGTGGCCTCAAAATTTATATATTCGCTTCAATTCTTCTCTTCAGGTTTAACCAATTTTTATGTTAACGACTCACTGTGAATGATTGTTTTAGATATTCTTTTTTATAAATTAGTTGGGATGAGTAATGGTGTTTAACGTCAAAGTCAAGAATATTTCACTAATATCGAGACGTCGCCAACTATAGGCGAAAGTGCAGAAATTTTGCCAGTGCGTTGCGCTGATGGCATTATACAAAAATAATAATAATACCTGGTTTAAAAATATATTACAATAGATAATGGCATAGAGTTTTCAGTTTTCACATTTCTATGAAATTACCTTAAAAATGACCTTATTTTTCATCATATTTTAATTTAGATCAATATTTGTATTTGTCTTTCTGAATAAACCCAGTATAAAGGATAGAGTTATGACATAAATACTTCAATTTTGAATGCATATTTACATCTTGACCGAAGGTAAGGCTTTTGATGTCTCATTAACTGATCTTAGAAATAGAGTCAAGGTCAACCTTGGCTTAGTTTTTTACCTCTGGTTTTGTCATGAAGTTCCCAACTTTCGCTGTTTTCAAGATTTAAAATTAAGGGCCATGTTCTATGTAAATCATCTTTATACATTTGATACTTTTTACCATTTTTTTTAAAAATATCGATGATGCACTGTCATTCTACACGAAGCCAAGGTCTAAGGTCAGGGCCATGTCAATATTGATAAAACAAGATAAAACCATGAGATTGAGAGGTTAGTTACAACTATTCATATGCCAGATGAGAGGTTAGTTACAACTATTCATGTGCCAGATTGGCATTAAGACCCATGGACAACTTGTTTGTATCTCTCATTGTTAATTCGGACCTCGTAGGCCGAGTGATCCAAAAGCCGCGCTTACCAATCACCCGCCTAGGTTTGAATCCCCACTGGACAGGTCCTTAAGTGAGAATGTCAGCTCCCATTCTTAAAGTCGTTAGTTTTCTCCTGAACTTTGGTTTCCTCCACCTCCACCATTCCTTTAATGACAGACTCCATAAAGAGGAATAGTGTTTACTGGGGCGTTAATTACTATAATCCAATCTAATTCAATATTTGTCAATTGTTTCCGACAAAACTTATTATTATCACAAAATTAATCTTAAGTCATTATATATGTATATGTAGGGGCATCGCTTAGTGAACACGATTATATTAGGCTTTCAGTTTCTACACAGTTGAAACAAATCTTTTTTTCAAAAAATAATTCGGAATATATGTGTTTGTCTCACGCTTGTTACATTTGATGCTGATGTTGTTTAGTAAAAATGTGTGTCTTATTTTAAATTTCACATCAGAAGAATGACGCAAAGGTCTTTTTTTAGCTACTACTTCCTTTTAAAAATAATACCAGGTTTATTGATGTTTGGGTTGCCTTTTACGATTTCGGACCAAAGTGTCGCTCACACTTTTATGATTATACATCTAACTTCGACAATCAACTGTTAAGAAAGTTTGCTATTCAATGATCGTAATTTTTTCCGAGATCTCTGCGGTTTCTGTCCGAGAAATGGCCACCTTAGTATTATGAGTAAATCTTGACTGCGAAGAGATCATTTCATTCAAATCCATTAAAAATTGATAAAAAAAATCACCTTTATGAGGTTTCAGTTTCCGGTGGACTTTCAATTATATTACAAGCAAAACAAAAAATTATGTTATCTAACAAAAAAAGGTTTTAATCGTAGCTCAGTTTTACAATCAGATTATTTCTCCTTAAGAATACACCCTTTTAAATATTGGGCTTTAGTCTCAGTGGTTTAACTATTACCAATTTGCAGAAATTTATACAAGTACCTGTAAAACAAAGCCAAATCAACGTGCATTTATAATAAATAGTCGGGTCATTGATGCCATGTGCTTGGCAAAACATAAAACGATAAATAAATAAATAAATAAATAATATTCGTAAGAGTTGTCAGATCTGTCGTTATTCGAATATTAAATGCTGCCTACGAGATAATTCAAATACGAAGAAAAGTGATTGTTACTTTAATTAACAAACAACGTTACACAAAAAAAATTACATGCTTTTACTGAAGATACTGTTTATTTGACGATTTCTTGTACAAGTATTATGTTAATATATACATTGATAGTTGAGATATTCCCAGTTAGTTAATACAAATCACAACCCTGGATGAATGCAAAAGTATAAATGTACAATAACAAATTTAAGATATTTATCAGAATTACAATTAAGATATAAATTTGAATCAATTTTGAAAAATACAACATAGCGTCTATGTGTTTGGATAACGGAACAGTAAATAAGTTCTGAAATGCAATTATCATAATATATATTTTTAGTTGTTCTTTCACCTTATAGATTATAATTGTAACAGTAAAATCATATGTTTGTCTTATTCAACAGATTACTTTTATTTACAACAACTTTGATGAACCAATTTTAAAAATATGTTACAAGATAGACGCATTTGTATGCTTCTTTTTGCAATAACATCTACTGATATTCATAAACTAGTAAGAATTAACGAAGACCAATTTAATTTAAAAATGTTGAAAAATGATAAGAAAATTTAATGTTTATCACGAAACATCTAAAATGCTATAATAATATATTTATTATCTAACGCTCTTGGGAAAGTTTAAGATAATTTGGTTTTCATGATATAACATTGATTGCGAATGTACCAAAATTAAAAAGAAAAGGAATTCTAAGATTTAACTAGGACATATCGAAACTGCTTATTGCAGAAATATTAACTTTAACATATCACTTTTACAGCAACAAACATTGGATGTAACATTCATAATCATTAGTTTTTAGAATTAAGTCTCAGTTTATAGCAGGGGACCGATCGAAAACTACTTTCAAATAAGATGAAAAACTAAATTTAGGGGCTAACAACATAAATAATGTTATAAAATGTATAACTATAATCAAAAGCATTATAACGCCATGTTGCAAAGTCGTTATGATTCCATTGGGTCTGAAATAGGGTACTTAAATTGAAGTTGAATTTAAAAGACTATTTTTAACATCAAAATGATTTTAATTAAATGTTGGGACTCTGTGATATATATATATATATATATATATATATATATATATATATATATATATATATATATATATATATATATATATATGTCGAACATTTGATTAAATATACCTCGAAAATCAAGAAGTTAAAAACACCAGTAAATCACTTAAAATGAGTAGTCTGTCTTATAAAAAAGGCAATAGTTCTTAATTGAATTCCTTATTTAAACTCATGAGATTAAATCCGTCCAAATAAGCTTGATGTATGTGACAAGTGGTATGATATTTCTGACAGCACAGTTTATATTATTGTGTCACATATTCAATAACAAGATGTTCCATTAATAAGCTCCAAGATATGATTAAAAACTAATTTAAAATTTCTATCGAAACAAATTTCAGAAGTAGAATTCGAAACGTTCCTCAAGTTCAGGAAAATTTTAAAAAATAAAAAAAGCTTACATTGACGGAATGAGAACTTTTTTCAAAGAGAGCATTTATCCGAGCTATTTACCAAAATATTTCTACGGGGTACTGTTTTTGAATATCTGAAAATCTTGTGTGCTTAATGAAATTATTGTTAACTTTTTTCTTTTTATGAATAATTACTATTAACATTACTAAATTTAAATTAACTTTAAAATACACAAGAACTTTTTAGATAAATCAATAGCTCTAATTAAAAGTAATTGTAGATAACTATAATCTTCTTTGTACATTTGAAGTGTTTCTCTGACATTAAATTCAAGTATGCCTGTTTCATTTTCTGTTTAAGGTAATGTTTTTACAATAAAATCTGATCACAAAACAAATCGATAAATACAACAAACAATATGTATTAAAAAACAATACGACAGACAAAATTTGGTTATAAAAATGATTGTAGAATGACTAACTGACAAAAAACACAATCATGAATATTTACATCATTATCATTAATATATCAGAATCGGCGTTTTATTGATTGGTATTTCTATTTCGATTCCTATTGCGTCGTCGTCCCTTACGTCGTCCCCTACGTCTCCAAATTATTCTTCCACCTGCGAAAATAAGAACATAAAAAAAATTGAAATATTAAATGAATTATAGTACTTGTTTAAAAACTTTTCGTTCAACAAGAAACAAACAAAGCACGGTTTACAGAAATGGTTTTAGCTATCTTCCGGAGCCAGGATGCACTTGAGACAAAATTATATACAAAAAATATGAAAAACAAATATAATGTAAATGTCAATAAACTTTATCGTTTACCATTTTGAAAAGTCTATCTAAGAAAGACATTTTGAGCTATGTTTCTAACAAAAATACTTGTTAAATTTGTATGTGTCATATGTGCCTATTTCGGAAAAACATTAATCTTCAATGAAACTTGGAGCTGATAAAGTTGACAGATATAAGCAGAAGCAAAACAGTATTGAAAAATACTAATCCAAAATTTTAAAATTATATGAATCAATTTCTAGCTAAGGAATGCTTTGCATGAGGCAAAAAACCTTAGTTTTAAATATGTTTAAAAAAAAATTAAAACGGCCGATAATTTTGCTCCATGATATACATTTTCTGCCAGCACATAGTACTGACTACTGAGTTAAGGATTTCATCATGACTTCTAAATGGGCCTTTCTTATTACAACCATCGAAGGTAATAATTGTTTTTATATATGCTTTTGTGGTGTGTTTCAAGTCATTTATAGAACTGGCAAAAAATTCTTTTTTCATTTATTTTATTATGTTGGTCAGTTGTAGCTTATTCACTAAACAATTATTGAATTATCCGGATTAGTTACCAAACAGAGCATGTGTCTTTATTATTAAATACCAATCTATGAAGGTGGTGCTGTAAATTGAATCGTGATGTTAGATTTAAATTCAGTAATAATAATAATAATTCCACCATCTTAAGAAGGCCACGTAATTTTGAATTTATTGTTTTTCGATGGAAACATAAAACTAAAATAATATTACATGATTACATGTCCAAACTGAAAAAAACATCTACTGAAGGAAGTCATCATAACATATGAAATAATGGCTTATATAGGAAGCTACAATTACAATTTCCATTTCCTTAAATCTGACATTTAAGTTACTGTGCTAATTAATGACTTAAGTGTTATTTTTGAAAAGTCAAATTTGATTAATGTTTTCTCACAGAATAATCTAAGACTTGATTTAACTAATAAATCTCACTTAAAGAGTAATTGGTGCAAAGATTGCCTCATTTGATGAAAAATTACATTTAATGATGATGTATATAGGGTTGTATTCCAACCTTATGTCTCCTGTGGGAAAACATGATGAAGAAAAACCGAAAAATGGAAGGACAAATTACAGTGTGTGTTCATTTTTGTTTAATGCTGGATTTGATTTATTAAGTTGTTCAGAATATTACGAAAATGCAGTCTTGATAAATGCAAATTAATGATTTAGAAGAGCGATTATTTTATTCTAACACATGAAGGAGTGCGCATTTATAAGTTTAAGAGATTGGCGGGATATTCTTAATTAGTTCGGATAAAGCATAATATTAATGTTATTTTGTTTTTAAATTATTAATCAGTAATTACAAAAGTGCAAATTTGGCACATCAAAATCAAACAGGCATTTTGTTAGATAACCCTGGGCGGGTACCTTAGGAAATAAAACTCCACTTTGTGCTGACAGAAAATGTATCATGCATGAAAATTTTAAACGTCTTACTTGTTCAAACATGTTTAAAATGGTTTATTCCCTTGAGAAATGCAGTCCTTAGCCAGATTTAAATTCATATAATTTTGGAACTTTGGATTCATTAATTTTATAATTTTTGTTTCTGTCATGTTTTCGGCCCCTTGTGTCACTATTTCCGAAATATGCACATATTTTACATTAAAAATTCAACAACAACTATTTTTATTAATCAATACGTTGCAATCAAATAAACAATTTTTTGATCCTTCAAATACCTCAGAGACCAAACCTCGTCGTTTGTTTTAAACATTATGTAAATTCCTAAATCCATCTTTTGATTACCCTTATTGGTATCATCATATTGATGTGTACTATTGCATATTAGTTTTACTCATTACGTCTAAAAGAATAATGTCAAATGGCACTGTAACATCATATTGTCTCTACTATCTTGTAAGATTTGTATAATTTTATTCACAAATTGATATCATACTTTACAATTCCGTTACTAAAGACTGTTGTTACTACAAAGATGTTTCTGTTTTCATTTGGTTTTATCTATACGTATTTAACTCCGTATCTAAAACAAGATGTCGTAAATGCTTGTTGTTTTCTATCGATATTTAGTTTATCCATATAATGCCATTTCATTAACAACAAAGCTTTCAATCTGCATAATTAAAGAATTGTCTGATCTGTTCTAAAGAAGACTTGGGATTTCGTAATGGCATGATGTGTATACTGGTGATGTACGCATGTGATGTACTATCCTACTTAATACTATGGGCACACAGACTGATTTTGACATGCATATTCACAGAGTCATTGGAATACCGTTCCAGAGACGCATTATTCTGGCATCAGTAGAAACAGTAATTACACATTTCTTTTAATGCAGAGCAAGGAAGAAAGCAGTATCTTAAGTTTTAAAGAACAATGTATTATTCTGACGTGTTTCGAGCCGACAACTTCTGAATCTTAGAAAACGCTCTTATTTTAAGGAACAAAACGAAAAACATTCAAATATATATTGCATTTAAAAATTCTTCCACAAAAATGTGATTTAACATAAATTATAGGGTTACATTAAACACACATAATCGCGCGATATTTTATAAACCGCTTGAACTGAATGAATAATGTACGTCAAGTCAGTGGGGGTTGATAACAGATTGAGATGTACTAAAGACTTCATCATGACTGGCTAGATAAACTTGAGATAAAGATTTTTGTCAGGCCAAGTCGAGTTTTCAGAAACCCGTTCTTCTGATTTTAGCTTCGACAGTGTAATGTAATCGTGACGGATACCGATATCGACATTTTGTTTCACTATTGCTTGATCCCAACAATCTGCATATTTATAGGATATAATGACAAAGTTTGGACATGACAATCTTGGTAATCTTAAAGCTAAGTCTATCCTTGACGGATATAAAATTGGTAAAAACTTTTATTTAAATTGTTTAAGACCTCTCGTGTCTATGACGTCAGACTTGATGACAATAAACAAATTTCGGTTTATCAGATTAATCTCATCACAAAACTTTTATAATGACGTTTTCTTATTGGCTCCCTCAGTTTCAATCATTCAATCAACAAAAACTTATTTATGCTTAAAATATTCAATACAAGGAACTACTTGTCCTTAATTTTAAAACGTGACATAGAAACAGAAAGAACATTTCTTTCTGGTAACAAAAGTAAAAAAAAAGAACAGATTTATTTGGTTTAAACTGAAGAAACTCACAGAATGTTTTGAGGTCAAAATGTTATTTTTTTAACACACAAACACACGGATAAGAATGTGAATATAACGTGTCCTATTAACAAAAGTACTAGTAAGTTATGTTAATATTTGGCTGTACTTACCTTAACAACATATTGGTTTGAAATTTATGTTAGTACATTTGTTTAGATTATTAATTATGTTAGTGAAAATAAGTACTTATTTTCACAGCAAATTTGTTAAAAAATTATGTTAGAACCTACACTGTACCTTTGTTTCAATCATATATAATGATAGTTCTTAACTCAAATCAATGTGTACTTACAAGTAATAATATGTATCTTATTAACAAAGGTGTAAATATATACTACAAGTAACACAAATACCTGCTAAATGCTGACGTCGTGCCATATATGCACATTTCAGAAAATCATTCCTCATCAGTGGTACTAGGGTCCGAATAGTTTGATAGACAAAAAACATAAGCCAAACAATTGAAAAATAATAAATCTAACGTTTCAAAATAATATGAATCCAAATCCAGCTAAGGAATGCTTTGCATGAGGGAGCAAACCTTAGTTTTAAATTAATTTCAAAAATTAAGACGGCTGAAATTTTGCTAAATCGTATATTTTTTGACAGCACACAGTACTGCCTACTGTAATTAATAAATGTTAGTGATGATTGTTTAAGATGGTGTAAGTAATGGTAGATTTATATTAGTATTTTGTGTTAGTGCTTACCTAGTTAAAATTGTTAGTAATTTTTAGTTCCATAAGTCGTCGTGAAAGTCGTCCTCCTCTGACTTTACTGACTCACCTCGGGTGCATTCGTACATCTGTATATATGTAAGTCCGACTGGGTCATATCTTGTCCGTCCGTTTAATCTTGTAGCTTTAGCACGTCCGGTTAATTCTCGAAGGTGGCCTTCACATATACAACGAATCTGAAACAGAAATGTAATTAGATTTAACCAAATATAATTTTATATGAATAAAGAATTACTAGTATCCGTGTCGGTGAGTTGAGTACAACTGTAAATGTATTGCATTACAACGCGTTGCGACAACCAGCAAAGTTTACATAATTTTTCTATATGGCTTTTGTTTACTAAATATACAAATCTGGGAGAAGTATCAAATTAAAAACTTATGTTTAAATTTCCTTCTAGTTATCTTAGTATATATATATATATATATATATATATATATATATATATATATATATATATATATATATATATATATATATATATATATATATATCATGAAGTTACACCAGTTACAAATAAATAAAAAAAAGATTAATAAATGGATAACTTAATAAATAAATAAATAAATAAATAAATCTGTTTATCTGCTTTGGGACGTGTAAAAAACATAAACCGATATATTACCCTTTGTTGTCATTAAGCTTTTTCACACTTTATTATAGTGTCAAAGACGGTCGTAAAAATAGATGTATTTTTATCTTTATTCATTACTTGGAATTAATATTTGTTGTTAGAGCACTGGCATGACCTCATGGCGTTGGATTTGGGCACCAATACAGAAAACGGCAGATTTTTTAAAGATTGGCAGATAAAGTCGTTTTCAAATTCCAGATTAAGTTTGTCTTTAAATCTTTATTCCATTATTTTCTTTTCACTATTGTGAATACTAAACAAATGTGATTATTAAGCAACAACAACGATTAAATATTATTAATCAGCTGTTTTATATTGGCACAGTTATTTGGCCACGGTGTGTCATATTGGCCCGAGGGTGAAGGCTTACCGAAATTAAGATTTGTTGGTTGCTATCTTGCTAATTAACACATCAGCAATTTTTCAGTTTTTCGGTATGAGAGCAGAGTAATTTTTTGCCAATGATTAAACTGAAGACAAATTTGTTTATTAGCGAGATGTTTGAGTGTGTACTAGGACCCGTATTGATCTGGCGCGCTCTAAAGGGAGACATTTTTCTTAAGGTGTTAGCTAACCGAGTCAGTGTGCCGTATAAAAGTCTACAACTTTCAGTCATGTTAACCTGGCACCAGGTGAACCCGTCATTACTCTGTTCTCTAATGCCCAGCGCTAAGCAAAGAGGTATTATGTCAGATGTCAAAGTATTATGTGGCTGGGATTCATTCTATGACCCCCATCTATCAAGGGGGACATTCTAACACTAATCTACTGAGAAGGTTGTAGCCAATTTAAAGGTTAAAGTGCAACAGCAAATTAATTTTTATAGACATAAAAGAATTTGTATAATCTATCGAAATCAGCCCTAAGTTTCCTTTTCTCAAGTTAGATAAATAGTCAAAAGCTATGCTCGTTTGACATTTTCTATGAACGGTGTTGTGTTATTGTTGAGGTTTATCTGATTCTCTTAGTCCATACCGTTTGCTTCGTCACGATTTGTATTTAGTACATAACATGAAATTATCAGTTGTCATTGATCTTAATATAATCATTGGCATCACCAAGACATCAAAACCAGAAGTATGTATCCTGCTTTTATCGTTTACAAAAAGAACCTTATACTTATCTTATGTAACGTATCAGTTTGAAATTTTGTAGGATGGATATTTAGATATTTATATGTAAAATATAACACGTTGTTTTATATGTAAAATATAACACGTTGTTTTATTGCTATCTATGTGCAAAAAGCACCAATCTCTTAATAAAGGTGGCGCTTGTGTAACACTTTTGAATTCTGATTGCGCTGGTTGGCTGTTAATCTCAGGTAAAGTCTCCGGAAAAATTGCGAACAGCGATTAAAGTCTCGGATCTAATTATGTTAATATAAGCTAAAATAAAGCGTTACGAACCGTTAACTTCGCAAAATAAATTGGCACAAAGGTAAAGCAACAGGAAATGCTATATAAACATGAGTAATGAGGGTTTTTGAATAATGTTTCTATGAAGATAAAATAAATGTGATCGTAAAAACGTTTACCTGAAAAAATGACCTTCCTCCATATCGAGCCGAGCGAGGATAGTATACACGGGCTATATTTCCTGGTCGACATCTCTCCATCTGTGATATTGGACGGCATAAAACCTCTCTGCAAGTAATAAAAATAAATCAAGATTCTATCTGTTATATCGAGCCGGGCAATCTTGAGATGTTGAAGACAACGTAGTGCCCGGAGAATACCACCGACCTTCGACAAGCGAACTCGCAAACTTTCTCAAATTATGATCTTTCGCGTCGGATTCGATACTAGATGCTGACATACACTGCCATCCATGTAGACCGCTCGGCCACCATATATAATCAAGCTTAAATAAGCAAATAGATGGGCTATTATAAAAGTTTGGAAGACATATTATTACAGTTTTCTAAGAAGTGAAATACCGAAGATTGAAACTGCACAGTACTATTTGACATCATAATGTATCGTTCTCTTTCTATTAAAAGAAATTGCGGCAGCGATTGTCGCATCCTAGGACATCTTATTCCAAATAAAAATAGAAGAGATTTATGTGAAAATGTGAAAAAAACTTTTGATTAATGTCATTTTAAAAGAAATAAAAATATTATTTTAGAGGCAATTTTTGTTTTCCTGATTTATTAAAACCTTTGATTTTATTTTTCTTTTCATAATAGTTTAAACAATGTTTCTGCAATGATGATATAAGAAAAAAAAATCATGAATCAGAATAAAAGTTGTATATACTTTTTTGATTTAATGCTTTTCAAATAATATGATTTGATTGATAAAAATGCATAATGACAACAGACATCTAGAATCATATTAAACACGTTTGCTAAATTTGACATATTTTTTCACAATTTAAACGAATAATCATTCTAATTTCTTATTATATTGACATAACACACATATTTACTATAACAGGAATTATTTCTTAGATAGGAAACATCAGTATTTATTCTTGAATTAAGCTTTTTTGTGTCGCATTAAAATAATTCGCTGTCATTTTTTAAGAAAAAAATGAATCGTTTATTTCTCAAAATAACGTAAATTTATCCGTTTGAAGTCAGTCACGAAGCTGTTTAAGAATATTTACAAACATATGATTATATGTTTGATATGTCACTCTTGATATCTGTAATGCTTATATCACGACCGTATTTTTTATTATTAAGAATGTAATGCAGAAAGAGGGCGCAGGATAGCATCAAAAGACAATACCCAATGTAACTAAGAAAATTTAACAACAAAAGAAACGAAACAAGAAATATGAAACAAGATAAACACATCTTGAGACTAAATATTATCGAACATCCAGATCTAGCATCAGAATTTTATCCAGTAGAACTCTACTTCTGTTAAAACATCAACAGTACATTGAATTAATACTGTTGGAGTCACAGTGATTGTGACAGTCAATTAGTCAAAAATAAAATTTTTTATTTTTATTGAATTAAGTTTGGTATTTTCCTTTACTTCAGTCTATTCGCTTTAAGCATCCGCGATTACTCTAAAATAATTCTGCAGAAAGGAAATTGTTGCTGCTATAAGAATTTTATAAGAAAATTGTGATGTTTACACCAGAAGTGATGATTTTGTGACGCATTACGCAGTATACACAAAAGAATCCATCATTTGCCTTCCTTGTTTTTCAACATGGGAAATCCCAATAGCGGTATTTTTTACAGTGTGCCGAAATATGCAAATGGTAGCCGCTGATACGCATAGCAATTTTCAGATACGACAAGACTCAAGCTAGTGGAAAATACCGAAATGAACTCAATTTAATTGAATCTGCTATAAACATTAAACATAATTCACGGTCACAAGTACGGTGACACAAACGGTAGTTTATATAACATTTCAATATGGATATTTTTTATATCCGTTTTGCGTTTTTTTTCTGAGGCGCATTTACTCATTATGTATCGTTTCTAAAATTAGCTGAAAAGTTGAACAATATTGAAACATACATTGTCAAAAATGATTTTTTTTTAATTTCAAGAAAAAAATAACCACAAAATAATATTCAGTAATTCTTATATAAGAACCAGTATGTTATTAAAGATAATTATAACATGAATTTTTTTAAAGTAAATTTATCAATTTTGATTATATATTTAATTAATTATTTCTAAAAAGATATTCAAAGGCATTGGGCAATATAATTTTGCAATTGATACGATTCGGTATTAGAAATAGAAAACACCAGTTAACCAGTATGTGCATCATATTAACCGATAAGCGATCTTTTTTTTTATGAATGTGAGAGTTTTTTTCCACTCTTTATATTTACTATTATACACAACAATTTTTCTACTCAAAGTAAATTCTGGAGGTTTTATCAATATTAACACATCAGATCTGGGTTGCCCCATTTTCGTTTGGCTTTTTAAATCATAAAATTTAGAAATGACAATTGCCACACTCGTTGGAAGGAGGGGGGTTGGTAAAATGTGTTTCTATACTAGTAAACTCCTTAAACGCTCAAATTTGGAAGGAAAATAAAAATATTACTTCATATTTACTTCATTTAAGATTACTTTTGTATTTTGTTTCAATTCCATTAATTTAAGAGAAAAAAAATGTGTCTTTTGAATTTTCACATGATTCTGTTAAATTATAGAATATTTCGTTCACTTTAAATTTTTAAAATTAAAAACGTTATGAAAAAAATTTAAATTTAATAACTTATTTTTACTGAAATATAGAAATTGATACCATGAATTTTATATATTTGGCGAAATTCGAGACCACTTAAAGACACTTTTAAAGAGACTGTAAATAAGCAATTTAAAAAAAGACTAACAATTAGTACAACTCGTGATTAAACTCCCGTCTGTTACCAGACTTTTCTTATCAACCTACTTGTTATAATAAATGGTCTAACATCTACAAAGCCTAATGGTTTGGTTCTGTTCAAAAAAGTTCAAAGTTTCAACAAGTGAAGACATTTGTTTGTACCCTTCACTAAAATTTTATTTAACTAAATGACCTAAAAATGACGATATTGAGCCATTTTTTAATTTTTATATAATTTTTTTTCATAAATTTTTTCTTAGATTTAATGGGAATGGTACAGAAATGAAAAGTATATTTATAAAAACACATACTTGTGTTTTGCACTTTGAGAGACCATGTAATCTTCTGTTTCAGGACAAGATCCATCTTCACAAAAACAGTTTTGTATGTATCTTAAATCTCTCTCCGGTGGTTGTCCCATCCGTCTCCTTATGGTGTCCCATACATCTGCACAGGTCGCATTTTCTGGACATATTCCGATCCTTGGTCTCTGAAAAACAAAATACAATACATAATTATACGCAGTCGTTTCTTTCTTTGATATACTCAATTTACTGCTCTATGAAAATTGGTTCGTCTTGGTTACAACCCGTTTGTGTATCGACCGCACATATTAAAAATGTTTACTTAGCCGCTTTCTGGAATCATATTACGTCTCTGTAATTTATTATCTAACACAAATATCTTCTTATAAAATATTTCATCTTGTTTTACTGTTTGGAAAAATAAGGCAGTTTTTCAATTTTTATCATGTGTATTTTTATAATCCAAAAGTTGGCGGGAGTGGGATCTTGACTTTTACCAGACCAACATTTGATTTGCTTTTTCATCATTGTTGTGTTCTGAGTTGCTTAAATGCTCAGACTTACATTTTTGGTGTGGGAAATAATTTTCAATATTTTAAAAATTGCTTCAATCCTAACATTGAATTATTGATACACTAATAAAAATAAGTAAATATTTTGTGTTACGTCAAGGAAAATATAATTTCACTTTTACGAAGTCGGCCAGTTGCACGATTGTCGAAAAAAGACGCACTATCGATATTGGATAAAACAAAAAAAAAGTATACTTTATCGCTCTCGATTGTTTTCAATTTGGCTTCGAGAGTAAGCAATTTCCTGAGCTGAATCTTTTGACCCCTCGGTAAGGATGTTTCGAGACAAAAAAGTCGCAGTTTTGAGCTATTTTTACGTATTTGTATTACCTAAAATTTTGGGTCAAAATAGAATAAATTTAAATTCTTAGATCAGTCAGTGATTTAATTAAATAGTTTGATAATTGACAACATCGGCACTATTCAACAAATAAACTGAATACGTTGTGTTTACTCAGTACAACTGCTCAAAACAAAAAACAAAATTAATAATAATAATAATAATAATAATAATAATAATAGTGATGATGATAAAATAATAATAATAATAATAAAACATGTGTGGTTTTAATAAAATTTATCAGATATAAAAATAAGTTTTTTTTTAATTAAAATACTAGTAGCTATTTGCTCATATTTATAAAGTAAAACAGTGTATAAAACCATTGCAGTTAGTATTCTGATTAATATCGATTGAATTTATGGTTGAACAACTTCTAGAAAATTTGATACAGTGATGCATAAAAGTGTGGATTAAGTAGAATATCGTTAGCTTGCTGATGTTAAATAATGTACTTAAACAAAAACAAAAAGTGAAATAAGTTATTCTAACCAAAGACTTATAAAACTTTTTTCAATATATTACTGGGGGGCATCAGTGGCATCAACGTCAGTGTTTTTTTTTTTTTTTTTTTTTTTTTTTTTTTTTTTTTTTTTTTTTTTTGGGGGGGGGGTTCCAGTTTACTCCACCACACCTTACTTGATGGCCTCTATCTAAGTTAATGTTTTCACAGGTGCGTAGAACGTCATTAATTAAATACCATCCAATCGATACATTACAAAATACGTAACATATAGTTTACATGAGTTTTAGACTAGTTATTAACTTTCCATTTTTTTTAAATCAGTATAGTTATTGTCAAAAGCCTGAATATAAAATTTTTGTTTAACAAAATAAAAACTCAACATTTTCAATATGTGATTATGTGATTTCATTTTCATTTTGTTTGTTATAATCAGCACATTGCAACTCCGCAAATTAAACTTACCTAATGCAATATAAAATCCATGTGTTATAATATAATTATCATTTTTATTGTATTATTTACCCTCTATTATCTAATTTATGTTAAAATATGCCCCTGCTGGTTTTATCTATCTATCTATCTATCTATCTATCTATCTATCTATCTATCTATCTATCTATCTATCTATCTATCTATCCAATTAATATAAGTGTTCTGACTGCTGTATTTAATTACGAAAATAACAACACAGATACAGATAGTTTCTGGAATAATAATAAATTATTTTATTTTATAAAACATTCTATTTAATAGAAATAATAATTATCATTTTTCCAAAAATAATTTTACAAAGATATTTTGAAGTTATTTTATAAAAATAATTCATTACTTTGTGAAGTGCCGATGCTCGTTGCATTCTGCTGGACTAATTCAATGTATCGCAACAAGTTGAATTTTTTTACGCCAAGTTACATTTCGTCACGCGAAGTTGCATTGCATTGCGCAAAGATGAATATGTGTTGCATTAAGTTGCATTGCGTTGCGCAAAGATGAATATGTGTTGCATTAAGTTGCATTGCGTTGCGAAAAGATGAATATGTGTTGCATTAAGTTGCATTGCGTTGCGCAAAGATGAATATGTGTTGCATTAAGTTGCATTGCGTTGCGCAAAGATGAATATGTGTTGCATTAAGTTGCATTGCGTTGCGCAAAGATGAACATGTGTTGCATTAAGTTGCATTGCGTTGCGCAAAGTTGAATTATGTCGCACCAAGTTAAATTATGTCACGCCAAGTAATAAATAACATTGCGTCGCACCAAGTTGCATATGTTATATAATTAGTGCCAGGTTATACTGCGTAGTGTCAACTTACAATGGGCCGCACAAAGTTAAATTGCGTCTCGCCAAATTGCGTTGTGTCACGCTGGTGTAAACAAGCCTTCTTTATCCTGTTTTGCGTTTCCTTTATTGCTTTGGCTGTTGTTACGTACATTCAATAAAGCTATAAATTAGGTATTTCATCTTGATGTGATAATGGTCTATTTTTAGCTGTACAACGATCATTGAAATGTAAAGATTCTTATATTTATCTCTTTAAGTTGCATCTGCTATCCAGCACATAATCAGATGTCTTTATTGCCCAATATATATTAATTACACAGTTAGTTTTAAGAAAAATACATTTATATTGGTCCCTATCGACATTAGTAATTTAATCACAGAGAATTCTCTACACAACTAATCTTCTAACGATTAACCTAACACCCTAATCTTTTATTTTCAGAGAGCCGTGATAAGAGCACTTTGTCTGATTTATTACGAATTTAGTAACATCTAAATGATGCTTAAGACAACTGATATTTACTGGAAAAGAGGCCCGCTATAAAATATACAATGTAAAACATTCACAATCTAAACCATACACCGGCCAAATCGACATCCTGATTCCGAAATGTTCTCGATCAAAACCAGTGAACGTTGTGAGGGAAACGCTATTCACTCAAACGTGGTATCGACGTAACATAGATATTCCCGAATAAAATTAAGTAAATCGCTACAAAACCACTAGATATGAACCTAACACCGAAGCAGCTGAACATTTTCTATTTAAACCCCTGAGTGTCATAACCAAACCACTAGATATTAACTTATACCGGCACAACTGGACACTCTCGATTTTAACAACTGAACATCATAACCGAATCACTCATACCGGAGCAACTGTACACTCAATTTACACCACTGACTGAACGTTGCATCCAAAAAACTCTTTATTCTAACCTTATGCTGGCACAACAAAGACATCCTCGATTTAATAAAGCGACAGGCTCATCTGAAACATTTTTTATTTAAACCGGTATACGTCGTTACTAAAACCGAACCCATGATCTTAACCTGGAACCGGCGCAATTAAGACAAAATTAATTTAAAATACTGACTTATTCTATAAAATTACCGACTTCTTGATAAAAGAGAGTCTGTGCTACCGAAGCGGATAGATAAAAAATATATCGAATGAAGTTATGGAAAAGTTATGAACCAATTTTAAATCAATAGTAATCCCATTGTGTAGAGAACGGTCAACGGACTGGATAAATTGGTAATTGCAAAACTACTGGGGCGTAAAAATTATGCAGCGAGATAGATGTCCCCAGATTGAAATAAGACATTTACATTCAGATAGAATATCGGTAAAAGATTGTCAGATGACTTGGTTATACCATAAATAACACAATAAACAAACACGAGTCGAAGACTTTCGCTTTTGTTTGCTGTGATTTGTTAATTGTGTTATTAAGTATGGAATAATGGCAAAATCTAGAACAACGCAAAAACGCAGTCGATTCAGAAAACAAAAGATAAACACCTGTTAGCTATCATAAAAAAACCAATCCCGAGTTCGCGCTAGCACGATGCTGACCAAAACCATACTTGCACATATTACTCAAATAGGGATTTGGTCCATGAAGCTTGGATTCTTAAATGAAAAGTGTCTATATAGATACATATATAAAACCCTATCTCGCACGTGTGTGTGTGGATTTTGGCGAGAGTCGGTGGGTTCGAACCCCGTCTGGTCATACATAACACTTTACATTTTGAACTATTAATTCCTCGCCTGGTGCTCGACGCAAAGAGGGTAAAGTATCGGCTGGTTAACTCGGTGCCAAGTTAATAGACTGTGTGGAGTGGTAAACTTGCCTACGGCATGCCGACTCTGTGACCTAGCACCTTATCATCGAGAAGTCGTCCTAAAGTCGACGGCAAATTATAATACGCACTTTCACATCGTAAGCATACATACCAATGTTCTTAGATCTATCTTCAAAGATTACTTACCTTGTTTTTTTTACAATTAGCTGAAAAATTGCTGATGCCACGTCAAAAACATTACAACTTACATCAAGATATACTATCTGGATCAGTGTCATGTAAACACAAGTTTAAAGAAGAAAAAGAAAAATAATAATAAAAAATTAAATAAAATAAAATAAAAAAAAAGAAAGAAATATGGAATAGAAATCATGTAAGAAATAGAAATAGAAATAAAATAGAAAAGTTGGATTGATCTATTTCAAAAATGTTTTTATTTCAATTAAATTTCGTTTGTCTAAAATTTTGTTGTAAATCTGGCTAGTTTTGCTGAAGAGATTGAAATGATTAAAGAGTGAAATTTCTCGTTACCATGGTTTTAAATTTTCCTAATCAAAACGCACAAAATGATATTTTTATAATGACAGCCGACATTTATTTCTAGTGTGTTATTGAGATAAAGGAAATTAAACTCTTGAAGAACATTCTAATTCCGCTATTGAAAACAGCGATATTTAATTACAATCTCAAAATCAAAATAAGAATGTGGTTTATTTTGAAAATAAATTTTGAATTTACGTCGTAGGCTTTTAATTTGATTAAAAATAACGATCTCTATTGGAATTCTATCACTATGTTATTTTTTCTTAAATCAAAGGAAAGTGTTAAAACAAAATGTGGTAATTAAATTTTTTGTACCAAAAAAAAATTTTAAGTTTCAAGTAGCAGGTTCTTATCAATCTTTATTGATAAGCATTTTAAAATTTCGAAATTTTACTCAAGGGACATGATTGCCCCTATGTTTTTAAGTGCGTTTTTTTTAAATACAGAAACGCCATCTCCTGCAAGAGTTCGATTTCTTCCAATGATTCTATTTTTTCATTTGCGAGTGCACACAAGTGCACAACTGGAACTTAACTACATTTAGAGGACATTAACTGTTTTATTTGACTTCTAAAACGTCCGTAAGATTATGTACTTGAAAAGTGTAACTGAGAAACTTGTACATTACAATAGAAAAAAAAAGGAAGGATGAACAGAACAAAATTAAAAATAATAATAATAACAAAAAAAAGAATAAAAAAGACAAAAGAAAGAAAGAAAGAAAGTAAGAAGAGGAAGAAGAAGCCAAACAAGACCAGGTATTGAAAACAAACTCGTATTGGAACCACCGAATATAACAGGGTTACCATAAGACAGTCAATTGGAGTTATTGCCAGTGATGTCGTCAATCTATTACTAGCTGGTTGGTTGTAATGTTGCTTAGCTTCGCATCAGCAATTTTTCAGCCATTCACGACTAAAGAAATGTTTATTAATTTCTATAAACTAATCGAAAAAAAATTGTTCGTATGTGTGAGATGTGCGCGTTTGTATTGTGGCATGACCTCATACTAGCGCGCACTCAGGGTAACTTTTTGGTAAGGTGCTAGCTCACTGAGGCCGTATGTCGCAGTCAGGTATACCGCTTACCTAATCTATTATCCTGGCACCGGATGAACCAGTCGATACTCTGTACTCTTAATGCCGAGTGCCAAACTAAAGTACTGCTGGACATTTCCGTTTATTTTACAAGTTGTTAACAACATACGCATATTGAAAAATATTAAAGTTAATTTAATTTTACCAACAATGAAACAAATAAACTCAATCAATTATTTTACGTGAATTAAGTTTCAGTTTTGTAAGGCTTCAATTACGTGGAGAGAAAAAAAAGAAATTTCTTTTTTTTCAAAAATGTTTTAACACTTAGAGACAACTCTTTAATATGAAAATTTCAGTCATCATAAGTAAGGTTCATAATGGTTTTTTAAGTTTTAATCAATTAATTCTAACAATAAACAACAATGTGGAATGTCTCTCGTCTTGGCGGGGTCGCGTTAGTCAAGTGGTTAAGGTCTCAACCTTTCACGGCAAGGCTTTTCACCACTTTGGGTTCCACCCCGGTCGACTGCAAGTGGGAAAGGATTAAATTTGTCGAAGGTCTTTACTGGTTGGCTTGGTTTCATTAAAATTAACCGAGCGGTTTGCGATGTTGCGGACTAGTGTTTTGCGATAAGTGCAAACAAGTACAAAGCACATCATGATAAGATCTAGAAATACCTACACGCATCAAATGGACTTATATCAGAAAAAAACCTACAGTACATACATATAAGATTTAACTTGTTTATCAGAAGAAATAAAAAGATACCTCTAGTCCAAAATTTTATCATGAGCTGATATATATATATATATATATATATATATATATATATATATATATATATATATATATATATATATATATATTTATATGAGTAATAAATATAATTTACACACGTCACAGTTGCGTTAGGTTTATTGAAAACAAGGGTCTAAATAGTGAAATAAAACGGGCTTTCTATCACACGTTCTTATATAAAAGATTATATAAATTGGTTATTGATATGTAGCAAATTATATGTACAAGTTGTTTTCAGATGTAAACTTTCTTTCCTTTCTAATAAAGACATAAAGATATTATATATTAACACGATGTTATAAACAACAGATGTTGACAGCTATATTAATGTGTTTATTACGATAACGCTAGATTGTCAACTTAAGTGTCGTATTTCAAAATTTCTAGGAGTTCTCCTGAAAACCGAAATGAACAGCTAATACCGATGCTTGTCAACTTATGTTAAAATAATTTTTGATATTTTCTTAAAAGTTCGCTGTAAAACAGAAATAACCATAAAAATGCTTGTCAACGTAAGTGGAAAAAACCATGTAATGGTTGGGTACTTTCTACAAGATATGCTGAAGTGCCAAAGTATCCAACATAATGATAGACTATGTTTCGTTAATGACGATCCTGCCTACAATGACTGTCACGCAAGTGCTAATTCCATTTTCCACGAGTTTTTATTTTTAGCATACATACATACAAAAAAAAAAACCATTACTGTGGTTTTTAATATCCATCTAAAGTTTAACAATGATCCAATTCAAGTTATGTTTACTTTATGCCTTAATTTACAAATTCTTTTTCTGGTTTCACAAACATTTCTTGACAAATATTTTCTTTAACTCCAATTTTGTAAATTTGAAATCCTAATTTTAATCAATCGTAAATGTAATCGAGAATGAAAGAAGCCTTCTTAAAGATCACTTCAAGTATCCCGCACACTTTTAAAATTTTTAATTCAAAATTGCCCCACGAAATATCAGTATTTAGTTTTGCTAAAATTTTATTCGCAATTCTTACAGATTCTTACATTTTTTCTAATCCAAGTTGAGTTTTGAAAAGGCTGATTAAAAATCATTGTTTTAAGTTAGGTTCTCCAAACATGGTTACAAGGCAGGTGCCGGTCCCATATCCCGTGAGTTTTTGAGACGAGTTTTAAAAAAAAGTTGAGTAAAATTCATTCTTTGAAGTTAATGTCATCAAACAATGGCAACAAGGCAGGCGCCGATCCTATATTCCGCGAGCTTCTGATCTAAAGCACGTTACAAAGCGTTATAACTATGGTTTATATAATACCCATCTAAAGTTTACCAATGATAAAATGTTTTTTTTATGGTCATGATCACTGGTATTTAGTGAGTTTTGATGCGACGGGGTTTTCTTTTAGATGATATCATATTTACATGTCATGGAAATGCCTTTCAATTGTATTTGTTATGTTTGTTACTGATATATATATATATATATATATATATATATATATATATATATATATATATATATATATATATATATATATATATATATATGGGTATGTGTGTATGTATGTATTACATTTTTGATTTTTAATTCCAGGGACCAGATGTTATGACTGGAGATTTACAATTATTTCTGAAAATGTTTGAATTATCACAATTATCACAAACAGCTAATTATTCAAATTTAATAACTAACCATCGCTGGTTTTGTTGAAAATGGTCAGGTTGAACTCTATTTGATCAAAATGAAATGTTTGTTTCAATTTAGTGTATTTCATAGCTAGAAACTAGACTCCCCCTTATTTCAAAAGTTAAAAAGTGTTGCAAGAACACAAAAAATCATTACTGATTAACTAGTATTTCTCTAATCTTTTCCGAAGACCTAGTTTCATAAAATCAATGTAAGACAGAATTGCTATAAAAACACTTTAAGCAATTTATAGAAATAACCCAAATACAAATCTATGCCTCACGATCATTCCTTAAGTAATTTTTTATTCTGATAAATATTAAATGTATAAAAAATTTATCGCATTGTTTAAATATTTAAAGTATTTAAAGAGCATTTTGAAAAGTAGCTCATCTCGACCCCTCGTTAGCTTTATCTCGATTTCAGCTATCCACCTCTCGGCTGCTTTTCGACCACTCGGCTTCTCGGCCCTTTGTTAGCTTCTCAGATCCTCGTCCACTCGACCGCTCTGCTTCTCGGCCGGCCCTTCGTTAGCTTCTCAGTTCCTCGACCACTCGACCGCTCTGCTTCTCGGCCGGCCCTTCGTTAGCTTCTCAGATCCTCGACCACTCGCGTTCTCGTTGGCTTTTTGGACCACTTGACACCTTGTTAGCTCAAGCAGTTGAATGGTTTATATTCTTATTTTAAAGCGATTAAACTGGAATAATTATTGTTGGGTAATGGTAATATAAGTGTCGATATGACCTTCAATAATAATAACCGATAATAATAATAATAATAATGATGATGATGATGATGATAATTATATATCGTTGATAATATTGTTTTTTTTTTCAAAATACGAATGAAAAATATAATGTTTCCAAAATAATATATTCATATTATTATATTAATATATTCATTCTTGAAATATTAATATGTTTTTCTATTTTTATTCATTTACTCAATGATATTTAAAATCTGGTAAAAATTTGAACCCGGCGCTAGACTACTAGTTAACGAAGGATCAACTTCTCGACCACTAGCTAACGGGTGATCAACTACTCGACCATTCTTTAGCCTGCTCTACCCTTCGTTAGCCCTCTCGACCCCTCTTGTTTGCTAGTGACCGAATAAGAACTGAATGAGCTGCCAAGCCTAAGCTTTTGAGCCGTTGACAGCCTTAGCTGTCGAGAGGCCGAGACATACATGTACATAGCTGAGAGAGAGAGAGAGAGAGAGAGAGAGAGAGAGAGAGAGAGAGAGAGAGAGAGAGAGAGAGAGAGAGTGTGTGTGTGTGTGTGTGTCATCAAATACTTTTCTTGACTTGACAATCCAAAATGGCATAATGTCACATTAATGCAACCATACGACCGTTGTTCTATATCTGTGACGTCAATATCTTCTATTTAGAATATATTACGTAAAAGTATATAAAGAGAAAAAAATGATTTGAAAATAAAGATGCCATCTTCTAATAAAATAAAAATTACTAAAATGATAAAAAACATTATTTGATTAAATCCCATCAACCAAATGAGAAAAAATCTGACAATATGCCAATAAAATGATGTAAAATGGATAAGAACGCAATAAAATGAGGAAATTATTTTTGTTATAACCATACGTACGTCACTTAACTGATCAACTATATTAAAATCTTGTATTGTGATGAAATATTCAATATGTGTTGACTCCAAAATATGTAATGTAAATGGTCAAGAAATTTTATCTTAATTGAAAAGTTTTCTTTTAAAAATAATCGAAAATAGACTAATCTTGTAAATTGAATTTTGTACATGATGAATTGACAGCAGGCAGGAAAATATTGTTTTCTTTATAGGTGCTTTAATATAAGTGTCATAAACCATTTTGTAAAAAAAAAAGTTTTCATTCAATACATTTTAAAAAAATTATATATGATCAAGTGGTACTTTTGAATTGCATAAAAATCTAATAGTAGAACATGATATAAGAAAAAAGACAATGAGAATTAGTTGTACTAGTAGACTGAGAGAAAAATAATTTTAAAAAAACTAGTCATTGTCAGTGCGCCCACTGACAAAAAAGTATCCCACCACCGCATTTTAATGGAGAATAATTATCTAATAAAAAATTTGTTGTTGAAGAGTGAATTAAACTCTGATAACTATAGCTCTTGTTTGCGAATTGCGAAAAGAATTACTGTTAACACACTAATAGTTGATGCCATTTATCTGCAGAAAATTTCAAGCTGATACGACTTTCAATTCCTGAAAAAATTGTCGGACAAAATTTGGGCGAAAGAATCATAAGAACCAGTACAAAAACAATGTCTCCCCCAACCAACTTTCGTGGATGGGAGACTTAACAAACGTCAATTTAAGGCAAAATTCTAAATTTAGAGTTTTATATCCAACATTAAATATTAAAATATTTGATTTAGGCAAAGATTATGGTCGACTTATGAGTAATTTTTGTATTTAAAAAATACTTTAAAACAATGCTTTCACAATTACGCACTTATATTTGTATCTTTATTATTTTCCTGAAAACTTTTTTAAGTTATTAACGCTACATTTGTTCTTTTTATGCTAAACAGTCCATGTTTAATTTGTTTCAGATAAAACAGCTGAATACTGGATTTGCCAACTATCAATTTTGTTAGCGAGTTAACTGGACAAAATTTTCTTTAAGTAACAAATCATACAGAAACTTCTTTCGGAACAGCTGTTACGTCACAGATAAAGTACAAGTCATTTTGTCAAGGAACACTTCTCTGTGTTGGAAGAACTTTTGTTGACGCTTGTTAAGATAAATAACAATTTATTTAAAAAAATGTTAACTTGTCTGTTTGACATGATGTTACTGTTGAAATTGTAAAATTACCTTGCTGTGTGTATATTGCGATAGCATTATTTAGACAACGGATCTAAATATTTTCTAATCGAAAAAAAACTTTCTAGCACTTGTATTTTTCTTTTATCAAACAGATACCAAAGAAAAGGCGAAAAAAAAAAACGAAATGTGTTCAGCTCTGTTCTTGAAACGCAATTTTTAAGCCAAATTGAAGAAAAAGAGTAATTTTCTCCTGTCTTTACAAAAAAATTTATTTGAAGTATCAATAATGCTTTAAACGAATTGAATTATTTTAGCTAGACAGGATGTGCTTACCCTTACGGAGCACCTAGTCTCACTTCCCTGGTTGAGGTTCGCTTGTTTGTATTGATTTTGCCAGTTTATATATATATATATATATATATATATATATATATATATATATATATATATATATATATATATATATATATATTACTTTGCTTTTTGAGATTGATATTTGAAACTTGACCGGTATGTTTGTGTTTTAAACAATGATAACATTAATTTAAAGTTTCCGATATTACGATCGGGTCCTTTAGAGGAGACCGTGGCATGTTAAAAAAGCCTCTCTGCACATTGCCCTAAAAGCAATACAAAAATCTTTTTCTGCCACTTCTCCATTAGCTGGTAGCATCTCGATATTTATAAGTGAAATTTTCTTGACTGGGACATAAACATCCAATCAAATCAAACCGATATTACAATCAAACATAAAAACTATTTCTGTTAATCCTTTGCTTCTACGAGTTTGGGATTTTGATGTCTAATGTTTTATTGATAAAAATACATCATGATTGAAAATTTCAGTAAGTGGAAACGTACTAATATTACAAACTGCATAAAGTGAATCTAAAGTTTGCAAAGTCTAATAAAAGAATTTCTTTCAAAAACTGATTTTATTGATATTAATTTACATCGTTGACATTCGTGTTTTATTTATAATTTTCATATTTTTCATACTTACATAAAATGCGTTATTTTGCTACAGTTTTTTAAGGTATAATAAAACTTTTTGTTCATTTAAAAAGAACATACGTGTATTTAGATAAGATAAAAAAAAGGCACAATCATATTGAAATGATTTTTATTACGGATTGAACTGCAGAATATAGTGTTTCACTAAAGAAAAATATCTTAAAAATATTTTTAGAATTCGTAATATAAAGAAATTTATATCTGGCATAAAATGAATATTTGATATATTACTTACAGAATAAAAAGGTACAACTTAGTATCACCTGAAATGATTTTTTTCATGGATATCATAACCTTTTTTTACACATAAGGAATTCAAAGGTTGACGTGTTTTCGTTTCTTTTTAAAGCTTTAATGATATAAAAATAAAAAACACAAATAAAGTAAAATAAAATAATCGTTTAATCTAAACGTAAATACCTTTTTATTCATGTTTAGGTTTATTTTTATAACAAACAAAATAATAATAATAGTATTATTACCATTACTATTATCATTATTATTATTTTTATTATTATTCTTATTATTAAAAAGTAACTGTATTGTAAATGTAAACAGACACCTCAATCAGATAATTTAAAACATTTTTTTTTCCAAATTTTATTTCGACTTTAAATTTTAAAATAAAAATTAAAAAGCTACTTACAACAATATGTATCATTTCAGTTTCATCCTGGGCTACAATAACATTAAAAAATAAAAACGTAGCAGAAACAGCTAGAATCCGGATTTGATTCATGTTGATGTTGAATTAAAAGGTAATCTTCAGTATTTCCGTGTTATCTGTAAGACAAGATAGAAGAAATGATGTTTATGAATCAGGACTGAACTATCTAGATAGCCATATAATCACTTATCCGCGGCTTTCTATTGGTCGCTGATTATTTCTGCTTCAGCGGGTTTTAATTTGACTATTGATTCTTGGTAAGGCCAAGGTTTTGGAATTTTTCTGCTCTGAGTCCGTGTATTAATAAGTTTCGGTCTTTCTGTGTGATATACATTCACTTAATAAATAAATGTGTATGGTTTTAATCTACGTTATATAACATTGTGTGTCAGACCTTATGTTAGATTGACACGTATTTTAGCATTTTAGATTCTAATCTGATAAAAATGACATGCAATTTCAGTTTTCCATGATTTTGCCCTTTAAGAACAGTTATATATATATATATATATATATATATATATATATATATATATATATATATATATATATATATATAGTGATTAAATCTATTCAAAATTGTCTAGAGTGCAATGGTATATTGCATATGTACGTCCCCATCACCACTATATCTTCTTCCGTTATGTAGATCAAAACTATTACTCAGATTTTGACCGTCTTATCGTCGACGGCATGGCTTGGCATAAAGCAGGGAACCTTTCTCAAAAAATTATAGATACGATAATGAAAATAACCGTGAAGAACAATTTTCTTGGCTTTAAAAGAACCTTATTACAATGCAATAGGCAAAAGAGTTTTATATCAATTCTTATGTTAAGTCAATATGTTTAAGTCAGAGATTTTTGTTGATAATGCTTATGTATACGGATTTCTAATGACAATGCTAACGAATAGTTTCCAATTGTTATTATAACATAGTTAAAGTATAGTTGAATTTCTTTTGTCCATGATAATGTATAGTTAACAAGCGCAGGTCAGATATTTCTTATTAAAAATGTTAATATATAGTTAACAAGTGTAAGTCAGAGATTTCTTATTACAATGTTAATACATAGTTAACAAGTGCAAGTCAGAGAATTATTAAAATGTTTATATATAGTTAACAAATGTAAGTCAGAGAATTATTAAAATGTTAATATATAGTTAACAAATGTAAGTCAGTGAATTATTACAATGTTAATATATAGTTAACAAGTGTAAGTCAGAGAATTATTACAATGTTAATATATAGTTAACAAGTGTAAGTCAGAGAATTATTACAATGTTAAAGTATAGTTAACAAGAGTAAGTCAGAGAATTATTACAATGTTAATATATAATAAACAAGTGTAAGTCAGAGAATTATTACAATGTTAATATATAATAAACAAGTGTAAGTCAGAGAATTATTACAATGTTAATACATAGTTAACAAATGTAAGTCAGAGAACTATTACAATGTTAATACATAGTTAACAAATGTAAGTCAGAGAACTATTACAATGTTAATATATAGTTAACAAATATAAGTCAGAGAACTATTACAATGTTAATATATAATAAACAAGTGTAAGTCAGAGAATTATTACAATTTTAATATATATTTAACCTGTGTAAATCAGAGGATTATTAAAATACTAATATATAGTTAACAAGTGTAAGTCAGAGAATTATTACAATGTTAATATATAATAAACAAGTGTAAGTCAGAGAATTATTACAATGTTAATATATAATAAACAAGTGTAAGTCAGAGAATTATTACAATGTTAATATATATTTAACCTGTGTAAATCAGAGGATTATTAAAATGTTAATATATAGTTAACTAGTGTAAGTCAGAGAATTATTACAATGTTAATAAGAGTAAGTCAGAAATTTCTAATTACAATGAAAATATATAATGAACAAATGTAAATCCGAGATTTCATATTTAAATGTTAATGATACTTAATAAGTACGTAAAAATAATTAGTTTATAGCAATATTAAAAATAAATGTACTGCTAAAAATAATATACAATTAAGAGTATTTTAAAAAGGAAACATAATTGTATCATAAACGTTCTAAAGAAACTTACAGGCTTACGGAGTGACTAAAATCAAATTAGAATCGTGTTTTGCATTACAGTCCCAATTCTGTCACTCGTATTGAAGCTGTCGAATCCAAGATGATGAAGGAAAAGGTGAAATTTCGCAAGCAAAATGAATAATGTTTTCACATTAAGAGTTTACCAAGTAGGATACGAACCTATAAGTGGTAAAGAGGACTATTATCCGTAAGCTGGTACTCCAAGAACAGTCGGCCAAAGAGGCTTAAAGACAAAAATGAATCTTCACAAATTATTGTAATAGTAACTAAATATAAGCCGACATTTTAGAAACCTATTACTGTGACCTTGTTATTTAAAATTTGCGGAGGCGGATGTTAAAATAACATATAATAAATTCTAAATGATTGGACAAGCTCTAATCATAGCTATTACACAGATTTCGGCAATAAATATGTAGACAAATGTCGCGTATTTTAAACAATAAAGTGATATAATTATACACTGTATACTTATATAACCAATTATTGCGAGTATCGTCACGACCTTCGTAACACTACAAAAAAAATTTCTGAAGTTTGATTATTAAAATATGTGAACCCGGAGAAGTGCACCATACACGACATTTTTTATTTCGTCAAATTCATGAGTTTCAAGTAGTTCGCAGTATTTGGTAAGGGCACCTTTATTTAAGGTCAACGATTTAAACATGTTTAACGCGAGTAAAATTGAGAGTTTCTATTGTTAATAAATATTTAAGGGAAATCAACTAAATGTTGTCTTTATTATCTTGGTCAAATTTTTTTGAAGTGGTTCAATTGCAAAAATTTGATAAGGTAAAATACTATTTAATAATATATTTGTGTCGATGATTACAAACAAGTTACTTATGCAAAGCCACAACAGACAATGTCAAGCATAACGAACACGATGTATCGTAACACAGCAACTTAAAAATACTTAAACCACAAACTACAACAACAATCTTCAACCTAAAACAGAGATTTTAATCTGATAATCTGATTTTGACATGATTTATACAATTAGACTTAACAAAAATAGGGGGGGTCACTGTCCAAACCATTGCTAAAACAATCTAAACTATTGCTGTAGAGACGAAAAATTACATTGCCTTAACAAACAATCGTTGTTGAAATCAAACCAATTAATCAGTTTTTTTATAAGATCAGACATTAACAACTATGAAATTAAAAGGAGGTTTTCAGTGTTCTTAACGTTTTGCGGATCTATTATTTCGGTAAGACAAATATAGAATCCAATAATTTTACGTTTTTACGTTAACCAATGAAATTGATGTACCCTAGCGACCACCAATAAAATGTATTCACCTCCAAATGTGGAAATGACGACATATTCCTGTATGACGTAATTTTGGGGATATTGGACACAACGACGGTATCGTACAATTATGATGGTGTACTTAAATAAAACACAATTGTAAAACTCCTTTACACAACGCAAATAGATTCCACGAATTTTATTAAATTTATTCATTGTCAGTGTAAATGCAATTATGTGATAAATAATTGTATTTCATTCATCAACAATCATACATAAACGTCTAAAAGTTATAAATGAGAACAAAATACCTGTTTTTTGACGATAAAAGTATAACTTCTTTGATAACTGTAGAAAACGAGCTAATTTAACACGAGTTTGTGACGTCAATCAGCCGTTAAATGTTAAAAATATTTTGATAGGTGATATCTCTTCACCTCTTATCTCTGTATTTGTTTACTGCTAGCTAAAGTAAATGCTTATTATTGCTATCTTGTTTATACCACGTGTCTCATTTCTACCAAAAAAAAACCCTGAATTTTTGCCAAATACACATGTTCCTACATGTTGTTGATTATTGCAATTTTAATTTGAACATGAACCAAGCATTAATAGAATATTTTGGTAATCTTCATTTGAAAATAAATGGGTCAACATTTTTATTTTTTAAAAAATCTATTTTGGTAGAGGAAAGTATAACATAATCAAATGATCTTGCATTAAATGTATAGATTTTACTAAAATTATCTATACTGGCAGATTGGCAGAGTCCATCTCGAGGGCGGAAGATCGTACCTCGGCCGGGTGATACATTAGACAACAAATTGATATACTGCTTCCTCGCCTGGCGCTCGGCTTTAAGAAGGCAGAGTATTGACTTGTTCATCCGATGTTAGTGTGGTCAGTGGATGGGGTTGTATGCTTGTCTGTGACATACTGGCTAGACCTTACCAAAATGTCGCCCTGAGGTCTTGTTACTACACGAAAGGCCATAAACATTCTCACATCTCACCCATACCTGAACTCTGAATTACCTTGCTGTCGTCGCAAATAGCCGGGAAATAAATAATGCGATGTTATACAAGATACAACCAACCAACAAAGAAATCAACTGGCAGAGGTATTTTACAGAAACAAAACTTACAACATAAAAAAGTTTTTTTTTTCGCGCAAACATCACAAATATAAATAAATAAATAAATAAATAAATAAATAAATAAATCAATCAATCAATCAATCAATCAATCAATCAATCAATCAATCAATCAAAATCTTTGTTTAGTTTTTGAAAACAAAATATGTCAAATATGAACAATGGAATAATCGCATTGGTCAAACATAGTTGTATTAAACACAACATTTGAAATATCGGGGGAAAAAAAACAGACAGACGGGCTCGTTGAAAAACAAATGGTCAAGCAGGTGAAATTATTCATTCTCTCACTTAAAGCTAAGAATCGATTTCTTTCCACAGTGTTGATAGACAAACACGCTGTTTATTATGTAATTTATATAAATTACAATGCTGGTCCTTTTAAATCTCCGTATTGTTTTTCACAGTAAACAGGTGATAATGATAAGGATAACTGAAGGTAGGGGAGTCCTTAAATAAATCTATCATTGGTTTCATTATTAAGTTATGTCTTTTACAAAATAGGGTTTGAACTGTTTTAAGGACCAGAAAGGATTTTGTATGTTGCGGTATCATAAACTACCCTAAACCAAGTTTGTAACATTTCTCCATACAATTTTTTTATTAACTAGAAATAATTATCCTCCGAAATGAGAAAAGTTAACGTCATGATATAGCGTTTTTTAGTATCACATAAAATCTTAAAACTAGTACTTTTAATCAATTTTGGCACCGGAAACCTCAATAAAGCGTCATGATACGCTCCAACTTACGGTTTGAGAAAAAAATGATACCAGATTATTCACTATTAAGAATTTGCTTCTTCTTTTTTTTTATTATTATTATTATTTCCTAATGTTTAAGCAAAATGTATTAGCCATATTATTCTTAATACTCTTATGTATGGAGATAAGCTAAATAAAATTATAAAAAAGAATCTTTATTGAATAAAAAATCACATATAAAGAATCACACACACAGACACACACACACACACACACACACACATATATATATATATATATATATATATATATATATATATATATATATATATATTTAAATATGTGTGTGTGTGTGTATGTGTGTGCGTGCGTGTGTGTGTGTGTGTTTTACACTTTTTGTTTATTAGCAAGAAACATTTACTCATATATAAAAAGGGCCTTTATATAAAGTTCACCTGTCTATTAAGTCGAGAGTTATGCTCAGTCCCCTGGGTGGTCTTCCTACACGGGATTAACTTTGGAATATTTTCTTTCGAAATGTCAATGAGGTTTGTTTCAATGACGTCATAAGTAATCAAGACTGAAATTACGGTTAGTTTTCCTAGCGAAGCAATTAAAGCAACTTTATATCTATGGACATGTGACTTACCTAAAATAATGAAAACTTTTAACGTATTTTGGCGCCAGTGACATATTACAATATCTATTCCTCTACAGCTAATTGATAATAAAACGTACCATCGTCCAATTTCATTGAAGAATCATCTAGCGTTTCACTGTTGTATCTTCGATGAAAAAGTCAAAGCGAGTTAGCAACAATATGTTCTTAACCGTAAAAGATCAATGGAAATATGGAAATAAACAAATACGTATAAAAGCTTGTAGAAATTTGCTATTTTTTTTATTTATTATTTATTTATTTATTTATTAAATAGTTTTAATAATAAAAATGTCTGTTTCTCTGCAAGATTAACAATTAGTCGGTTGTATAATAATTCGGAAAATTTCATAAAAAGTTTTACGTCACAATAACAATTTAAAGCTTTTCTTGGAAAGTCGATTTTCTAAATTAGCTCAATGAATAATCGAAGCATAAGTTGTTTTTTGGAACCCGAATTTTGTACAATTTATTTGTCTTCTAATCGCTAATTTGCTTTTTAGCAACCTTAAAAGTGCCAGCACACACTCGCCTGCACTCACCAGAGTACTCTATATCGAGTTAATCAGTAAAGCCCTACGAGAAAGAACAGATGTAGTTGACAAGGTGGAACCCTCAGCGATAAGACGCTTGAACCACTCAGCAATCACAGCACCAACCAACAAATTTAAACAAGTTTACAAAAATTCTAGAATAGGACGGGCACTTGATTAAATGTCTAATCTTTTAGTTATTATACTGTTAAAGGGCCCCAATACTATTTTTGTATTTTACATGCAAAGGTCAATAAATACGTAAATTCAAAAATCAATCCTGTCTTATCATTATATAGGTACCATTATGCAATATTTCTTTAGCCAGAACATAACAATACGAGTCTTAACTATCCTAATAGAAAAAATGATAAACGATCTAGACTTGTAATATCCGGTTTATGATATTTACGACAACCCTATGTTTATTGTTCATTATAGTAATTTAAGCGTTAAATTCGCTTATTTTAAAGCACTCTCTATTGATTCAAGGCACTTGGATGGTAATTAGGAAACTACATACGTACGTCAAAGTTCAAATGGCGTGCAGATGCTGAATATAGCTATGTGTAATAACTAGTTACCATTTCACATAGAGAATTATCATTAAATTACAGTAACAGTTTACGTGTATGAACAGTTTGTTTATCATCCAACATGCGTGTTCATATCTGATTATGTTACTTTCTCCTCCCGTAATTGATTTTCGTTTTTTGTATATTACTCTAACCAGCTATCTGTCTATGATTTAATTCTAGCTTTAAATAATACCTTTGTTTGTTATTCACGCGATTTTTAAGGTTCTTGTTTTGGTTGTCCATTTATAATAGATTTTTTTTTCTTAATTTCTCTTACATTTTTCTTTTCTACTTTTATTATTATCTTTAAGTGTTAGGTGTACATATATATATATATATATAATTATTCACAAAAAGTGGACGTTTTTTTAATGTTTTATTTAAACATCATTTTGAATTTACAACCAGTAGTCATATATATATATATATATATATATATATATATATATATATATATATATATATATATATATATATATATATATATATATATATATATAGAAAGATAGATAGATAGATAGATAGATAGATCATATATATTCTATATATTCATTTATTTTTGTGACGTTCAAATTTCGTTAGGAGAACATTTCACGGAATTTTATTTTATTAACAATTTCCAATTTGGGGTCGAATAGTTATTCAAAATTTCGTTGCATTAAATACATGTATAGGGTTTCCCTAATACTGGAATTAATTCGAAAATCCGAAAAATAATCTGCCGGGAACATCTGTAATTTACAATACATACATAAACAACCCTAAGTGTTTTTATGTGTTTTCATATCTCTCTCTCTCTCTCTCTCTCTCTCTCTCTCTCTCTCTCTCTCTCTCTCTCTCTCACACACACACACACACACACACATTAGTACAGATACGGAATATCTATCAATGGCTTTATGAATGATCAAATTAAAAAAATATTTAGTTGCAAGTTGCAACTGTATAACAAAATAATAAGTGCCTTAAAAAGTAAAATCAATTAAATGCAACAAGAATCAGTACTGTTATACAATCAAGCCTGCAGCGCACGATTGTAGCTATTATATAGATTACAGCACTTTTTACTTCTTAGGTTCAAATTGCACTCTATAATACTGCACCGAGCCAATCAGTATAAGCTTACGAAAGAACATGCTACATAACATAAGGTCGACGGGTAAGACACCTACAATCGCGGCACAACTAAAGTGAGATATTTTGTCCGTTTGTTTTCCGAAGGTCGGCAGATTTCTATGAACACTTCGGTTTTTTTTTTTTAACAACTATGAGCAGACTGCTTCGACATTACTGAAAGAATCTTGACTGGGGCGTAAAACTGTATTTTTAAACTCCACTCCACAGTGACTTCCGAGAAATCAATACCCGAAAAAAAATTTAAATCAGGCCGGTTAATTTAATCTTTTAAACATCTAAATAAAGATGGTTATACATTTCAGACAAAGAGAACAGACGAGGGTTACGTGTAGAAATTTTGAAATATCACTAAATTATGACATTCAAAATTACAAGATAAAAATGGTTGAGGTTACTATTGCGAAATGTATCCTTACAAGAATACTATTTCTATTGCCTATAAAATTTCAAGGAGGGAGAAATTCCATCATGATTCCCTCCAAGACTAAGGACACTATTTCATGCAGTTTGTGGATATTTCGGATTGATTGTTAGATCAGACATTTAGTCACATGGTAGATCAAATACAGTATAACCTGTGTATAAAGTCCACCTAGGGGACTGAGGAAAAGTGGACTTAATAGACAGGTGGTCTTGATATAGAGGGTCCCCTATATGTACAAGTAAACATACAACATACAGTGTTTAAAATAGTTAAAAAAGTGAAAATATGCAGTACCTATTGAAAACTTATTAATATATACATTAATAAAGTTATTTTCGTTATATTTTTTAAAAACAGATTACTCAGAAATAATTATTTAAAAAACCAAACTATTTAAATTTGATAAACTGTACATCAGAAAAGATTAT
Organism: Tegillarca granosa; assembly: GCA_029721355.1. Taxonomy (NCBI): domain Eukaryota; kingdom Metazoa; phylum Mollusca; class Bivalvia; order Arcoida; family Arcidae; genus Tegillarca; species Tegillarca granosa. The sequence continues at coordinate 65,143 of JARBDR010000482.1, read as the reverse complement.
TTGGTTAAACTCTACCTATTATATACACTTGACTAATTGTGTTTTTGTTGTTATAAGTAGCAAATAAGGTGTCACAAATTAAACAATTATACATAAAACATAAAAGATAACAATGGATATTTCTACCTTTATATCTGATAGCTTCAGTTGTTGACATGATAAGTATGACTTCATATATTTTTCTTCAAAATTTTACGTAATATCAGTCAATACTGTAGTTTTACTACAGTAGATTTTAAAACTATGTAAGTTACTACATTGTATTTAGTGTGATCAATAATTTATATTAAAATTATTTATTGCCAATCTTCATACATCACAGTATCAAAGAAATGTAACTGATATTTACTGCAAAAAATTTGGGAAATTACAAAATTTAATAAAAAATTATATTAAAGAAGTGGACTTTATAGACAGGTTCTGGGGTCATTTGGGACTAAAAAGGGTGGACTTTATTCACATTAGACAGGTGGACTTTATATAGAGGTTCATTATATAGTAAAATCCATTTGGGATACTTCTGACCGGTTGCTAAAGACAGGTGGACTTTATATAGAGGTGGACTCTACAACAGGTTATACTGTACATCGGTTTGCTGTTTAACTCACGATACGGACCTAAAATCGAAGTATATTTGTGTCTAGAATCTTACCGTAAAACTTATCCCATTTTATTAACAGACCTACTATCTCAAAAAAAAAGAAAAAAAAATATCCCGATTGCACTAACCTTTTCAAGCAAGCATATTGTCTATTAAAACAAAAACATTGTCTATGTATATGGGTGCGGTTTGTTTATGACATAATTTCAGATATTGGATACTTTTCATATACAGCCTGTCTCGTATAAACTGTTTATTTCAATCTTATTTCAAACATATAAAAAAGTTCAATACAACAATTGCATCCGAACATATGTTACAGACACCAAAGATACGAGATTTTCAATAAATCAAAAATGTTATCATTGTAAAAATTCTGGGAAAGTTTTGATTATTTATCGATTAATAACCAATCTTGTTACTTCACTTATCTGTATAGTATTACAGCATCAGCATATTAAAAACGTAATCGGACCAGCAGCTTTTCACTACATATATTGATGACATAACCTGTCATTATTCCCAATATATAATCTAGTCAGAAATGAAATAATATCATAACGTTATGGTTTTGCCATTATTGATAAAATTCCGTTTCTATGATTACATTTATTAATTTAGTACACCAGTCGTAATTATCAGTATGAAATCCGGATCATCTTTAAACCGCTGTTCCAGTCGAAAAATAGTGATCAGCGTGTGGTTTCTTTGCACATGCGTATAGCTTACAATCTTGTTTCAGTTGAAAACTTGTTGTTAATGGTCCCAGTTTCACAATCAATTAATCAACTGAGTGTACACTTAACTCAAATATTCCTATTTTTAACTCATCCATATTTTAAACATTTTAAATTTAATGAGGCAATGTTTGATTTTGTTTAACAAACTTATATCAAAAAATATTTTAATCGTGTAATGTCTTAAAGATTGACATTGAAATATTCCCAAAATTGAGTTGTGTATACACTAAACAGAGTGAATGAATGTTAAACTGGGGCCAGGGCTCAGTTATTCAAAACTATTCTTACGGTTAGTGAAATTTTAAAATGATACTAAAATGGCAAATATTCATTGATCAAACATTTTGACTTCAATTTAACTATTATTCATTTTATACACTCTGAGTCTGGTTTATATAAGTATTCTAGTTAAAAAAAAATCCCCTTATCTGTGTATTTGTTAATTTTTTGGTATGTTTGTTTATTTTATTGAAATAATACTGTTCAAACGAATTAAATGAACTTATTTTTGGCCAGAAATTTGGAACATTATTTCTAATAAAATCAAGATACAAATTCCTACTGATAGGCAAAGCTAGCGGAGCTTTGAACAAACGACCCCTCATGTAAGTATACAATATTAACTGTAGGTTATCAACAATGAAATTGAATGTTTCACAAAATTTCACTTACTAACTGACAAAACTAACGAAGCTTTTAATAAATAAGCATTGATGTAGATATGCAATATTACCCGTGGCGTGTAATCGAAATTTAGTGTAAGCAAATTAGTTTCACTAAAAAACATTGAGAAATAAAATCGATTATACATATTTTAAAGTCACTTCATTACTGCGGAAAGCAAGCAAAAGAAAGGTTCATAGGTTTGATATCAATAATATGACTCTGTACGGTTACTTAGCTTGAGTTTACAACGGTTTTTTTTGTTATAAATGAAAAACATAATTTGCAGTTAAAACCATGTGATTGGCTTTAAATAAAGAACTAGAGTTTGATAATAGAAAGACAAGAAAAACATTATAATATAAAACAAAACACGTTCAAAACAATTAGATGACAACCCTGTTTATCCAGCTTCATTTACCACCACGGGTGCTAAACACAGACAGAGTGGATTGGAAAGGTGTACCCGGAGAAAAAGAACACACATCTGTTCACCTGCCTGTTTGAGTCGGATTCGAACGTATAGAATTAACAGCTCAGTGATTTACAAAATCGCTTAAGATTACTTACACCGATATCTCCAGTTACTCGTTTGAAAAGATTAGTCTGTTTTAGCAAGCTGCAAAAAATAATAACATAAAATAAATAAATAAAATAAAACAAATATAATATAAAATTAAATAAAATGAAATGAAATGAATAATAAAAACCACGATCGTACAATGTTTGAAGTGGATTTTACGTTACAATTTATTTTTTTATTATTGGACTGTATATAAGGCGATATTGATTTATTACATCTGTTTAAATGTTAGTTGGCTAAAGCTTAGTGTTTTCCCACCACACGTAAATAGTAAAATATCATCAACGCAGATTACTGACATGTAGATTGTGTTCAGGAACAACACGTAATAAATATAGGGTGAAAATATTGTCGGAATAAAAACATTTTTTTCTTAAACAACTCAAATCACTAAATTATTTTTGACACGGATATGGACCAAAATATTTACTCACACCGTTTAACCTTAAAGTACTGAAAGCATCTTTCATATTGCAGTACAAAAAGTTTTGGCTACCGACTCTAAAATAAGGTGGTAATGGGCAGTATGTGTTATAATAGAAATTTAGCACTTCATTAGGGATATAAACATTACCACGGGGGAATGGTACAACGTATTAACCTTATCGTGAGCGATGGTAATTATTAAAATGTTACGGAAAATACCAAATAATCAAACATTCACTAATCTGCACGTTCAATTAACAGCTGATTAAATATAAGAAGCAGCTAAATAGATGGAGGTTTGGTTAAAGTTCTCCTTAAAATAAATTAGAAATACAAAAAAATATTAATTTAGCCCTAACAACAACAGCCATCTTAAAACGATCTTTGAAGACCCGTGTCTATATTGCAAATATGTTTTAGGTGTGCTCTACTCACCGTTAATTTGATGTCATTGTGATATTTAGAACAAAAATAATTGTAATTTAAATGAATTGAATTGATTATGTTTTGTACGCCCAAGTTAAGATATATTGAGATGCTGGATGAAAACCGGAGAACCCAGAGGAAACCACCGACCTTCGGTAAGCAAACTGACAAACTTATATTTCTCAAACTTGGATATGCATATGAGGGATTTAAACCTAGGTGGAAAGAGGTGAAACTTAAGGAGAAGGTATGCATTCTAAAGAACCTTGTATTAGCTTCGAAGACAGGTGACAAGCCGAAAGACTGAAAACCCGTGACTTCATATTCCACATAGACTTCAAGATCGACACATTGATAGAGATATAGCATTCAATTAACTTAGTTATTTAGAGTAGAAGAAAATAAACCTGTGACAATATATATATATATATATATATATATATATATATATATATATATATATATATATATATATATATATATATATATATATATATATATATATATTGCAATACAGACCGGAGGCCCCGGTTGGTATTACGTTTGCTCACGTCACACGATTGTCCTTGATGACGTAATATTACACTAAACAAAAAGTACATCGAACTGAAAAGTTTAATTAGTGAATTAACGCAAATACAAAGTTACAGTCAGGAACGGCAACATTAATACGTAAACAATCATCGTCTTAAAGAAATCAATTAATTCCAGAAAAATGCTAATATCTATTTTGAGATGATATCCATTCGGTATAATATAACAAATATTTCATGGGGTTGCGGGCTATATAACAGTTTTTGGACCGGGCAGGCATCCTCCCCCCCCCCCCAAAAAAAAAAAAAAAAAAAAAGAATATAGACCTCAGCTTCGCTTCGGTCCATATCATATTTTCGGGGTGGCTGCTCGGTCTATAAACTTCGATATAACCGTCAACACCAAAAAATATTTGTTATATATATATATGTGTGTGTGTGTGTGTGTGTGTGTGTGTGTGTGTGTGTGTTAACATTTTATGTTTTCCTTCAATTGATTTTCGAAAATAAAACAAGACGTGGTGGAAGCCTTCAAAAAACTTAATGGAATAAATGAAGCCTTTATACAACAACGTGTTGTACCTCACCCCCCCCCCCAAAAAAAAATCATTATACAATTCAAAAAGGCCATGTAAGTCTTAATATAAGAAAATACAGCTTTTTCAAATGATTATAGAGAACTTGATTAACCGATCAACGGAAGTGGCAAACCTTACCTTTTCATTTAAAATGTTCAAATTCTGATTTATCAATTTAGGATATATTATAACATAAACTTCGACACCAGATGACATAAAGTAGTACCGGAAGTGACGAACCAGGATAAAAACAAAATTCATGAGAAATGCCATAGAAGCAATTACATATGTTTAAAGAGACCTTAAAGAACACAATAACGAAAGTAATATTGATGAAAGCGAATCAAGTAAAACGCACAACAAGACATTATATAAATGTCTACATTTGAGAATGTTGCTCTTCCTTGTCTGATATAATCCTTCCTAATTTTTTTGATTCAGATCAGAAAGTGCTATTGTCAATTTGTTATTCGACCAGTTAATTGCTAAACAGACTGCAACCCATAAAAAACTGCTGTCCTCAAAAGGCGCGTCTTGAACACTTCGAATCAAATTCTAAAAGTAAAGTTGCCGTATGTGATCTGATTTATCATAAAAAGGTTGAGAAAAAACAACTAATGGGAGAGATTTTCATCCAAAGGGACCTTATAGAAAAATGTCTAAGCTTTTTAAAGCTCTGCCTAAAAGTTACGACTGAACATATATTCGTGTAACAGAGTCGGTCGTGATTGATGTATTTTGATGGAAAATACAATTTGACTTCAATAGTGTCAAACAATCCGTCCTGCTGTTTGTTGTATCATTTCTGTCATTAAACTGAAAATTTACTTCTAACAAGCTGTGATTTCCAACTGAGAATATTTTCTGGCTAGTTTGATAAAAAAGAATTGATTATTAAGAGATTCAAAGGAGAGTTCCAATTAAAAGTCTGTCGTTTGTTTTATCTTGGAAGGAATTTGATTTAATTATTTTGTATGTCGAATTAAAAGTATGTTCAGTTTGCATGTCCAGATAATTGAAAGGGAAAAATCATTAACTCCAGCTTTGAACTAATATCTTGTCGTTTTGGACCCCTTGTTCATGTTACATTAATCAAATAAAATGAATAAATGAAAAAAATAATAATAACCTTTGGCTTAAAATACGTGATCCGTTTCTTAATATGGTATGGTAGAGTTTGTTCCCATTACAGGCACCTCATAAAGCGACGTAAGCTGTTGACTTGGGAATATTGCAAGCCTAGGTTTGTTAAGTCCATACAGTAATGAACAACATAAATGCAGTCTGTTTTGATTGTGTGTGTATGTGTTTGTGTGATATCGTGTTGGCTTTAAACTGATTAATTTCTTGCAAGTTGTTGGTAAAGGGACGATCGCACTGACTTTCTGTTATCATTCGAAACGTTTTAAATACAAACCCCTTTAATAGGTGTAAGTTAAGAGTATTAAATGATGTAAAAACCAACATTTAGATGATATATGGACAAACGCTTTCAAAGAGTATAACAATTTTTTACATTTGGATTTGGATTTATATAATTTTGGAACTTTAGATTGATAAATTTTCAACTGCTTGGCTTATGTTTTTATCTATCAAACTTTTCAGCCTTTTGTGTCACTGATTAAGAATGATTTTCCAAAATGTGCACATATGGCACATCGAAATTTAACAAGTTTTGGTGTTATAGATAAAGAGTTATTAATTTTAAAAAAAGTTTTTGTTTAAAAAAAACACAAGTTATTTTCCATTAGGTTAAACATTTGCTTAGATTCTTTAGATCTATTGTTAATGCACTATGTTTGAAGCATTTTGACCTTATATGCAAATAAAATAACTTTATAATCAAAATTTGTTTTATATGTATAAATATACAACTTTTAAAAATAAGTTTTTTTTACACAAAATATCATCAGATCACACATACCACAACTTTTTCCTATTGTGTTATGCGTCATTTATTGGATTAGTTTAACAACAATTGATATAAATACTAAATCAGAGACTTGTCAATTATAGAAAATATATCGGACTGTGTCTAAGTTCAAACTGGCAGATGTTAACAAAAGATAAGTTTATTATGTTTTTTTTACATAGATATGAACAAATTTGTGCCATAAATTAACCAAATTACTCTGTTTACATTTGTTTTCAATAACAAACTATTAGATATAATCTTCTTTTTATTAGGTGAAAATTGACAAAAATCATTTTATTTTCACATTAAACATCAAATGGTCAAAACAAATTTGTGTTATTATACAAAAGCATTGTTTGGTTTTCAATATAATTAAAAACGGACACCAACTCACTCAAAAATATGACAATTTTACGAGATCCTTAATATGAATAAAAACATTTAATAATATTTCCAATCGTTTATTGTATTTGAATACTTTTGGCTGTTAACCTATTTACATTTGTAAAAAAAAGACGTGCCTTGTTTGATTTGTTTTATTGTTTACTCTCATGTGATAATATCAGAGCTAATAATATGTTCCGCGACTAGATTCTCTGACGTGTAGTACATTTTTGCAGCACATACCTAAGTTTTATATCTTTTGAATTCTTTGTTCAATAAAATGGTTTCTTTTTAATTCCTAGGATAAATAAAATTAGATAAAATATTTTAGCATTAAACTTTGTTTGTAATCGATCTTTGATGGTTTAGATCGAATGGCTCTCGCGCTAATTTGAATAAACCGCGAAGCGGTTTATGACAAATTAACGCGAGAGCCATTCGATCTAAACCATTATAGATCGATTACAAACAAAGTTTAATGCTTATATTTACAATCCGTAGCGTAAAACTTACAAATGTTTGAAATTTGATTAATTCTTCATGATTTTCGTGAAAATTTATTAAGAATACCGAACAGGTTTCAACTGTATCAAACTGGGTTAGCTCCGCCCACCCGTACTCATTTTCAAAAAATGACAACAACAGATAAACGTGTCAAGGTTTTATTTAAATATCTGTGCTTTTACAACTTTATTTATTCAGGCTATCAAATTCACTAAAAATGTAGTATACGTTTATCGTTTATAATTTGTTTACATTCTGCGTCTTGACACGATGAATTGTTTACATTCCGCGACTTGTCACGTGTACGTGTATTTGTTTTTACATCTTTGTAACGTAGTACCGTTACCAATGTATTCATATTTTCCCGTGATGCAAAATTATGACGTCAGAATACGAAAGGTCGCACGTGAAGCTTTCGGTCTATGTTGAGATAGATCGAATCACTCGTCAAATAGGTTATTACAGAGAATTTGATTTGGATTGTAAATTTATAAAAATAAATGAAAGTTTTGTGATGCATCATTTTAGGTTGATGTTTAATTTTAGAAAACAATTTACTTGCAAAAAAAAGTGCCATTTAATGGCTTATTTGTATTGAATTGCTATCCAGATCAGACGAAGATTTCCTATTAAACCAGGGATAGTAAACTTTTTTGTTTACTAAAAAGTATAAAATAAACAAAATAGCTTACCATCTTCTATATTTCTATATTATTCTTACTTACATTTGTTTCTACATAATGCTAATGTAGAATAAAATTTATCGTAGTTTTAGAAAAGATGTGTAAAAATATTGATTTTCAATTCGATCCTACTGCAGAAGATCAATCACTCGGAATAATGCGATAATTTTACGAGCTTAATCGTCTAATTATACAAATATTGTAAATGTTGTCTTATTTCTTCTCGTTATTAGCTTTTTTCTGTGAACTTTCCTTGCATTCTTTTGTTTACACTTTTCAAGACATATTGATTGTTTAGGAACCGTTAATGTTGACACATGGGACTTTTGGGAGAATCAGAGTGGCAGAAAAAAACTACAAAACATAACAAATGACAAATAAAATATTGATAGTAAAAGAGCAGAAAAGGGAACAGAAAAACAAAACAAATATGTTTGTATTATATGTGTTTTAATTGATGTAAAAGAAAGATTTTGTTATGTATGCACCAGAACCTAAAAAAAATTATCCTTGTTTGGTACACTAAGTTGATCTCGTAATGCAATAAAACACAAACATACAAGTCTATACCCAAATCAGAAATAAATAAATAAATAAATAAAAATTTGAAAACTGGCACATTCAGTTATACATATGAACTTTCATCAAGGAATTGAGGACAGGTGCTCCAGGTGAATTTATTGGTCCAAAGTTTCAAGTATACAAATACTTGTCTTATATTAAACCCGTTGCAGCATGACTTAAGGTATTTGATTGTTTTATAATAATTACTTTCGTGGTAAGTGTAGTAAAATATCTTGTATAATATATTAAGCATTGGCTTTTTGTTAAACCATACCTTATAAATTAAAATAATCTTTTGAGACTGTGGATATTGATCTTGCTCATATAAATTTGTAGGGAAAACAGTTAATAACCCTTTAGGTCCTGCCATTATTTTTTTAAATGATGTTTTATCTAGTTGGCTATTACGATTTGATTTGTTAATAAAAATCAGAAAAAAGATTAAGTTACAATTTGGCAACCCTAGGCATAACCACATAATACTTATTTTAGGAAAATAGCAAGGGTACTTTTTTAGGGCTCTTTATCTTTTCTAATATATTATTTGTATATCTGTACTGCTTATAGGTTTACACATATTGGTCCTTATCGTCCTTTTATGTCCCTGTATTTCATTTGTTTTTATGTAAGATGAATAAGTTAACGTATGTAATCTGTAAACATCTTTTGATCATCCCTTATATAATTAGGTTAATACATCCTTAACTTCTGTAACAAAAAATAAAAATAAATAAATAAAAAGTTGAATAAGAACTATTTAAGAAGTAACATGTCGATGTAATCACTGTTTATAACATACAGTTAGAATCAGATGTCCGTAAACACTTCAGTGTAATTACAGATATTTTAGTAAACACTACACTGTATACAGAGCCTTACATCATTATTTTTCTCGCTGTAAAGAAACAGTCACTGTCATCTATGATAAATATACCTCTCCAATAAGACGGTGATTATTTTAATTCGTTAGAAACCTTTTCCATCATAGTTTGCTACCAGATAATAAATACTTTCCTTCACATTTAAAGTATTAATTGGTATGGACTAACACAATTTAAGAAAATGGCTGCAAGTTTTTACATGTCTTTACATGCAAGCATTTAGTATCATTAAGCTTTAATTATAGGAAAATAGATTCATTTTATTTGCAATTATAATAGACTGTTTTCTACCTGTCACGTATTAGTCATTAACAGTGTGTCATTAGTATGTTAAAGCTGATTTTAGGATGTTTAGGTCGCATATAATGAAGTAAGCCTGTTAATTGCTTTTAAGACCACAAAGGACATAACAGAAACGAATTAGTATTTGTATTAGGGTCTGTTATTTTTAAAAATTAATTGAATTTAACTCACTTTAGCCAGTTGAGTTTACAACAAGACGAGGCATGCTTCCTTTGTAAATTTTGGCGCCCGTTTTCTCTAATAACATACAATTCACGCTAAGAAAATTTGCAATAAAAAATATTCTCTTGGCAACTGCCAGCACAGATTTGAACCATTGACAAAATAATTTACGACATTTGGCGAACGGTAGAGGGGGTTAACACGACTTACCTATATTAAGAACTTTAGCTTGAGCCGTTTATTTTTTAGCTGTTACCAGTCAGTGTGCATGGTCAACGACTACAATTTAGAGTTGTTTTTAAACCTTAAACAAATAAAACAATGTACCCTACTAACTTTTATATTGAACTGCACGGACAATTTACAATTCGGTAGAATTAAATACGTATTACAATAAACTATAGATTGTGAGATTCCTTGTTCGATATCTTGATAACAAAAGTTAACCAATTTAAACAGAAGCTTTTGAATCTATATTTTTTTTTTTTTTGACAAATTTACCAAACACCTTTTTCAGTTTTGATAGAGATATCCAATGGAAAAACTATTTGGGAGATATGAAGTTATTTCTTTAAAACATCATCAGTTTTAAAAACATTTACATGAATGTAGAACATAGAATTTTTAAATCAAAAAGAAAAAATATTCGACATTTTCACAAACTGTAATGTTATTTAACACATGTCTGGGATGTGTCTCTGTTTATCCACAGATAGAAATTTCATTGAGTTACTATATACATATTTCTATATATAAACCTTGATTAAGTTACTATTGACTGATCCCTAAGATCAGGGTTTGTGGATTTCTTTCTCAATGAGTAGAATGGAAGAATAATTACGTTGTGCTGCTGGCATTTAAAAGTTAACAAAAATCATTTATATTGATGTTGATAAATAGGACAAACTTTTATCTGCCTAATTGACAATAATTTAGAAACAAATTCTGACAAGCGTGAATAATTAAATACACTAAGGTTCTATATCTGTTTTGAGAAGTAACACTGTCGGGTTCTGTCTGACAAATCGTCCAGATTGATAAATATGAAGAAGTAAATGATCAATTATCATTGTTTCATGCTGAATACATTGATTTGTCAGATTTTATATTTTATTATGTGATGTTGATACCATGGGTAATATTTCCATATGAAATGATCTGGGTTTTTTTTTTTTTCATTGTTAGATGTGTTAAAGTATTACATGTCGCGAGAGTCAGCTTATACTTTTTTTCTATAAGCCATCGCTTTTTGTCTGCAAAAGCGTAACTGTAATTCGAATTGAGCAAAATGGAGATATTTAAAGATATCAGTGCTTTGAATTGAAATTTTATCCATCTTAAATCCACCTATATGCGGCTTTAAGGCATCTTTAACTAAACGTGCTAAAATGCGATTCTTTATTGTGTAAGCAGTAAAGTGAATTACAAATTTTTAGGTATTTACCTTTATAAGTATGACAATCATTTAAATACACTGTAGACTTTGTCAGTTCTTACAGGATCATCAATTCTAGTTAGTGCATTCTCAATAAGAAGCTAGATTTGAATGGCTTTTTAACGTAGACATTAAGAGATAAAATTATTGATGCAAGAAGTTGTAAATAAGTCTCATTATAAATTCTGTTGTGCGAATAAGCAAATAATTGTTTTTATTTATTTATTTATTCAATATAATTTTTATTATTAAAATTTGCGCTATTTTGTCTAATAAACTGTATCTACAAAATTTTCACACAGTTTGTACTTATTATTGTCAGTATTTTTTTATGTTTACGAAAAACCTCGGATCGTTTTCTTTTTTATTCATATGGAAAAAAAAATTTTCAATAACTACTTTTCTCCTTTCAGCAGCCTTTACTCTTCTATATATAATAAATAAGCGTCAAGTAAAAAAAATGAACTGCAGCACTTCTTTATTAATCATTATCCTTGTGAAGACACAATAACTTTTTGTTTTAAACCATAATTAATTTCAAAAAGATAACTAGCAACTTCCAAGAACCCTTTTTTATAAAAATATTTTTCTAGTACTTTCTTCGTGTCGTGCATAAAAGTCAAGTACCGTTTATAACCTCAAGTGATTCATTTCTTCCTTATTATAAAAATCTCGATAAAAAAAATTGATTATCAACAGACTATATAACATAATAATCTTTGCATCCTTCAACTTCCTGTGAAGGAATACTGGTTAACTTTTCGTATATTTTCATGGAAGACACATTTCTTAGAGCTGAATTCATAACAAATATACAATTAAGTGGTGTATGTTTTTAATTTGCATGGTACTGTTACGTATATTGACTCATTGCAAAATATTTTCACAGGTTCGTTTTGGAAAGTCTGAAGTCTGTGTTTGTTAATCATTCCCATTTTTTATATTTACTATTACTAAATGCATGGGAAATAACAATTTAACTATTTTATTGTAAGGCAGTGGTTGATATATTACGATGAACATTATAAACGTTAGTTCAGAGATCATATCTATATTTTACAATTTTTCTGGTATTATTTTGCTTTTCTCAAATCCTTAATACCTAAAACGGATTTAATTTCGGCATACTTGTTCACTAGATTAGCCATATAAATATATAATACAAATACCAGTTGCATTTTGATGTGCCAGATGTGTACATTTCGGAATTTCATTCCTCATCAGTGACACTAAGACCGAAAAGTTTGATAATAAAAAACAAAAGCCAAACAGTTTGAAATTAATGAATCTAAAGTTCCAAAATTATATAAATCCAAATCCAGCTAAGGAATGCTTTGCATCAGGGAACAAACCTTAGTTTTAAACAAATTTTACAATTTAAGGCAGCTGAAAATTTTGCTAAATGGTACATTTTCTGACAGCACAAAGTACTGCCTACTGAGTTATGGATACCCTCGGGGAGATTCATTCCACCAGCAGCGGCACCCGCTCAGGAGTAGTAAATATATAACACAAAAACTAGTTGAATTTTGATGTGCCAGGTGTGCACATTTCGGAAATTCATTCCTCATCAGTGACACTAAGACCGAAAAGTTTGATAAAAAAAAAAACATAAGCCAAACAGTTGGGAATTAATGAATCTAAAGTTCCAAAATTATATAAATCCAAATCCAGCTAAGGAATGCTTTGCATCAGGGAACAAACCTTAGTTTTAAACAAATTTGACAATTTAAGGCAGCTGAAAAATTTGCTAAATGGTACATTTTCTGACAGCACAAAGTACTGCCTACTGAGTTATGGATACCCTCGGGGATTTTCATTCCACCAGCAGCGGCACCCGCTCAGGAGTAGTAAATATATAACACAAATACCAGTTGAATTTTGATGTGCCAGATGTGCACATTTCGGAAATTCATTCCTCATCATGACAAACAGACTTATATGCAAGTCATGTGATTAATTGGTTTTATACATTATATGAACGCAATTGTTTTCAAACAAAGTTTTTTAAAACAACTTCGATGTAAATATAACTTGAAACCATATACTGTTTCGATTTAGCGTTTATAGTGCTAAAACAACCATTGTCGTGCAAACAAGACTGAATAATGTACGACAGCTACAAATAATTAAAATCAGAAACTTTATAGTATGCATAAAGATTGAAAAAACACAGAGAAGTCATCAGATAAGAATTTCATTAGAGTTCATGGATCTTATCCAAAAATTGGTATGACACTTAAAGCGTAATGACATGAAGAGTGCTAGTGTACTTTTCGTATTACCACAAAATAACATTACCAATTCTGTACAGAAAAGGTTACGACTATGTACAGTTACCTTTTAAAGGCTTAAGTCTTTAGTTGCAGCTTTTCAAATGATACAACAGCTGGTCAAAATGCACTTTACATAAGTAAAATTAAACTGCAAATGTTACTGAAAAAAACAAAAGAAATTCGTAACAGTCTTACTACCGACTGCAGTTATAATTTCTATGAAGCTTAATTTAAATACGTCAAAGGTTTAAATCGGGTTATTACTAATAATAATTAACACGCTTTAATTTAGGTTATCGTTATAATAATTGTAAAATTATGTATCTTTGAACAACATAGAACAAAAAAAATAAACCATCAAAATTTTATAAGCATTATAAGACTTATTGAACGAAAATGTTACTATTAAAAGCATAATAAGACTTATTTATCAAAATTGTTATTAGTATAAGCATAATAAGACTTATTTAACAAAATTGTTATTAGTATAAGCATAATAAGACTTATTTAACAAAAATGTTACTATTAAAAGCATAATAAGACTTATTTAACAAAATTGTTACTATTAAAAGCATAATAAGACTTATTTATCAAAATTGTTATTAGTATAAGCATAATAAAACTTATTTAACAAAAATGTTACTATTAAAAGCATAATAAGACTTATTTAAGTCTTCAGTTGCAGCTTTTCAAATGATACAACAGCTGGTCAAAATGCACTTTACATAAGTAAAATTAAACTGCAAATGTTACTGAAAAAAACAAAAGAAATTCGTAACAGTCTTACTACCGACTGCAGTTATAATTTCTATGAAGCTTAATTTAAATACGTCAAAGGTTTAAATCGGGTTATTACTAATAATAATTAACACGCTTTAATTTAGGTTATCGTTATAATAATTGTAAAATTATGTATCTTTGAACAACATAGAACAAAAAAAATAAACCATCAAAATTTTATAAGCATTATAAGACTTATTGAACGAAAATGTTACTATTAAAAGCATACTAAGACTTATTTATCAAAATTGTTACTATTAAAAGCATAATAAGACTTATTTATCAAAATTGTTATTAGTATAAGCATAATAAGACTTATTTAACAAAAATGTTACTATTAAAAGCATAATAAGACTTATTTATCAAAATTGTTATTAGTATAAGCATAATAAGACTTATTTAACAAAAATGTTACTATTAAAAGCATAATAAGACTTATTTATCAAAATTGTTATTACTATAAGCATAATAAGACTTATTTAACAAAAATGTTACTATTAAAAGCATAATAAGACTTATTTATCAAAATTGTTACTATTAAAAGCATAATAAGACTTATTTATCAAAATTGTTATTAGTATAAGCATAATAAGACATATTTAACAAAAATGTTACTATTAAAAGCAAAATAAGACTTATTTATCAAAATTGTTATTAGTATAAGCATAATAAGACTTATTTAACAAAATTGTTACTATTAAAAGCATACTAAGACTTATTTAACAAAATTGTTATTAGTATAAGCATAATAAGACTTATTTAACAAAAATGTTACTATTAAAAGCATAATAAGACTTATTTAACAAAATTGTTACTATTAAAAGCATAATAAGACTTATTTATCAAAATTGTTATTAGTATAAGCATAATAAAACTTATTTAACAAAAATGTTACTATTAAAAGCATAATAAGACTTATTTAACAAAATTGTTACTATTAAAAGCATAATAAGACTTATTTAACAAAATTGTTACTATTAAAAGCATAATAAGACTTATTTAACAAAATTGTTACTATTAAAAGCATAATAAGACTTATTTATCAAAATTGTTATTAGTATAAGCATAATAAGACTTATTTAACAAAATTGTTACTATTAAAAGCATAATAAGACTTATTTAACAAAATTGTTATTAGTATAAGCATAATAAGACTTATTTAACAAAAATGTTACTATTAAAAGCATAATAAGACTTATTTATCAAAATTGTTATTAGTATAAGCATAATAAGACTTATTTAACAAAATTGTTACTATTAAAAGCATAATAAGACTTATTTAACAAAATTGTTACTATTAAAAGCATAATAAGACTTATTTATCAAAATTGTTATTAGTATAAGCATAATAAAACTTATTTAACAAAAATGTTACTATTAAAAGTATAATAAGACTTATTTAACAAAATTGTTACTATTAAAAGCATAATAAGACTTATTTATCCAAATTGTTATTAGTATAAGCATAATGAAACTTATTTAACAAAAATGTTACTATTAAAAGCATAATAAGACTTATTTAACAAAATTGTTACTATTAAAAGCATAATAAGACTTATTTATCAAAATTGTTATTAGTATAAGAATAATAAAACTTATTTAACAAAAATGTTACTAGTATTTGCAATGTGTCTATTGTAATCTTTCTTCATTGACTCGTATTTACACATACTCCAATGATAAAGTTCTTTTAAGATACGTTAGTTGTTGAAAGTGTCCAGGTTTTTACAACGTTCTTTTGAAATGTATAACAGTTTTCTTAATCAGTGAGGAAACTTGAAGTTCATGACCCTTTTAAAGTTTGTTTTTAAGATACTGATGAAAGCTTTTAAAATCGTAAGATCTTTATTTATGCACGTGTGTATTTGAAGGATGTAAAAACAATTATTCTGGTCGATCAGGTAAATAAGATAAGGATAAAATCAACCTATCAAAATAATCCTTAATTAGAGTTTGTTACATGAATGATAAGCATCTGTTGGCCATAATGATTATAGGTCTATCTATTTCAATTATAATCGAGAAATGGTTGCATGCATTTTCTGAGATATTTAAATTGGAATACCTTGAGTTTGTAGTAGACAACTCGTCGGAAGAATAACGCATTCAAAGTTAAGAACAGAAACGGTAAAAGGAAAAAAATTATCTAATCACAAAATATAATCACTTTGAACAAGGAAGGCTTTTTGGATATTGAAATAATTAAGATATTCAAAGATTCGAAACCACAAACCATCTGCTAAATGTAACAGCTTTAAAATGTAGCTTGTAGTTTTGTATGTCGAATAATCATAAAAAGCAGATATGTCTTAGTTTGTAATAAGAGTAATTCCACATTTTTAAAGTAAAAATTTAAAATATTTTTGTTGAGTGAAATATGCAAAACAGATTATTTATTAATTTAACTTAACATAATATTAATTTCGGATTGTTTTCATTATAGACTGTTGGATGAAAAAATTAATAATAAATAATAGTGAATAAAATATACATTTGTTTGATAAATAAATGTTATAAGTTTGAAATGATAGAAATATAATCATTAAATTCCATAACGAATGACGACGCCGATAAACTGTCTGTTTGTGAAAATTTTTTACATGTTTATGATTTTAAAACGTCATAGAAAATATTTTACTAATGCATTCCATGCGTTTTGTTCCGAGAAAATGTCATTTTAATGGGGATGAAGAAGGTTCTACATAATGAAAGATTCATTTTTGAAGGAAAATATGTCTTTTTGATGGTTAAAAAACAATAAATCAAACTTTTTTTCCGAGTAAACGTTAAAGAACCCAAGGATTACAACGCATACAGCCGGTAAATGACAAATCTGATACAATCTGATACCTTCAAATTAAGTGAAATCTGCACAATAACATGATATGTCAATCAATATTGAGTTTAAGAAAAAAAAAAACAAATTATAAGGATGCTTTAAAGACAAATTAAATACATAAACATAAACATTGCAATAATAATAATAATGATGAACGTAATCTGGAATTTTACACGATTAAAAAAATTTTTACTGCTTATTCTAAATCTCCAAAAAGGCCTTTAAAAATCAATGTTACGCTTTAAGTAACACCATCCTTTAATTTTAAAAATTTTCACCAGTAATTTCTTCAACACGTTATTCGTCAATTTCATACTGTTAAGTTTTTGTCTGAAATATCTATGATAAAAATAACCACAAACATATTGGTTCAATCATAAACCCATAACAAAGTACAAACTTTATAAACTGCCTAATTTATTTACGCATGAGACCTTCCTTGAAGGAAATTAGGCCGGGTGCTTCGAAAGAAAAAGCACCTCCTGATTAGCTAGCTACACTCGCCATTAATTTGAAAATGAAAGGAATATAGAACTATAAGACGTCAAATGTATCCAACATAAGTTTTTATACAGCGACTTCAAATTTAAATCTTGATGAACTTCTCAAAAATACAATACAAGACATCGGGGTCGGTGATTTAATATGATTGAGATTTATCCGAGATTCGGGTTCCCTTGCTTACTGAATCTTTAAAATCTAAAATTACTACTTCTTAGTAGCACTCAAAATTTCAAGTAACTGTCTAGACTAATGGTTTTGATCCACTCTATTACTTTTCAGGAAATCTGTAATATGGCTTTAACTTGTGTTTTATTAACAATGACTAGTAACATGTGATTCTTACAAGCCGGTTATTCACAATCGAAGTTAATTTACATAGAATATTAAAGGATATTGGTCGGGGACTGACAGGTGTTTGAGTTGTTCGGGGTATTGTTTATTGTTGAAAAGTTCGGAGTAAATTATTAGAGCGATTGTGGCTGTCATAAAAGTGGTTGAAGTATATCATTTGGGAGTAAAATTATAAGAGAAATTTGAGATTAGTATTATAGTTTATATTTCTCGCATAGGTGATAGATCTCACTGAATTGGTGGTACGATATTTATTTCCATATCGTACACCCAGTGCTCCCACGAAGCCTATCTCAATTGACCGGGGACTACTTTTTTCGATTGGCAAGGGTCATAACTAAGTGGAAAATGTTTTGATGAAAACGACAAAGAATATTGATTTTTTATGATAAATAATATTATTTTTCTTTAAAGAAGTATATAAATATATAGAGAAAAAATTGTGGTTTTGATTTTTTGCCTAGGTTCACATTCTGTTGTAAGTGAAACGCTTTTTGTTATTGTTTTTATGTCTTGTATTCATCCGCTAGTAGAATAGTAGAATCTTGCATCGTAATATAGTGATTCAGTATTTTTCCGTAGATTATACCAGAAAAATAATTAATTACTCGGCTGAGGTTGTGGTCAGATTTTTTCATTTCAAACTCGGCCTCGTTGGAGATGAAAATCTGACTATCTAAATGTTCCTCTTTATATTATTATGATGTTTGTTTTTATTTATGATGTCCCAAAAATAAAAGGTTAAGTAAAAATCAGAGTTATTCACAGAAATACCAAGTTTCGTTAAATGTGAATTTTATATTTTTTTCTTTCACTCTTCAGTTGATTTTAAGATCACAAAAACACATTTCAGCATGTGCTTAACGAATTTGGAAAAGTGTGTCGTTCAGAATGAGAAAAACATAATTAACATTTGAACTTTTTTTCAATTATAGTATGTTTCCTTTGGTAAAAATATATTTAAATGATAGATAAACGTCTTTTGCTTTCAAGAATATTTTTTCTAAAAGATAATTGACTAAAATGGTGGTTCTTTTTTAGTAAATAATAGTAATTTTACTTTCTGTTTTAACTTTAATGGAAAAGCGTAGAAAATTAAGTGTTTAGTCTTTTACATGTTTAAATTGTATATTTTTAACATTTTTTAACCGCAAGTAATGATATACTCTACAACAGAAGAAAAACCTTAGCAATTTATTTTGGTTAAAATTACCTTAACAACGATCATTCCACAAGTGCTTTATTGCTTTTTAAAACTCTATTTGCAGTAAAAAGGTATATAAAAAATAGAGGAAAATGCATTTTTATCATAAAAAAATTTAATCTATTTCTGAAAATGTTTGATAAACTAGAATCATCACAAAATAAAGCAGAAGCAAAATTTATATAGTGGATATTTCAGTTATTTTAGTTGTGTGCAAGAAAACACAAACATGTTGTTAAGAAGAAGACTAAAGTGTTTTTTATCTAAAAATTTGTTAAAAATAAACAAAAAAGCAAACATATAGAAAAAATATTTATTTCCTGCTAAACTGTATGAAACTTTGATACATATATAACGTTCAAAAAGACAAAAAACTTATTTGAATTTTTTAGTTAAGGCCTCTTTCATTAATATTTAAAATTAGAAGCTGGGCTTGTTCCTGTTCCAAAAACGCTCGATAAAAGTATGATGTTTTAAGTCCCACAGGTTGTTATATATAACACAAATACCAGTTAAATTATCGGAGCAAATGCAAGTAATTTAAAATTGATTTTACAAGCAATTGGTCAATATATTTTTGTCAGATCGAAAAATGCATTTAATCACCGAAATGCTAAAATGTGACTTGACCAACAAATAGGCAATATTGATTCAACTATTTTCTTTGATTCTAGCATAATTGATTAAATGAATAAAGACTTCCTTACAAAGGGCCGTTGAAATTTTCCTGTCCGTATCAGGTACAATATTAAAAACTTCTAAAACGCAGTGGAATCAAAGTTTTTGATTCAAGTTCTGATATTCAGAAAAAAAAGTGTGTCATACTTAATTTAACTGTTTTAGTTTTATGAGGATTACCACACCACCATTCATAAGTTGCCTCATATAATATATATTTACATTATGACGGTACCACTAAATAAGATGAATTTCTTTTGCAGAATTTAATATATTAGCTGAGACGTTTTATTTCCAAACCATTAACAAAATATATAAAATACCTATTAAATTCTGTGCCATACGAGAACATTTCGAAAAATCATTTCTCATCAGTGACACTATGGGTAGAAAAATTTGATTGATGAAAATTTTAATCGAAACTCGTGCTTAATACTTTTAATGAATATGCCAATGTATAATATTACCTTTTCCAAACTTTGATTAGTTGGAGAATCTGAATTACCAGGCAAAAAAAATTTGTATCTGCACCAAATCGATTTTCATTGCTTTCCCTTTAAAAAACACGCTAGAATTATATCTTTCCGAAATTAAAACATTCTAGTCGTCTGAAAGTTTTTATTTACATATACCCACATAGAAGATATAAACATGACGGAAAGTTTTACAATACCCAACAGAGAATGAGATATGACGAATAACAGTCGAAAGGGTAAAATTGCCAATGTTTTATTTAGTTTAACAAACAATTAACTTGATTTTATCAATTAGGAAATTATGAAGGTTTTCCCACACAATGAAAGGGAAATTTCCCTCAGGAGACGCTTATGGGAAATATAACTACTTTTAGATGAACAAACGTTCACATCTTCCTTTATCTTGGGAAATAATTCTATCACTTTAATTTAAGATTTTTGAAAAGACCTGTCGATCCAAGTAGTCAATTCTTATACAGATCAAATTGATAGAAACTAACCCTAACCTTGCAAGGTATTAAAATCTAATCATTAGAAATTGAAGCTTTTTGAGTTCAAATCAATGTCTTTAATGTAGCCAAAGTACCAAAAAATCCATTGATATTTTATGATGTAATACTGTGCTGTAAATTTTCTAGTATATTTGCCTTTTTGTGGAAGTTTATACCCAAACTTTTTCTTCTTTAGTACTTTTTAATATATACATTCTGCCCGAATAAGCAATCAAAATAACAACAAATGCATAAAAGAAATTTGCAACTCAAAAAATTACTGACGACAGAGTTAAGAAGCGATCAAAAACAAGTTAATAAAAAAAATCTAGATAGAAGAACCATATAATGTGACCACCAATTATAAACTGGGACACTGAATTTAATATAGCTTCAATATTTCACTATTGGATGACCCAATCATTGTGAACACGCGTAATTAGAATTAAAGTGCATTTTGCCGCCTAGATTTAAATCGCTTTTATGATAAGCCTAGTAAAAAGATTGTTTCATTTTCCAAGGAGATAGTGTGCGTTTTCTCTAGAAGTCGGTTGTTTTCTTTACCATTCCAGAACTGAGTTCTTCGAAACAAGTGACAGGGACATAAAGAAAAATAGTCTAGTACACTTCAACATTTTCACCATTTCTCATTTTTTCTACAACTTGTCCATAAATCCCGAATTTCAATATCAAAATATTTCTTTTAATAACATAGCCTGCTTTTAGTTTTATTGGAGATGTTTATTTGGTCAGGGAATATATAATTTTTAATGCATGTTATCGTGTTAATTTTAGAATATGAAGCTAATGACTTTCAAAGATGTTTGCAGATAAACATATCGATGTGAAGAATGGTTACTCTATTAGTGGTATTACTGGCACGCTGTTTATAGAACATAAATTGAATAAGTCTAAACAAGTGCAAATAGTTTACAACTCGAATCTTTGTGTTTTACTAGTAGGAGGCTTTATAATTAAAACTGTTATTCGTGATTATTTTGACATTTGTTTAGATATTTTCGTAATTTTTGTAATGTGGTTTCTGTTGCTTATTCAGTAAAACATATCGTATATGGATTGATTTGATATATATTTTGCCTTATATTGATATAATGCACGCTTGTTTTATACCAATATAAAATATAGCAATAAATGTTGCTTAATTTTTGTTGTTATGAATTTGTTTAACGTTGCTTCAGAAATTTTTCAGCTATTCGCAACGAGATGAAGGTCATTAATCCCTATTGATTAATCTTAAAACAAGCTCATGTATGTGTGTTATGTGCGAGTAGGTATTATGGTCTGACGTGTACTAGCACTTAGGGTGTCTTTTTGAAAAATGCTAGCTCACAGAGTCAATATACCGCAAACAAACTCACTACTTCCCCTGGCACCGGTTGAACCTGTCGATACGATCATCCTTATGCCGAGCACCTGGTTTGAAAGCAGTATTTAAGAATACTTTGTAGAATAAACAAAGTAATAATGCATTTATCATGGTTGTTTGTCTTAACATATGTGTCAGGTATTGGATATCATATAAATCATTAAGTTTTCTTTGACTTCTTGTCATTAAATTTAAGACGGTTGTATTAGATATTGCTTACAAAGATCTCAAGAATATTTATCATTCTTTTAAAACAATGACACTATTTAAGTATATATACCATTTATTTTTATTTCTTTCTCAATCAACAAACTAAATGTTTTGTAAGGACATTGTTCGGTTTTAATCGTTAAATACAATCTACACATGTATGTTTTACTTCAAATGTTCTTAATTTGTAACACTTATTTCTTCTTAATTCAAATAAATGAATGACAAATGCTAGAAAGAAATATGCAACTGAAAAAATTTACTAGAGAGCACTACCAAGAAAACGAAAATACAATAAAAATGAGTAAAAAAAAACCAAATAAGACTAAATATACAGATATTGGGATCGTTGACTGTGAACCTTTCGACAGTCACTAGTGTGAATACTCAGTCGTATAACCTAAGCACCATAATAAGGCACTACCATTCAACTTATCATGCAGCCAATATATAAATTCTTTAACGGAGACTCATAGGTCATAGGTAGATTCTTACCTAATACAAAATATAGGTTTATTCAGACAAGCACACCCGTAATTATGAACTTGATAAACTCTACAATATATATATATATATATATATATATATATATATATATATATATATATAAAGGAAGGGAAAAAATACGATTAAGTTTTTTATTCGACTCAAATATTTTATCTTCATCGTGTAGATAAATTCCTTCGGATCATACTCGATCAGTTTTTGCGAACTTACCTTCTTAAGGAAAAGAAAAGAAAAGAAAAAAAATTTTGCAAGTTTTTCTTTATTCCGCTATAAATTCACAACAAAAATGTTAAAAAATAAGGTTTATTGAATAAGATGTTTTCAAATATAGCATCTTTGTTTTTATTTTAGATAACGTTGCTAACAAAAAGCTAATTAGTTCAATCGTTGTTAATTTTGTATCGATCACCAAGTCAATTCAATTTACTTTTTAATTGTTAGCAAAAGATAAAACCAAGTCTTATTTTAACTCGTTTAATTACAAACGTGATAAGAAAAAAAATGGAAGTATGTATGTGCCTTGTATGTTGAAGTGTTTTAAATAATTGTTATTCAAAAGCACGAAATAACAAAACAGTTCACATCACACATTTACTTGTCTTCTTATGAATATTTAAATTCTTTCTAAAACAATTGTTCAAAAATGGTCAAAGACATCCAAACGTTGAAGAAATTAACATTTTAGGGAAAACAACTCATTTACGGATAAATATATACTTTTGGAACTTGCTACTATGTTAGATCTTGTTTTGCTAAAGATTTTTGTAATTTACTGTTTTTATCTTTTTATATACCCAAACAGCATGAAAACGTTAGACCATTGTTGGCATATGGTTGTATCGTTGGGTGACCGTTGGAATTAAATTTACAACGTTAACGTTTGCCCTACGTTGTCATTTCAATGGAGAATTTACAACGTTGGTCCAACATTTTGCCAACATTAAATTTCAACACTGGATCTTCACTGTTGGCTCGTTGCCCAAACGCTGTAGTTTCAACATTAGATTTACAAGGTTGGTCTAATGTTGAGCCAACGTTGTAGATCCAACATAAAAAAGTATTAAGCGTCAAAGTTAAGGCTGGTCATATTTTGTTTGTTTACCATTGTTGGACCAACAATGTCGCAACATTGAAATTCTAACATTGGATTTTAAATGTTGGCTCAACGTTGGTCCAATGTTGTAATTTCAACATTAGATTCACAACGTTGGTCTAATGTTGGGCCAATATTGTATATTCAACATAAAAAAGAATAAAGTGGTAAATTCTCGTCATTCTTTGTTTGCTAATGTTGGACCAACAATGTGGCAATACTGGATAAATTATATTGGGTCAACGTTGGGCCAACATTGTTATTCTTACATCAAAGTGCAAAGAATGAGAAAATATAAGTTTATACACGCGCGGTGGACCATTGCACAAGACAAATATCATCTTTAAGCTAGCTTAAAGGTGGCTTAAAGATGGTTTAAATATGTTTTTAAGCCATTTTTAAGCTATCTTTAAGTTGCTTAAAGATGTCTTTAAGCCATCTTTAAGTTTGGCTTAAAGATGGCTTAATGGCACTGAAATTTTAAGCCATCTTTAAGCCATCTTTAAGCTTCTTTAAGCACGGAAGAAATGAATATTTATTGCTTAATTAATTTCTTTATTTATTAAAGAAGTAAAAAAATTATTTGTTTTTTTAAAAACAAAAATTTTATTTTAAAAAATTATACAAAATGATATTTTTAAAAAGTTTATAATTGATATATCATTTACTTTCCTGTATATTTTTTAAATGTTTTTATTTTTTTTAAAATATAATTTTTTATTTTAAAAAAAATCATACAAAATTATATTTTTAAAAAGTTTATTCATATTTTACTTACTTTCCTTTATATTTTTTTTAAATGTGAAAGTTTTTATTTCATTAATTATTTTTGAATTTTTAATTTTATTTATTTATTTATTTATTTATTTATTTATTTATTTGTTTATTTATTTTTCTTTTTGGACATTATTATCTTTAATAATTACATTTTACCTTACATTATATCAGAACTCAATGAATTACATATTACCTGTGTCACTTGTCCTGAGCGGGGCTGGAACTCACTATCCTTTGATTGCCAGGCACTGCATCCTTATTAATTAGGCCACGGGGTAGGTTGTTTTAGGGACAAATGATTTATATAAACCTAAGTAAATGTGATCATGTGACCATTTATTAAAAATCTTGGATTTTGAATAGAAAATATGCAAGTTTTTATAACTTTACTCCATTTTTAATTTTTCATTTTATATATTATGATAATTTTTATTAACTTTATAGTATAAATTAATCAATCATTTATTCTAAAGAAAAATAAATCATTCATATATCAAAGGAAGGCAGGAATGTCCAACCTCACCTGTAATATACTTATTTATCTGACTGGCAAAATTAGTTAATTAGATTGTAAATTCAACAAATAGTTTTTTCTTAGACATTAATATGCATTTGTAGAATCTTAATCTTAGTGCACTTCTGATGTTAAATAAAACAAACATACTAGTCCTTGTCCATATCATTCTATTATTCTATTCATTTTTGATATAAAAAAAGTTTTTGAGACTATTTTGTAAATTTAATTTGTTTCTAATTGAAAATTCTAATTTAGTTTTTAATTGAAATGAATAATTATATTGGATTCACAGATTCTTTTCAAGACAAATAAAAATAGTAAACAAAATAGAAAAAAATATATTGAATAACCTATCTCTAATAAGGAAGAAAAAAGAACGAATGAGGCAAAATAAACTCGATGTTTTATGAGAGCAAAGATTGTGAATTAACCAGGGATAGATTTTACGTCGTATGAGAGAGAGAAAGAGAGAGAGAGGGAGAGAGAGGGGGGTAATGCCCTGTCAAATTTTAAGTTTCTACACTTCTCTTGGGGGGGGGGGGGGGGTTATTACACCGGGGATCGAAGAAACTAAAATGCCCATAGAAAACTAACGACAAGCGGCACGCAAACTGACAAATATTTTCAAAATTTTTAAAGTCGTCATAATATAATCTTTGTGATATTTCATTTGGAAAATTCATAAATTTATAATATAACATCGATGCAATGGGATTTAAATCTTGTTTAGACAGAGAAACTGTGGCAGAGAGAGAGAGAGAGAGAGAGAGAGAGAGAGAGAGAGAGAGAGATGTATAATGGGATACCGAAATATAATGTATAATGGGATACCGAAATATAATGTATAATGGGATACCGAAATATAAAGATATAAAGAAACAGCAGTAAGGGGAGAAAAAAAATATTTATAAAAAGCTAATGAGCTATAGATTGATATTTGTGTAAAAAGTGTCCTCGAATTATGATCAAATTTATATGTATAAGCGATTGTTAAATAATAACAATTACAAATCACGGGCCTGAATCTTTCGATGCAGATTTAAAACAACAAGTTCCATCCCGGTTTAACCATGATCCTTATTTTCACCCTACCCGCTTAAAGTTATCAATTTTCAATATAAGAAATTAAAATGGTAATAAACGTATGTTGAACATGTTGAAATGAAGGGTATTAATGTAGCGTTCACAGTCTTGTCGTGCATTTTTACTCTTTTAATTCTTATGTGTTTTTTTTTAATATTTATTTTGATTTTTTAATGTATTAAATTAAAAAAAATTGTGTTATGTACACAATTGCTGGGACTGAGATTTCTGTGTTAAATATTATTCAATTTTAAAAATAAAACCTTTTATGGCCATGTATTTAGATCGAAAACAGCGGGCCATTCATGGTTAATTGATTGTATTAGGATTTTACTTGAAGTATTTTGATTCCGAGGAAACTGCAGATTTATAAAAAGTTTGAGAATCAATCATCCATGAATAATACACTTAAAGTTATCCCATCAAACAAATCACTTATTACCGATCTTTACAAGGTACACTACACCTATCATCTTCAGTCCTATATGTCAATTAATTAACAAATACTTCGGCTAGATAAATAACGTTTAATCATTCTTCATGTATCCATCTATCATTTCATTATTTATCTCATTATTTATTCATCCAACCATTCATTCATTTTATTTATTTATTTATTCATTTATTTATTTATTTATCCATCCATCCATCCATCCATCCATTCAACCATCCATCTAACCATTCACCCATCCATCATTATGTATTTATTAAATCATTTATCCATGCTTTATTTATTTAAATAAATTATTTATTTACTAAATCAAACGACATTAATGTCATTGCTTAACTCATCTATTAATTCATTTTATTTATTTATTTATTTATTTATTTATTTAACCAACTGCCTATTCTTTTCTTTCCTTCCTACTCTCATTTTTCTTTATTCTTTCTTTCTTTTTTTCTTTATTGATTTATCCATCCATCCATCAATTCAACTATCCTTTATTTATTTATTAATTTAATTATTTATTTATTTATCAATACATTCATCATTCATGCATTCAACCATCCATCCATCCGTTATATATTTATTTAACAATTTATCCGTCTTTATTTATTGAATTAAAAGATTTATTTATATATTTATTTAACCAACCATCCATTCTTTTCTTCTCTCCTTTTCTCCTCTCTATCTCTTTTTTATTGATTTATCCATCCATCCATTTAACTATCCATCCTTTATTTATTAATCAATTTATTTATTAATTTATCTATCAATCCATGCATGCATTCAACCATCCATCCATTCGTTAAAATTATTTTATCATTTATCCATCTATTATTATTTAATTGATTATTTATTTATTCATATATTAATTTATTCATATATTTATTTATTTATTCATTTATTCAGCCAACCACCCAATCTTTTCTTTCTTTCCTTTTTTCTTTCTTTCCTTTTTTTCTTTCTTTCTATCGATTTATCTATCCATCCATACACCCATTCATTTAAGTATCCATCCTTTATTTATTTATTTTTAAATTGAATTATGTATTACTGAATTAGTTTTTTTTTAAATTTTAATTTATTTCCAATCTTAAAGCTTGGCTTAAAGTTGCTTAAAAATGCGATTCCGTCTTGTGTTGTATGTTGTAATCACTAATTATTACTATTCCTTTTACATGTATTATTGTTTAATTTTTTTTTTTTTTTTTTTTTTTTTGTTATGATGAAGATAATCATCTCATACAATATTTTATATTTTTAGGTTTGAAATACTACTATTCAGTATTTTAATTAGTGTATTTGTAACTAAGTTATGTTACATCTAGTGCTATGAATATAATGCTTGTATTTATGTAAGATATAACATGCCAGACATTTTTAAGCAAAAGTACTTATTCAAAGCATTTGCTTAAATAAAATGAACATTAAATGAACATTAAAGTATTTACATAAAGTAATAAATAATTCTGTTAAAGGATTAAAAAAAAACGTTTAATTTAAATTTGGTCACTTCCTCTCATAACAACACTAGATTGACAATTTTCCTTAAGCCAATTCTGTCACATCAAAAAGAGTTTGATACCTTTTATACAAACAGTAGCATTAGTTGTGGAGTTATTTTAGCAAGAAACTTCCAGAAATTTGTAGAAGAGTTTTTATTTGAGGCACTGAAAGAAATTTCACAACTTTCAAAAGAATTTTGAAAGAATATTCAAATTTACTATAAAATTTAAGTATATATTATCATAAAGTTACTTATACATTATATAATAAATATTATATAATATATAAATATTATATTTTTATATAAATATATATATATCGACACAAAATAAAGGTAGTTCAATTTACAGATAATCACTTTTATATTTTTATAAAATGTTGGGAATATTTTTTTAAAATTTTGTGTGCAACATTAATTTCCTTTTTTAAATTAAACTTGGCATCAGAAATGCAGTTCCCTGTGTATTAATCACTGAAAAATATCTTTGTAACCACTGTTACATATGATAACTCCAATGTGTGAAAAAATGAAAATAACTCATAAAATAGTACTGATTTTTAGTCTAGGCATTTTTGTAAATATGATAAAATCCATTCAATTTTATTTTTCAATTTCATAATATAATTATATGATTTTGGAACTTTCGATTCATTATTTTAAACTGTTTAGCTTATGTTTTTATCATTGAAACTATTCGGTCTTAGTGTCACTGATGAGGATTGTTCCGAAATGTGCACATCTCGCACATCAAAATTTAACTGGTATTTGTGTTATATATTTACATGTATATAGACATAATTAGAACTTGGATTGGGTTTTTTATTTTAACCATAAAAGGGTCAAAAAAGTAAAATTTTCATTTTTATCTGATTAAGTTCTAGATGTGACTGCAAGTTTAACCTTCTATTATGTCTTATTAGTGGATTCATTATAAACATTTATAAATAAGACATCAACAAAATCTCAGTCAGTTAATTTCAAGTGTTAGTATACAAATTTAATTTCAATAGGTCACGAGGTGGAAAGTCATATTGGTCAACATACAGAGAAATTAAAAGGAATGTATCTAGACATATTCTTGATTTGACAGATAATTCTAATGTTTACAATGAACAACTTAATTAAAATGACGATTTAGGCCCTGCAATGACATCTTTAAACAAACGGTCAGCATGAAGATGCAGAATGTGATCAAGGAAGAGAAGTCACCTGTGAAAAAAGAAACAAGATGAATCTGAAGTTTTAGAAGAATCGGATTTTTTATGGCTCTTCAGAGGATTCATCATCCGATCAATTTTATGAAAATGAAAACATTTAATCAATTCATGAAAGCTTAAAGGAATGGGCAGTTAATTTTCAAATACCTCTTACTGCCTTGGGAGCTTTATTAACAATTTGCGTCTAGTTTTTCCTTCATTACCAAAAGATCCACGTGCAATTATGAAAGCTAAAAAACAGTATAACATTTTAAATATATGTGGTGGTTCCTACTATCATTTTGGTATTATGAATGGGATTTAAAATGTTTTAACAAAGTTAGAAATAAATTTGCATCCAGATAGCTTTTGTTTTGAGATTCAAATCAATATTGACGGATTGTCTTTATTCAAGAGCTCAAGCCACCAATTTTGGCCAATTTTAGGAAGTATACGCAATAATGAAAACAACAAACCATTCATCATTGGTTTATTTTCAGGAATAACAAAGCCAAAAAATCTAAATGAATATTTGAAAAAGTTTATTGATGAATACAATTTCATGCATTCGAATGGATTTGAATTAGAGGGAAAAAACTGGAACATAAAATTGCATTCTGTGATCTGTAACACACCTGCCCGTGCATATGAAAAATGCATAAAGTTATACTCTGGCTATCATGGATGTGAACAAACTGAAAAATGGATGGGAAAATGACATTTCCAGAAATTAATACAAATATGCGAACAGACAGGTCATTTAGCCTTCAGTCTGATGAAGAGCATCATTAAAGAAATTCTACCTTTTTAGATACTGGAGTAGGAATGATAAGCCAATTTCTAATTGATTATATGCACCTTGTTTGTTTGGGAGTCACTAGAAGTAGTTTGTTATTGTGGATAAAAGAACCTTTACTTTGTAGAAATGGGCCTGGGGCAGTCAAATAAAAATTCAGCATCACTGGAGAATATGAAAAACTTCATTCATAGTGAATTTGCAAGGAAACCTTGGTCACTATCAGAAATTAAACGCTGGAAGGCAACAGAATTTAGACAGTTTCTATTATATACAGGTCCATTAATCCTAAAAGGAATAATACATCCAAACATGTATAATAATTTTATGCTTTTTTCAATCGGAATTCATTTTTTGTTGAATAATGCTTTACAGGTTGCATATAATCAATTTGCCAAGGAATTACTAGAAACCTTTGTAAGACAATTCTATGAAATGTATGGATATGATTTGGCAGTTTACAACATATTTTTCATTATAACCTGAAAAAACTAGTTAAAAAACCTTAATATCCTCTACAGCAGGTAATACGGAGGTTATCAAAAGATACTCTTACTCAATACAAAATTCAAACAACACCAACCCTGCAAAAAGAGCACACAGATGGTCCCCTTCTTCCAGAGGTTGCAGGAGCCATACGGTATAAGAAAGTTAAAACCAAAAAATACACTATTAGATTAGATCAGAATGATTCTTGTTTAATGATTGGTGGCAATATTTGTAGAATAAAAAATATTTTGAGCCATCAAAATAAAGTCTGGATTTTATATCAGAGGTATAGAGATGAGGATGACTTTTTTGATGTACCATTGCCTTTAAGACTGTTGGAAATTAAAGACGTTTTAAACAAAGGGGCCAGATACCACCTAGCAATGCTTGAAGACATTGAGGCTAAATGTGTTTAAATGCCATACAGAAGCATGTTGTATTTACACTCTGTGCAATTTTGTGACATTTTATTATTATTATTATTATTATTATTATTATTATTATTATTATTATTATTATTATTATTATAATTGTTATTGCTGTTGTTAATATAAAGTCCATGTTTAATTTTATCAAGGGCAGAAAAATATGTTTGCAATAGTGACCTATGCAGAAAATAGTGATGTGGAATTGGTTCCAACAGTCTGGATAACAGAAGACCAGAAACAGTGCTACTGGCCAAACTAAGAATTTTACAAAAACTCAGGTTGCTGTGCGACAAGCCATTGTGCCAAATTCAAAAGATTTTGTGAAATTGGATATCAAAAAATTATGTATGAAACAAGTAAGTGTGTAAAAAATATATTTGTATTAATTATTTAACCTAGTAAAAGTCCCAAATTATGAATCTTTATAATGAATGCCTTGTGCAATTGGATTTCATTAATCAATCGGTGCAAAAGGTAAAAACTCCTGAGTATGATTTACTTAATACATATGTTTTATATTTTTAAAATTGCACACGCACACACACTTGCAAACACACACACACACAAACACACACACACACACACTTGTTATGTTATAATAATATATGCTTAAGCTTGCTGAACACCAGTCAGACTTACAGACAGAGGTTGAAGATGACCCTGACTCCGTACTAGCAAAGAGAAAGAAGGTATTAGTTTTAATGCATAACATTAAATTAAACAACAATGAAAAATTTACATTTAGTGTATTACATGTCACTGAAACATTAAGAGCAGAACCTTTTTGATTTATTTATTTGTTTGGATTAGAAAGCTTAAAGTTATATTTAAATAAAAAAAATTGTTTTGACAGGGTTTGTTTGTTCACTGTTCATTAAGAGAGTTTACTCCGAGTTTTAATAGAACGGGTTATATCTGAAGTGTGTTACATTTGTTAAAAAAATACAAGCGAGTTTTCTTGTTAAATATCAGATTAAGTTCTAGGTAACTGTTAACTAGACATCAACTGGAATGTTTCGGTTTTATATATATCATATTCATAAGAATTGTATATAAATGTATATAAAATTACAAATGTATGTTATCTTATTTACAACTAGTATTAAAGCGAAGATGAAAGTGAAGATGAAACTCCATGCCGCAGGAAACTCCATACCGCAGGAAACTCAATGCCGAAGGTCATCGAGGAAAGGGTTCAAGTCCCCAAAGAAAGAAAAGATAAGAAATTTAGAAATTTCCCTGACATGCCCACATTACCAGTTTTAGCATCAATTTCATCAGCAACTCTACAAAGATATAGGTCACCCTCACCACCACCAAGCCACAAAAGATACAATTCATCATTATGCTGAAGAAGCCAATCACTAGACCTTATTAATAAGGATAGTACAAGGGTGTTCAAGTGGCGCAGTAGTTAGCGCTCCCGCCTAACACCAATGCGACCGGGGTTCGATTCCCAACGTCGTATGTGATAAGGTATGAGGTCACCTGCTTGAGCACGTGGGTTTTTCTCCGGGTTCTCCGGTTTTCCTCCCACAATAACCCCTCACGCGCGCTACAATTCGGGCCAACGAGCTAGATTAATATAAGTTGCACAACTTGTTTCTAAATCGTTGTAAAAGAAATAAAGTTTAATTTTTTTTTTTAAATAAGGATAGTAAAGTGTTGCTAACATCAACATCCTGGACAAACCACTCAACAACCCCCTCAGGTACTTACATCTTTTGAAGTAAACTGATTTTGAATAAAGCTATTATCATGAAGTGCTTATAATTTCGACAAATTTTTCAGCATTCAGTGATGTATGCTTTGTATGACTACATACTGTAACACATTTTAAACAAGTATTTTGAGTGGCAACAAATATCATTATTATATACTTATATACTTTTTATGTATCAAACTTTTCGGTCTTAGTGTCACTGATGAGGAATTAATTTCCGAAATGTGCACATCTGGCACATCAAAATTTAACTGGTATGTATATTATATATTTACTACCCCTGATCGGGTACCGCTGCTGGTGGAGTAAAACTCCCCGAGGGTATCCATAACTCAGTAGGCAGTACTTTGTGCTGTCAGAAAATGTACTATTTAGCAAAATTTCAGTCGTCTAAAATTTGAGATTTATTTAAAACTGAGGTTTGTTCCCTCATGCAAAGAATTCCTTACCTGGATTTGGATTTATATAATTTTGAAACTTTAGATTCACTATTTTCAACTGTTTGGCTTATATATTTTTTATGTATCAAACTTTTCGGTCTTAGTGTCACTGATAAGGAATTAATTTCCGAAATGTGCACATCTGGCACATCAAAATTTAACTGGTATGTATATTATATATTTACTACCCCTTAGCGGGTACCGCTGCTGGTGGAGTAAAACTCCCCGAGGATATCCATATCTCAGTAGGCAGTACTTTGTGCCGTCAGAAAATGTACCATTTAGCAAAATTTCAGTCGTCTAAAATTTGAGATTTATTTAAAACTAAGGTTTGTTCCCTCATGCAAAGCATTCCTTACCTGGATTTGGATTTATATAATTTTGAAACTTTAGATTCATTATTTTCAACTGTTTGGCTTATATACTTTTTATGTATCAAACTTTTCAGTCTTAGTGTCACTGGTGGGGAATTAATTTCCGAAATGTGCACATCCGGCACATCAAAATTTAACTGGTATGTATATTATATATATATAGCTTACATAAGTAACTGAATTGATCAGTTTTAATTTTTTTTCCTTTTTTTTCGGGGGGGGGGGTATAATTTGGACATGGGCTGGTATATTTGTATTTTTTGTATACTTTTCACAAAGTTTTATTTAAATCTGTCAAGTTGTTTCAGAGAAAACGTCGGAATTTTGTGTTAATGACGCACACACACATGGACGCACACACGTACGCAAGCACATATACACACTCCACCTTGACAAAACCTTCCGTAAGGTACTTTCAAAACGGTATAAAATGGGTAGTTTCTTTTGCGTTTTTTTAGAAATATAAGAAACATTATCTATTCAATTTTTTACAAACATGTCACTAAAAATAATTCAAATGGTTATTTTAATAATGAATGTTGATGTTTATACTACGAATTTACTATTTACCGAGTTTGTAGAGTATCCACGATGCACAAATACCAAAATAATTATAATAAATCAAACTCCTTTTACAGTGAAAATAAATTATATTTTTATTATATTTTTCGGAAGAGATTAATACACTAGCGGTGGTGACAATGGTTGAAAAAGTGATACTTGTAATATTCAATTTGAGTATGTAACCAATATTATGCCGCTAAACCGACTGTTATTATAATACCTATTTAATAATAAAAACATTTGAACTGTGACAAATCAATTATTTTGTTTACGAATATGTGTTTAATACATATGTATGTAATAGTTAAATTTTTACACAAATCTAGCGTTAATTTAAAATGAAATTTGTACAAAATTTACTATATGTAATAGTAGAACATTAAAAGTGAATTGCTTATTAAATGTTTATATATAAAATTGACAATAAAGACATTGTCTATATAGAAATTGTGCACATTTTGTCGAGCGCGTGCGTTTTATGTGCAACAAAATTATTTTGGTAACTTCTGTTTCAAGTGAAAAATTGCAGTCAAATTATCAAAAATATTTAATCAGTTATAAAAATTAAAGAATATTGTTTTAAGCTTTTAGATGTATTTTTGTTCTTAATACATTTTTAGTTTTAACTAATATTATTTTTTATGTTTCAGCAATTTTAAATTAATTTAGTTGTCGCATTTGTTTAAATACAGATGCCAATATTCCTTGAAGGAAATTACGTCATTATACAGCAGCTGCATACACGACACACTCAGAAGGATGTGACGAATCAATTTAAATTTCATTTTTATCAGTTGATTTTCATTTTTAGTATATATACATTGTAAAAACACCAACCATTTTGGCTGCTCTGTTAAAATTGACATTAGAGAACCTATTTTATTGGGATTTGACAATATATACAAATAAGAACCCAAAAGTTTAGACATAAAACATTCAAAGCTTAAACAATTAAACTTTATCTTTACATTTAATAACAAATTAACTTTTTTGTTCTACTGCGGGCTACGGTTACCAATTGTCTCAAGCGCGCATTTATAACGTACAGCATCTAACCCCGATCTTGATTAGAATTCCACCTGGACAGATCCTTTTGTAGAAAAAAATGTCAGTTCACTTATCGAAGGTTTTGAGCTATTCCTCTGGACAGATCCTTTTGTAGAAAAAATGTCAGTTTGCTTATCGAAGGTTGTGTGCTGTTCCTCCACCATCAATAACCCACCGTTATCGTTATAAGCATAAGTGGGTAAAAACCATTACTTTTCACAACTTGTACTATTGAAGGTCATAGTGAAATTGTAAGTAAATATATTTATGTTACTAAATACCGAGTAGTTTATCACACAAAATACTAACGCCCTTAGTTAATTTATCGACTATCTATCGGGTTTTTCAAAAAACAATAATCTAAAAAACAATTAACAATTTTAGAGGTAAAAAATGAATTATTACAATTCATTTTAAATTAAAATGTTTTGTTTATAAATAGAACATTTTTAATTAATATGGAAATAGTAAGATGCTTAATTTTAGCACCGGTTTGGAGGCATAAATCAGATTTTTGGAAATCTAATTATATTTATTTATAAGCATTACATGATAAACAATATTTCAAACATTTTACATAACAAATTTTAAATGCAAATTAATACGAAGTCCGTAATTTTTACTAAAAGGTCTGATATGCTTTTTCATAGAATCGTTACCATCAATTAGTAACATTTATGATTTACAACATAAAGTTTTTTAAAGATTTCTATGGTGTAAATCTGATCATTTTGTAAATTTTACATGTACATTTCGTTTTCAATATCAGATTTGAAATTAAACTGATTGATGAAAATGCATTTGTAATATATCAAGATGTTTTTGTTTAACACGAGCATGGATAAATATAAATGTCGTAATTGCCATTATAACACTCGTGGGAAAAAGTGAGTTATGAAATTCTATCACACATTATAGCATCTTTAAAATGTCTGTTAAAAGTTTTTAATGGTTTTATGAACACAACTTTTGCATGAATTACATACATACAAACACATAAAAAATTTTGAATTAAAAAAAATATTCAAAATTTCGCATTTAACAAATTCAAAATTTCGCATGTGACAAAATTATTCAAAATGTGTATATTCACAAAATATAATAAAACTGTAAAGGGAATTTTTGATTCTGACAATCTGAAAAAACCTTTACAATTATTATATCAAATTAAAACTCAAACAATAAACATATGTTCACAATCTGACACTTTTGAGACAAATGCCAAAAAATAATTAATTTAAAACGCTTTAAAGGTAAACAGCTAAACTTCATGCAAATCATTCCTTTCAAATTTATTCATTTAATTTTTTTTTTATTTGGCGTAGACATTTTAAGGCTCTAGTCCTGACAAAAAAAAACATGTTAATTTTTTATTATCTAAAGAAAAAGCAAACAACCAAACCAGAAGTATAAATTGCACTTGTACGCATCATGTTAATCATTTTTACTAAGTTTAGATGGATTTCGAACAAGAATTACATAAATCTATTCCGGATATAATAAAAATTATTTATTTTTGAAAAAGATTAAAGGGTTATAACTCTTAGAAAATTTCAAATCGTACCAGAAAATCAATATGCACTCCTTGCATCGTGTTTACCATTTACATTTAGTTTCGTTGAATTCTTACCAAGTTTCGTTGAATTCTTACCAAGTTTTATTAAATTCGTATCAAGTTTCGTTGAATTTTGAGCAAAATATTACGGAAGTCTAGTCCGAATAATAATAATAATAATAATAATAATAATAATAATATTAATAATAATAAACAACATTAAAAGAGCCATAACTCCTAGAAATATCATCAAACCGAATCAAGAAAACAAAATTTTTACATTAACATATTATGTTAAACATTTCAACCAAGTTTCATTTAATTCTAAGCAGAGATACATTTTAACATAGATCTTGCCCAAAGAAATGTGATTGTTACCAAATTCAAAAGAACAATGACAAAATGCAGTACAAAATCTGCTGATCGATTTCTTGGAAGGTTTTAAACAACAATACTTAATAAATCATTTTTTCAAGTCAAAAGATTGGTAAATCCAATTTACTTATAATTGGGTCAATATGCATTAAGCGAGGGTGGACATGACACTTTGTACTTATTCTCGCACTAACTGTAAAGAAAAAAGACCATAATTAAGTTTAGCTTTTTGCAAAATGCATTATGCTAATCAATATTGAGTTAACTAAAAATAACTGAACATAAAATGCTTAAAATGTCATTTACATTCACGATGTCGGTAATTAATCTTCTTTAAGATTTACAGTTTTTAAGAACCTGAATAAACGTCTTTACGGAATCTAAATGCACATCAAGGAAAGGGAAATGTGATTTATTGATAATCTTGATAAAGACGGTAATCTTAATTGATTAGAGATTGAGAAGCAAGAGAAAAGAGAATGATCAATGATTAAATTTAATGCAGCATCATTAAAAGTAGAGATAGGGTAAAGTGATTGGCTGATACTTTATTGACATCATTTGTTCTAGTCATGCTTTGAAAACAGTCTTGTGAATCTAGAAACTTCATGATAATTCCAATTTTTTATTATTTTAATTACTTAACGTTTTTGAAGCGCTTTATGCTTTTTTTTTTTTTTTTTTTTTTTTTTTTTTTTTTTTTTTTTTTTTTTTTTGTCAACACAGGCTAACATTTTTAGTATTATGTACATGTATTTCTGTTTAAATTTCCTCATTATTGAAACGCGTTTAAATTAAACATTATTCTGATATTGCTTCTTTATGTTCATGATGACAATTGGCGGAGTTTAACGTCTACATAAATCCGAGGGCCAATGTACAGACAGTTGATTTTTGTATAAGTAGATGTCAGACGTCAGAAAGGGTAGAAGTAGAAAGAGGGAGACCCAAGAGTCAGGAAAGGCACCAGACGACACGGTCAAGGCAAGACAGAACCGGGCACCCGCAGTGCTTATTACCAGAAGGTTGGAATTTTGTATTCTTAATTAAAGGAGTGGGTTGGGTTTTTTAAGCCTGTTAGCCGATATAGGGATTATTATAAAATTGTGCCGAAAATGGGTGAAATGATGAGTAAGCTCCTGCTTGTATACGATGAACACAGAAGATCTTTGTCGTGCCCTGTCAGGCGGCCGTGTATCCTTACATTTATACCTAGTCTTTAAGGTTAGTAAGCAAAAAGCGTCAAAATATTTCGATGAAAAAAGATAATCGTTATTTGACATTTTAAATAATTCATCATCTATCATCCTAACATGTCAAATATCGAAGTCAAAGAGAAAACTCAAAGACCGGTATTAGAAATTGAGCCAGGGATGTAACACTTCTTGTCACATTCAATGATAAAACAGTCGAACAAGGCAGGAGTAAAATAAATTGTGTGTATTGTGTTTAACGCCCTAGTCAAGATAATGTTCGTTAAATTATGTCAGTTCTAGTATGCTGGAGGAAACCGGAGTGCCCGGATATAAAACCAACGACCTTCGGCAAGCGAACTGAAATAAACTTTCTTACTATTGGATCTGCCCACGTGAGATTCGAACCTAGCCAGAAAGAACAACTGTTATACGTAAACAAACAAGACGGGACCTATTTAAAAAGCTGATTAAAAAACTTCGGATGGTGTGGTTAAAGCATTGTAGGAGAGCCCTAAACTAGTGTCATTCGGTTTTCCAAAAGAATCAAACCAATACCATTTTTGTTATCAATTCAAGTTCTCAGCCAAAGCCGAAAGCTTATAAGCAGTGTTTTAATTTATGCTGTAAATCATAGGGTGTTTGCGTATTTCTGTCGTAGCTATGCCAAGCAAACTGAGTAATATGCATTAGCTCCTTATAATCATTGTAGTTTGTTTCGTAACTATCATACTATGCATTATACGGACATAATTGCTCTTAAAAAGTTTGATACTTGCACAAACAAAATCACACACACGCGCGTGCGTATTCTGAACCAAGATAATTATCTACTTCCAATTTTTGCTAGTTCTTAACTACTGTAATCAACACCAATACAAAGTTTCAGCATTCTTTTGTGACAACGATTTAAAAAAAATCCACAGGCTCCATTCATTTGGGATTTCAATAGACTAAAACTTTGTACACCACGAGTTAGTCATTTATAGCGTAGCAATTGGAATCTTTATGCAGGCTTATTAAAACTGGTTAGTTTAGAATATCATTTAGAAAAAAAAAGATATTGTCAAAAATGTCGATAGAACAATTTACTCTTCCCTTTATGTGATGTGTCTACAATCATATTTTTAAATATTTAAAAAAAAATACTAGAAAATAAGCATCATTTAATTACTTTTTGTCTCGGTTTAAAGATTTACGCAATCATTAGCTATGTTTAAAATGAAACATAAAAAAAATGCATTTCACAAAGGGGTATAACTCTACAACTCTCCGTCGACAGGGTAAGGACTAATGAACTCAAAAGCCTGACTACTAAAGTTAAAACCATTACATATTATTATCTAGTCTCCTGTGTAATGCGCAAGTATGTATGAACACTGTACTGATTTACAAATTTCAAAAAAAAAAAGTATTGCACGATTAATTTTTTTTAAATTTTCGTATTAAATGCCCACTTTAATTTCTTTATACCCATTATGCATGCTTTGATAAAATCAGAAAATGGACTTACCTTTCAATAAAAACTTCCTATAAATGTATAACAACATTAATTTCGTACGTGTGTGTGGTTTACAACAAAATTGGCATGTTACTCTAATAGAATTTACGATACTATCTAGAGATTTAGTTTCCCGTAACCTATAAATTTAACTTCATTGCTTCTACGTGTTCTTGCCACGTAGGAAATTGTTTATTGGCAAACTAACGAGCTTTCAATTTTCGTTGTTTTATTTCTTGATTATTTAAATAATACAAGATCAGTGTATTGAATGATATCATTGAGACTCATGAAGTGCTGAAAATTCGGATAGGGTGGATGGAAGGATGGATGAATGTAGCGCAATTTATCCGACATCTTTTCCTTTATATACTCAACCGGTATAAAGAGTACCTCTCAGTGTGTTTAACTGTGTAAAAACATGACTAAAGATGACATCTTTTAAATATAAAGATTGTACTTTAAATATATCCTTTGCCATAGACATGCCTGTTTAGCTGGATTATACAGGTTCGTTTAAATCGGCTTTGTTGTGTCCTTGTTGTTTTTGAAGTCCCTTTTAATATGTTTTAAAGTAAGATAATGCAATGCTTTGCGTTGTAATCTAAATATGCATTGCGACGAGTTGTGTGTATTGTGTTGTCGACATATTTTCTGTCATTGCTGCCTTGTGTTGCGTTCTAAATATGCACTGCTATGCACTGTGTCCCAAAGTAGTCGTTTCCTGTTCTGACAATGTCGTGTCTTGTGTTTCTTAATTGATATACACTGTGCTAAAACGTTGTCGTGCTTTTATCTGTAATTGTCGTAACATGTATTGCGTTTGAACGTTGCATGGTTATATGATGTCTGATAAAAGTGTCTTGCTATGTTATTGGCTACAACACCGCCCCATGCATAAAGTTTTTTTATTGCCGTGTCATGCATTACAACCTGGTATTGTCAAAATCTAAAGTGTCATGCTGTGGTCAAATTCTGACATTAACGTCACATTTGTTTACATTCTAATCATTCATTACCATCTCTTCTTCTTTTAACAAGATCAAAGTATTGTTTTTCATTGTTGTGCCACGGGTTGCATTCCAAGCCTGCATTTTTATATACTGACAAGTCCGACATGACAATTTTTTAAAACGCCGGACATAAAAAAATGGGCATGGAAATGGGGATGAAGTTTTTTTTACAACAAATGTTGTACTATTATATTAATTGTTGTCTAAAATAAAACTTGTTTCTTGTAACTCGCCATTAATCGCCATCAAAATAGCTACTAATGTAAATAGACTAGCTGGAAAAAA
Source organism: Tegillarca granosa (assembly GCA_029721355.1). Taxonomy (NCBI): domain Eukaryota; kingdom Metazoa; phylum Mollusca; class Bivalvia; order Arcoida; family Arcidae; genus Tegillarca; species Tegillarca granosa. Next base: position 23,658 of record JARBDR010000482.1, on the reverse strand, counting down.
AGAGTCGGATATTGTTATATGCTCCAAGAAAATCATCTTTTTGCTAATGTTTGACGATTTTACTGATTTTGGGTTTTAAAAGGGAGAGATTTTTTTAAAATCACAACCTATAAGGTCGTCCGCCTCTAGAGCGGAGTATAGGGTGTAATTAATTCCAACTGGATCAGACTTTTAAATTCGAGATTCTGCTTCCTTGCTTAGACCTTGACATTGATAGGACGGAGTATAGACAGGTTCACCCGTTGCTATGTGACTGGATTGGTATGCTTGTCTACGGCAAACTGGCTCGGTGAGCTAGTGCCTTAACAAAAAGTTGCCTTGAGTGTGTGCTAGTATAAAACAGACTTCCTTTACTCTCGTTGCTTATAGCTGAAAACTGCTGATGCTGCGTTAAGTAACATACTTACCAAGAACTTATAATTTCTATTCTCTCATCTTTACTAAAGTATATTCACATTCTTTATTTTGTCATAACTATGTTATAACTAAAGAAAAATAATTATTGATAATTAAAAAGAAATTACATAAATAAACAAGAATTATATTCTCATGAAAGGCTTTTACTTTCAAAATAATTATCATATGAGAAACATACATTGTATATCAATCATATACCGGTAAATAAATAAACAATATATATATAAACAAGACTAAAAAATAACGCATTCTGTCTAACTCTACTTGTAATAAATAGAATATGGAATCTTTACACATGAATTTAGCAACAGTCATCACAACCAAAAACACAATATGTTGCATTTTATGACAAATCCCGAAAAAATAAAAACACCCCAAGATTGAAAACAATAATTTTAAAAAAATTATACTTTAGTAGGCACTGATATTACTTGTAACTTTTTATTTGACGTCATAGCACTTAGAAGAGTTCAAAGCATCCAATTAAACGTTTAGCAGAATTGTATTTTTTTTTTCTCATGTTCTGAAAAAAGTTAAGTGTGAAATCAATATTGATGAGCAAAAGGAGTAATATTGCTTAGAATACTATTAAAGTTTGCTTGTGGCATGTTTAAAATTTTAAATAAATAAATTTTAAAATTCAAAGTTTCCCAAATTTGCACGTGACACTTGTATAAAAAAAGACATATGATTCAAAAAAAGCAATAGACACCACTATTCCATTAGATTAGTATAATACTATTGCTTTTTTATAATACTATTTCATTTGATAAATCTTGTGATGATAATCTTAATTTACACATTTGGCTTTGACAAGGGATTTTATAGACAAAAAAGTTAAAAAAAAAAAAAAATACTGTTTTTATAAGTAATTATTTGTAGAATTATTAAATAATGAAGTAAACAGTTTTTTGTTTCAACATTTTGGTTAAACAACACTGTAGATGATATTGGCGAAAAAAATCCATGCACTGTTATTTATCAATCTTTGCCGAATTCAAAATAAGGCTATAATCGCCCCACGTGGCTACAAATGGCTAAAACTATGAAATAAAGAATAAAAAATCTACACAAAGCATATGATTAAAGATTGAAACCCCGGATAAAAAAGGGAAAAATACATCATGTTTTGAAATATGTTCAAAAACATAAAGGCGTAAATCATTTTGTATAAACATAAAAAATAAATATCCGTGCTTTGACCTTTTCAAATAACAGCAATTATTTTTTTCCATAAATTCGATATTGAACTTTGGCATTAGCTTCATAGAGAAACTGTGCTACAAAACATAAAAATTCAAAATCAAAAATCAAAAATAGTTTAAACAATTGCGAACACGTTTATCCATTTAGAAAAATATTTTATGAAAACTTCAAAAATTAACCTCTTCAAAGTTATTATCTTTTTGTATTCTCAAGATAACCCACCCTATATTTTATAAAAACAAATGAGGTCATGAACTTGACCTTTGATCTTGGACTCTTGTAAAAATATTGCGCAACAAAAACATAAAAAAATGAAAGCAATATCTAATTATCTTCATCAAATATATATTATAATAGCAAATGCACAGCGGTTAATAACTATGTCATGAATTTAACCTTTGTCTTGGAATCTATTTTGAAAAAAATTCTTTTGATATATATATATATATCAAATAGCTTTATATATATATATATATATATATATATATATATTTATATAAAGCTATTTGTTTCACATAAAAACAAGTTAGTTTAAAAATTACCCTGCGTTTAATACAAAGTTAATAACCGTCAGTTATTTATAATTCAAGCTTTTTATAACTATCTAGCAACATTATACCATTTAAAATACACCAGAGCCCCAGCTGTTCAAAGGTTCAAAAGCGATATTAATTATTTATTTATTTATTTATCAATATATTTTTCTATTGATTTAATAAATTATTTATTTATTTATCTATTTATTGTTGTTGTGTATATTTCAGTATTTTCAGTTTAATTTTAGTTCGAAAGTTAATCAGTTATTCTTATCAAACAAGAAGCCAAAACCTTATGTCCATAAAAAATTTTAAATTTAAATAATATTTTGTTTTAATTTTCACTAATTACTATTTGGTTAATCCAACGAAGCCTTGAACAACCGGTTTCAGGTCACAACAAGACGTAAAAGGCAAGTCTCTATATTCAGTGAACAACAATTTGGGACTTTTCATTTTCTCCTATATTTTCCATAACATTTAAAGACAATAAAAGAAATTGTGAAGGCAAATACAATTATGAATAGATTGAAAATAGTCGTTCTGTTACGATGAACGAACCATATCAATCTGGTGTCCCAATAATTCCAATTTCCGCCGCCTTTAGACTCGCAGTGCTTATACAGGAAAGCGTCTGGTACAAGGCGTATTTGATCTTTAAATGGATATTGGTTATATTGTGACGTCAGAAACAACGGACCGGCATTTAACATGACATTTAAATAGGGAGTATAATACCATCTTCGAAAATGGAACAAGTTTGAAACGGCATATTTCATGAAATTAGTTCTTTTACCTGCCACCATAAAATGACAATTAAAGCCGTACGGATTAGACGGAATTATTCCAACTTCTGCATTTCCCAAAAGTGAGTAAAACGCATCAACGCCTTTTGGACAATAAAACTCCAAATCCGCATATACGCCACCATAATGAAACAAGAGAACATATCGGATCATATCACATCGGTTTATCGTGTAAGGATAGGAATTATACAAATCAATAATCCATGGATAATGTTTACTAAGAAACTTATTAACGGATGTATCATTCCATAACATATGTTTTATTCCAGGTGCCTGAGATTTCCAAGAATTGATGGATTCGTACATTCTTGGTGGCATCGGTTTGCCACCTAGCCACAGTTGGTGCACAATTCGTGGTATTTGGTGGTCCTTAAGTTGTCTATCTTCCATTTGAAACTGGTCCAATATTACTGCACGTTTGTGAGCATTGCTCTCGTGAAACATCGAAAAATAAAGAAAATATAAATTTTGACATAAATGAAATAAAAATATTCCTGCCATCACCAATAATGTGTATTTAAATATTTGTTTTCCTTCATTTCGATTCGAATGCTTCACTTTACTGTAGTATATTTTAATTTTATTCCACATTCTTTGCGAAAGCTCCATTGAAACTTTCACCAGTCCTTTCCTGTGATCAGCATCTAAACTTTACTCATGCATTTTTCCACTATCCCTCATTTATTAACTGTTGTATATACATCATACCTGTGAACAGTCAGAGTTAAAGATCAAAACATTAATTATTGATTAATACACCTGTACTTTTATCATCGTTAATGCAAAGTTTATAATTCAACCACCATTCAGAATATGGTGGAAGATATTTGAAATATTTGTTTGATTGTTCCCATGGTTACAGAGATACATTTACGTGCTAACATACACATGTATTTTTTTTTAATTATTCACGTGTAAATGTAAAGACACGTTTAGATAAAAACGTAGTTCTCAGTAACCTTTTATCTGCCATGTTTAGTCAATTTGAGATTGACTGGCTTGCATCTCTTTTAGATAATAACAAAAATAGGTCGGGTAGAAACAAGCTTCGTACCTATAGATTATTTAAACCCACTTTTAATACTGAATTTTATTGTAAAACTGTCCTCCCTTTTAAATATAGATCGGCTTTTGCTAAGTTTAGGTGCGGTGTTGCACCCCTCCGTATAGAAAATGGGCGGTATGAAAACATTGAGATTGAGCAAAGGCTTTGTCTTTACTGCAAAAATTGTGTGGAGGATGAGGAACATGTTATTCTTAACTGTCCTTTTTATGATGATTTTAGACAAGAGTTGTTTTTTAAGGTGTCTGAACTGCATTGTGATTTTAATATTTTACAAAATGCTGAAAAATGAAAATATTATTTTCTCAACAAAATGTGATGTTTATTTGTGCCAAAACCTGTGCGTTAATTTTAAACAAACGACGTGATTTTATTTATAGTTGTAAATAATGTTTATATATATCGTCTCTCATAACTCTGTATAGAGTGGCTTTTTAATACGTAATGTTTTAATATATAATGTACATATAATGTTTAAAAAGGTGAGACGTTAATAAAATATTGAATTGAATTAAATTGTATATACAATAGAAGAAAAGTAAAATAATAATAATAATAATAAAATCCTGTCAGATTAATAAAATGTCGTTTTAGTATCTTTTCTCTAAAGTTAAGGGCCTCTGGAGAAACGTTAAAGTTATGTATGGCCCACGGATGATAAGTTTTTTGTTTAAAGCTCACAATCATTTCTTAATTTAGATTTTCCTTAATCTAAATTAGGCAAATTTTAGCGATCTCTTTTTGAATTACAAATAAACATTTGTAAAATAAATAAATGTAGATGTTATAAGCTTTAAGTGATCTTCAAAGCGACATCTTAAATTCCCGATTATTTAAATAATTAACCAAATTATTAAATTATTAAGATTTCTAGTTTGACAGATTTAAATTAAGGAAATTTAATACAGGGTGTTTTGGGGTTGTCTGATATTTGACCCGTAGATATAACGGCGATGCTATATATATATATAAAATAGCAACGGTTGTTTTCAACTTTTCTTGTCATTATTTTCTTGGCAAAGCGTAGTGTAAAGGTTACATATCAGATTAATAAACATGCAATACATAATGACATTTATAACATACCGTAATTCCAAACTTCCAAATAAACCTTGAAATAGAGTACCCTATAAAAATTAAATTTTAAACCAGGAATATTTATAAATGACCCAAAACAAACCCAATGCTAACTGAGCATATGCTTACATTAAACAATAAATAAGCATATACCGTCTAGGGAATAGCTTGGCTGCGAGAAGTACAGAAAAAATGCCTTTCGTTATGATTTGTTTCATAATATAAAAATGGCGTGTTCAAGTTGCGCAGTGGTTAGCGCTCCCGCCTATCACCAATGCGACCGGGGTTCGATTCCCAGCGTCGTATGTGATAAGGTATGATGTCACCTGCTTGAGCACGTGGGTTTTTCTCCGGGTTCTCCGGTTTTCCTCCCACAATAATACCTCACGCGCGCTACAATTCGGGCCAACGAGCTAGATTAATATAAGTTGCATAACTTGTTTCTAAATCGTTGTAAAAGAAATAAAGTTTAAATTAAGTAATATAAAAATAAACTGAAAATACAACGACGAGCTACATAATAAGTTGCGCCTGATGAAAAATAAAAACACGATATGTTCCAAGAGGAAAGGTTCTGATTAACAAAATCAATCTTGTACTGAAATAAAACTAAATTCATTCAAAACATTTTTTTTAAAAAACTGAAAATGTTTTGCAATAATTTACCAATCATCATGTTAAATACCATATCATGTTGAAGGCTTGATTTAGGTCGGCAATATGCATGACGCTTGGAACTTACTACAAATAATATATAACGAAAATCTCCCCTAAGAACATGCTGCTCATAGTGTAATTTGAAAATTAATAATCGGTCAAAACTTTACTCTCTAAATGACGCTTTCCGGAATATCGACAATTATTAAAATTTGGGACTTTCAGGTAATAGCCAATCAACTGAAAATCCGAGGCAACGGCGAACTTGGTTGTAAGACATGTGGCGTAGTTTTTCACGTTATAATAATAATAATAATAAAAAGGCTTAACGTGAAGGGCGTGGCTTATATCTCGTTCCGTTTCATTGGCTATTAAGATTGTTTGTTGATGACAGTTCCGACGCGAAGGAATTTATTTCACTTTAAAAGAAATTAAGAAAAATGAAACAAAACGTTACATTAATCCAGTAGATTTATTTCCTCTCATAGAGTTTTCTCAAGAACCTTCTGCAGAACAATCCAGTAACTTACAGATAAGTCAAGTTACTATCCGGTAACTTGCAGATAAGTTAAGTTACTGTCAGTAGTCAATCTTACATGATCCCTAACCAGCAATTTAATGAGTTGCTAGATTCGGAGCTTTATAATTTAATGAACTAGCTTCGGAGCTTTATAATCTCCTAAAAGATGATTATGTCTGCAAATTACAAGAATTAACTAATTATATAACGGTTCGGACAGTTTGCTAATATATATGGTACAAAAGTATTCTAAATAACCGTGCACATGATATCCCGGGCTGTCCAAATGGCCAATTAGTTAATCGTAAAAACACAATGAACGGTTCTAGCTCTGCAAAATATACAAGTGATTGTTTTATTTTGCAAATGTTCATATTAGGGGACTCATCAGAAATCCATAAGATTTTTAGCCATTCTTAAACTCCTTCTGAAGCACTCGACAAATTCCAAAGCCGACACTAACCGATATATCAGCAAAGTTACATCTTTTGTCTGAAAAATTAACAAAACTTAAACAAATATTTATAATGATAGACAAACAAATACAAGAACTCAAACAGCAATCTGAGGAACTAATTCAGGAAAAATAACAACTTACGTTCTTGGTTCAATCAACAACGTGCCAAGATACTCCCCAAGATCACTCGTTTTGACTCGTTTATCAAGCGTGCTAATGAATGTCCAAGATCCATCAGGGATTTCGACTACAACTTACACTGCAAGCATATGTTGGAATTAGTTATCAATTTACCAGTTTATTTTCATAGCTATTAATTGCTCACCTGTAAGTTTTCTCTTTTTTTGTAACTTTATTAAGCTACATTTTTATGTAAATGTATATCTCAGGATATGAAGATAACAGTAAATGATGATGATGAAGTGTTTAAAATTAAATTATCAGGAATAACTTATGTTTTAACAAGTTTATTGAGTCATATTACCTAAAAAAGACGTGCACATTTATTCATAACGCGCCACGGGCGCCGGGCGTTATGAAGTATGCACATTATTTTTCATGTTATGACTCAATAAACTAAAGTTATTCCTTAAATATATTTTTATGATAATATAACAGACATGTGAAACATAGTTTAAATTCAAATACATCAACGACAAGTTTTCTGAAATATATGGACTTCTGGTGTTGTACATGTCGCAATGGGTCAAAATCTGGATCGAAATTCATGACCCTCGGTAACCCGTATATTTAAACAAATAAATCAGTACAGTTCATTGAAAGAAGTCGTTGTACCTGTGCGGTGTGTTCGCAAAACGCCTACTGGACAAAAACAACATATAATGTATTAGGTAGGGGGATTAGGGGGCCTGTTAAGGGGTTGTCAGTTAACGAGTTTAGCTGTATTTGCCAATAGTTATTTAATTAGACGAAAAGAAGACATTCAGATAGTTTGCAAAATAATAATAACAATAATAATAATAATAATAATAATAATAATAAACACTGAACAGAAATACCAAAATAGACCCTTTTAATGCTGAAAATTAAGATTTTATATTAGAATAAATAAATAAATTTTGCAAAAAATTAGGAAAAAGTAGAACAAAATAAATTAAGGAAAAATATGTAAGATAGCTAAATTTATAATGTGAAAATTAAATAAAATACAATTTTTATGAAATTTAATTAAAAATAGAAAAAAACATAAACAGACTTGATTTCTTAAATTTAACGATTATTAATTTTAAGAATAAGTTTAAAAATAAAAAAAAAATAGAAAAATGAAGAGAAGAGATACTATCATTGTCTCCAAATAAATTTGAAACCATAAATTTCAGTTTTTATGTAGCATAAATGTCAAAAATATTGTGACATTGTTATTTTCATTGTTGGTGTAGAAACTGACGATTGCAATAAAATATGTAGAATACTGTAGATCAGGAAATTAATGCGAGCAAGAAATTAATGCGAAAAATGCGAGACCCGTTTCATTGCATTAATTTCTTGACGAATTTCTTTTCCGATTTCTGTCCAGTAGGTGTTTTGGGAATAAACCAGAATAAACTTATCCCATGGATAAGGAATTTTTTTATGAATTAAAAATAATTATTTTATAAAAAATTATAATTATTGGAGTCTCTTAGTATAGCTGCTTTTTTAAAAAATAAAATTGATATTAAATGAAAAGGAAAATTACACTTAACAAAAACAAATCCCCTTTCTTCTATCAAATGTACAAATTCTAATATCCCCCCATGACAAAACAAATAATCTATCACAGTGACTCACCTACAAGATGATTTTGATCTGAAGTTCTAATAATTTACCATAATACTCTATTAAGAAATATTCTCTATTCTCTATATCGTCCAAAAAAGATGAAATATCAGTTTTCTTATTTTGTCAATTTTGAAATCCAATAGTAAAAACGCTATAACGGCAATCACGTAAGGAAATAATTCAATCTATAAAAATATTTACCGTGTATCTATGACAACGGTTTAAACATTCTACTTTCTAACCGAGAATTCTTTGTTTGGTTTTAATAGCATGGTTGAAATCGCTTGACATTTCACGATTTTATACAAACAAACTTGAAATCAAACGTGTGTTATTATATAGATTTTACAGAATAGTCAAACAAGGAGAAGGGTCAATATCCCTTTTTATTTCTCTATACGTTTGTGTTTGTGTAATGAACTATAATATTCAATTAGCTTTTTTAATGGTCTGATAGCCTTCTGTTATACAGTTCTACGCTTAACGTACAAAATCTTCACTCTGAGAGGGATTCTATTGTATTTTCAGTAACAATTGTGGTTTGGTCAGTTTGTTTGTATAATAAAATTTAAATTATTTGGGACATTGACGTTACCTCAAGCTGTTTAATGTATAGGTGCTTACCCTTCCGGAGCGCCCGGCCTCACTTCCTTGATGGAAGTTCACGTGTAAAACATATTTTGCCAGTTTGCAAAGTTTTTACTTTGTTTTTGGGATTGTGATATGGACAAGGACTGGTATGTTTGTTTTATTTTATTTATATATTTACAGTGTTAAACTTTACCTGTAGAAATACCTGATATCTATTGTAAAACATCTCTGATCACATACATGTATACAGTAGAAGTCTTAAGTTCAACTCATGAATCATTGAAGATGATACCAGAGACATATTATGTCTGATGATACTATATTAATTTGTTACACAAAATTATTGTAAACCTAATTAAGTTACTGAACAAGTTAATGTATCAATATAAGTACTATAGCGCCCAAGAAATGGTGTAAAAATTCAAAGAATGAGCGAGCGATCCGCCTATTAGGAAAAATGCCAAGAAACAACGTATTACCTTTGGGAGACCTCTATATCCCAATATGGTTTATTCCCCGAACGCCTACTCGATTAAAACAAGTAATTAGTAAAGGGATTAAGAGGCCTTCTTGAGGGTCACGTGTTGTTTACCTGTAATTTTTTTCTTTAAATAAAAATGAAATAGAAAAGGAAAATGTTCAGTATTTTTAATAAAATGGAATTCAAAATAATACTTAAGTTATTTAAAAAAAAAAAAAAAAAAAAAAAAAAAAAAAAAAAAAAAAATTATTATTTTTACATATTTTCAAAAAAAATTTTTTTTTTGTTAATAAAAAATAATTTATTTTTCTTATTACTTTATTTTATTTTTAACAATCTTTACATTTTTACAGGTTATATTATAGGTATAACAGGTATTATTGTATAATAATACAAAATCTAGAATTAAGGTAGATGGTTTGTACTCTGATTTTTTATATGTAATACTGGTGTTAGACAAGGGGAAAATTTATCCCCATTTTTGTTTGCTTTTTATCTAAATGACCTAGAAGAGTTTTTTGTTGATAACAATGTAAATGGATTAACAACTGTCACTAATGAATTGGAAGATAATCTTGATATATATAAAATTGTTTTTATTATTATATGCAGATGATACTGTATTAATGGCTGAAACTAAAGAAGACTTACAATATCAATTAGACTGTTTTTCGGATTATTGTAAATTATGGAAGTTGAATGTAAATGTGTCTAAAACAAAGGTTGTAATTTTCTCAAAGGGTAGAATCCCAAAAAAAATATGTCATTTTATATTGATGGTTCAGAATTAGAAATTGTCAAAAATTTTAAATACTTGGGTATATTTTTTAGAAGATCTGGTTCGTTTAATTATGCAAAAACGTATTTAGCAGAAAAAGCTACATGTACTACCAATGTATTCTGTAATTAAAAAATCTCGTTTTTATAATTTATCAATTGATTGTCAATTGGACTTGTTTGACAAAATAGTGTTGCCAATATTATTGTATGGCTGTGAAATATGGGGATTTGGAAATTGTGATATTCTTGAAAGGGTTCATCTCAAATTCTGTAAAATAATTCTCCATCTTAAAAAACAACTCCAAACTATATCGTTAATGGTGAAATTGCAAGGTATCCAATTATTGTTAATATTAAGTAGATTTATAAGTTTTTGGGCTAATATTGTTGGTAAAGACACAAAATATTTATCGCTTATGTATAATCAAATCATCTAAATGGTGTTAATTATAAATGGCTGTGTTATACAAAATCAATTTTTGATGGATGTGGTTTAAGTAATATTTGGTTATCCCAAACTTTTAGTAGTAAAACATGGTTAGTAAAATGTATTAAACAAAAATTATGTGATCAATTTATACAATAGTGGAGAAGTGATATAGAAATTTCATCTAAAGGTATATCTTACAGGTTATTTGTTGACAATTTTGAAATGCAACATTACTTATTGTCTAATATTTCTACAAAAAATAAAATTTTATTATGTAAATTTAGAACAAGCAATCATAAGTTACCTATAGAAACAGGTCGTTGGTCAAACATACCAAAGTCTGATAAAATATGCACTTTGTGTTTTGAAGATATTGGAGATGAATTTCATTATATAATGGTTTGTAAATGTTTTGATGAAGTTAGAAAACAATATATACAAATTATTATCATACCATAATTTACTATGTTTTTGGGGGTTTTTTTTTTCCGAGATTGAGATGAAATAAAATCTTTATCTACTATATATTTAAAAGAAATGACAAATTAGTTTCACTTCAGTTTTCATTCTGAAAAAAGCCAAAAATTGAAAATGCTGAATTACCTCCCCTATAATTATAAAAATATGTGGTCAATATTGTTATATAGATGATGAACCCAGAGCCCCAACTTTGGCATCATCCGCCCTTTAACTTTGCCTTGGACAATAAAAATATTTCAATTATAAAAAATTTTTATAGAAATAATCCAAATGTTTTGAAATATTATTCTTTATTTTCAACAAAAAAATTGTCATTATTAAATAATATTTTAAATTTATTAGTGTTATTTTTGAGAGTGTCAGTCCTCCAGGTTAAATTTACAATTAAAATTAAATATTAAAGTTAAAAATCTTACTGTAACTCACGCATGCTGTATTGTTATATATGTATATATGTATTTATATGTTTTCTGTATTGTTAGTATTACAATGATGAGAAATAAAGAAATTTGAAATTTTGAAATTTGAAATTTGAAAAGGTAAAAATTCCGTGTAAATCACCCTTGAAAGGCCCCTTAATTCCCACCTCTAATTACTTGTTGTCTTATGCGAAAAGGCGTTCGGGGAACACACCCCCAACAAAAATTAAATTTAGCATAACGTAATAAAGACATCTCAAAATTGTTACTAGAAAAACAAACTTAATATGAAAATGTTTCATGGTCGTTTTCTCGCTATTATTACCCGTGATTGTGAAGAGCAAAATTCACAATTCATGATTTTCGCCTGTGAACTAATGCAGCGCCTATGGCAATAGTTCCGTGTTTTACATGCTATGTAATGTTACTTTGTATAGGAAACGCACGTGTATGTGTTCAGATAAGCAGTGCGTAATTTAAATGGATTATTTGTTGATGGAGCTTTAAAATGAGAAAAAAATATTGTAAAAATGAAAAAAAAATCTTTAAAATATATTAAAACCAAATAAAAAAACGAACGACATATAATATTCAAACCCAGGACTTGAAGGTTAACATTTCCTACGTCCTTCCACACAGCCAGCGTAGATGATATGAAAATCGTATGCTAGATAATATCAAGTGGGACGATTAAGGGGTAATGTGTTTTATCTTTATCCTAAAATTTCAATGTCACTGCATCCCTCTCCATCAACTAAAATTTGCAAAACAGAAGAAAAAATATGGAAGTTATGATAGTCAGAATATCTATGATGGAGAGGAATGCGCTTTATGTGTATTAATTAAAAAACGCCGTTATTTTTTTTATCAAAATTTTTTCATTTGTATCGAAGTATACAGAATGCAATATTTTGAAATGCATGTTTAAACACATCAAATGTTTCATCAAACTTCTAATATTCAAAACCGTTTCGTTTTGGTACTCTCTTTTTATGTTTACAGTGTAAACATTATTGTAACAATTTTAAAATTATGAATTCTATAGGCGGATGGCTCGGCTTATTGAGAATCATCATTTTTATTTTAAGATGCATTACATTACGAACCTGAGGTAAAACAGTTAATTTTTTACATTGATACTTATTATTCGCGACAGAAAGACAAAGGAAATGCTTTTCTTTCATTTAGATACTAGGAAATTAATGCGTCATGAAATTAATGCGAATTGCCGATTTTGAAGTGAAATGCGTATTGAAATTAATGCGATTTTTTAAATTTCAATTTTTAAAATTTTTGCCTATTTTTTATCTTACAATTATAAACATTAAATTATGGACTCAGAAATCATTCTGTCTTCCTCAATACATAAACACGTTCTTAACAAACTCCGAGTCGATAGACCTTATTAAAATAAACAGTGAGGTGTGCCGATGACCCATTTTTTAAATTAATCAGGGTAGATCTAGTAAAGGATTATCAGAACAAAGAAACGCATGGTTTAAAAAACAACCAAACATACTCAAATATAACGCTTGGAGTTTTTATTGAAATAAAGCATTCAAAATTAGGACGTCCATGTCGGCATGTACAACTGATCTTCCGGTCTTCAACTCACGAGTTTAGAATGTTAGATTACTGATAATCACAGTACTTTCAATTTGATGTTCCAGTCAAGGTTCAAAATGATGTATCAGTCACGATTTCACTTGTAGCAAAATTCCCCGTTGGAAAGAAACAGCAAAAAATTAAGGCTAAATGAGAATGTGCTCTCATAAATCAGTTACGATAACAACTTCCGGTTAAGGGAGGCAACTCAAATTTCAACAAATATACAGAATATACAAATCAGAAAAAATGGCGACAAGAAATTAATGCGATTAAACAGGCCTCGCATTTTTCGCATTAATTTCTTGCTCGCATTAATTTCCTGATTTAAAGTATATTGCACCATGTTGATCATGTTGGCATTTGTTTGGACTCAGAAGGCTACCTTATGTCAGAACTTTTTTTCTGAATGGAACAACTTATTATGCATCAAGTCGACTTTAAAGTTTCATTAATGGTCCAGGCGGGGCTCAAGCCAACGACACCTTGATATCTTTAAACTTGTACCGAATATGATTTTTTCACAATTTGTCTTCCGAGATTTATTGAAAGGAGTTTTACACCTTAGTCTAAAAATTTTACTTTTATGTTTTTTATCTCGCCCAGATGTATATGAAAATAGCAGTATTTGTGTCATTTAAAGTTTGCTAAGAGCAATGACAAGTGACGATTCTTTGGCACGCCATGCAACTGACGAGGAATCGTTCTTTGTTAGTCTCACCCAAAGGACACACACGTTTTATTTCTAAATGTTAATTGCTTTGAGAAAGGACAATATTATGCCTATTTGCTGTATGACATTAAGTCACAAATATCTGTATTTACTCCAAGTATTGTCACTTGCCACAATTTGACCGATTCAGCGACACGATCTCGACTTGTCAATGATGTTCATTCTTATTTTGGACAAATATGCCAGTGATATAATTATCAGATCTTTAGAGCCCAAACTTTGCAATTTGACTGAAGATTCCATCAACAAAATGTTAGAGATTTTGATAAACAACATATTTGTTTGGCAATATAATTTCCTACAAACAATAGGTGTGCCAATGTGCACATATTGTGCACTATTACTTGCTGATTTGTTTTTCTATTCATATGAGGCAGAATTTATGCAGAACCTTGTTAGATCTGGAGAGAAGACTGTCCTAATGAGCTTGAAATAAAAGATACAACTGATTCTAAATGTTCTGCTTCATATTTTGATATATTTGACGTCCCATATTTCCATGTTTTTTTTTTCTGTAATTTGTTTTGCTCGTGTTAGGGGTACAAACTAGACAAGAGGTGCTCACCCTTCTGGAGCACCCGGCCCACTTATCCGTCAGAAGATCACCTGTTTAAATGAATAATCCAGTTTTCAAGATTTGATTTTGCTTTGGGAATTGTGATTAGGACATGGACCAGTATGTTTGTGTTTGGGATTGTGATTTGGACATGGCCAGTATGTTTGTGTTTGGGATTGTGATTTGGATATGGGCCAGTATGTTTGTGTTTGGGATTGGGATTTGGACATGGACCAGTATGATCGTGTTTGCGATTGTGATTTGGACATGGGCCAGTATGTTTGTGTTAGGGATTGTGATTAAGACATGGGCCAGTATGTTTGTGTTTGAGATTGTGATTTGGACATGGACCAGTATGTTCGTGCTTTGGATTGTGATTTGGACAAGGACCAGTATGTTCGTGTTTGGGATTGTGATTTGGACATGGACCAGTATGTTTGTGTTTTGGATTGTGATTTGGACATTGACCAGTATGTTCGTGCTTGGGATTGTGATTTGGACATGGACCAGTATGTCCGTGTTTGGGATTGTGATTTGGACATGGACCAGTATGTTTGTGTTTGGGATTGTGATTTGGACATGTACCAGTATGTTTTCTGTTTGGGATTGTGATTTGGACATAGACCAGTATGTTTGTGTTTGGGATTGTGGTTTGGACAAGCACCAGTATGTTTGTGTTTGGGATTGTGGTTTGGACAAGAACCAGTGTGTTTGTGTTTGGGATTGTGATTTGGACATGTACCAGTATGTTTGTGTTTTGGATTGTGATTTGGACATGGGCCAGTATGTTTGTGTTTGGGATTGTGGTTTGGACAAGCACCAGTGTGTTTGTGTTTGGGATTGTGATTTGGACATGGACCAGTATGTTTGTGTTTGGGATTGTGATTTGGACATGGACCAGTATGTTCGTGTTTGGGATTGTGATTTGGACATGGACCAGTATGTTTGTGTTTAGGATTGTGATTTCGACATAGACCAGTATGTTTGTGTTTTGGATTGTGATTTGGACATGGACCAGTATGTCTGTGTTTGGGATTATGATTTGGACATGGACCAGTATGTTTGTGTTTGGGATTGTGATTTGGACATGGACCAGTATGTTCGTGCTTGGGATTGTGATTTGGACAAGGACCAGTATGTTCGTGTTTGGGATTGTGATTTGGACATGGACCAGTATGTTTGTGTTTTGGATTGTGATTTGGACATGGACCAGTATGTTCGTGCTTGGGATTGTGATTTGGACATGGACCAGTATGTTCGTGTTTGGGATTGTGATTTGGACATGGACCAGTATGTTTGTGTTTTGGATTGTGATTTGGACATGGGCCAGTATGTTTGTGTTTGGGATTGTGATTTGGACATGGGCAAGTATGTTTGTGTTTGGGATTGTGATTTAGACATGGGCCAGTATGTTTGAGTTTAGGATTTTGATTTGGACATGAGCCAGTATGTTTGTGTTTGGGATTGTGATTTAGACATGGGCCAGGATGTTTGTGTTTGAGATTGTGATTTGGACATGGACCAGTATGTTCGTGTTTGGGATTGTGATTTGGACATGGGCCAGTATGTTTGTGTATGGGATTGTGATTTGGACATGGACCAGTATGTTCGTGTTTGGGATTGTGATTTGGACATGGACCAGTATGTTTGTGTTTGGGATTGTGATTTGGACATGGACCAGTATGTTTGTGTTTGGGATTGTGATTTGAACATGGACAAGTATGTTCGTGTTTGGGATTGTGATTTGGACATGGACCAGTATGTTTGTGTTTGGGATTGTGATTTGGACATTGACCAGTATGTTTGTGTTTGGGATTGTGATTTGGACATGTACCAGTATGTTTTCTGTTTGGGATTGTGATTTGGACATGTACCAGTATGTTTGTGTTTGGGATTGTGGTTTGGACAAGCACCAGTATGTTTGTGTTGGGATCGTGGTTTTGACAAGCACCAGTGTGTTTGTGTTTGGAATTGTGATTTGGACATGTACCAGTATGTTTGTGTTTTCGATTGTGATTTGGACATGGGCCAGTATGTTTGTGTTTGGGATTGTGATTTGGACATGGACCAGTATGTTTGTGTTTGGGATTGTGATTTGGACATTGACCAGTATGTTTGTGTTTGGGATTGTGATTTGAACATGGACCAGTATGTTCGTGTTTGGGATTGTGATTTGGACATGGACCAGTATGTTTGTGTTTGGGATTGTGATTTGGACATTGACCAGTATGTTTGTGTTTGGGATTGTGATTTGGACATGTACCAGTGTGTTTTCTGTTTGGGATTGTGATTTGGACATAGACCAGTATGTTTGTGTTTGGGATTGTGGTTTGGACAAGCACCAGTATGTTTGTGTTTGGGATTGTGGTTTGGACAAGCACCAGTGTGTTTGTGTTTGGGATTGTGATTTGGACATGTACCAGTATGTTTGTGTTTTGGATTGTGATTTGGACATGGGCCAGTATGTTTGTGTTTGGGATTGTGGTTTGGACAAGCACCAGTGTGTTTGTGTTTGGGATTGTGATTTGGACATGGACCAGTATGTTTGTGTTTGGGATTGTGATTTGGACATGGACCAGTATGTTCGTGTTTGGGATTGTGATTTGGACATGTACCAGTATGTTTGTGTTTGGGATTGTGATTTCGACATAGACCAGTATGTTTGTGTTTTGGATTGTGATTTGGACATGGACCAGTATGTCTGTGTTTGGGATTGTGATTTGGACATGGACCAGTATGTTCGTGTTTGGGATTGTGATTTGGACATGGACCAGTATGTTTGTGTTTGGGATTGTGATTTGGACATTGACCAGTATGTTTGTGTTTGGGATTGTGATTTGGACATTGACCAGTATGTTTTCTGTTTTGGATTGTGATTTGGACATAGACCAGTATGTTTGTGTTTGGGATTGTGGTTTGGACAAGCACCAGTATGTTTGTGTTTGGGATTGTGGTTTGGACAAGCACCAGTGTGTTTGTGTTTGGGATTGTGATTTGGACATGTACCAGTATGTTTGTGTATTGGATTGTGATTTGGACATGGGCCAGTATGTTTGTGTTTGGGATTGTGATTTGGACATGGACCAGTATGTTTGTGTTTGGGATTGTGATTTGGACATTGACCAGTATGTTTGTGTTTGGGATTGTGATTTGAACATGGACCAGTATTTTCGTGTTTGGGATTGTGATTTGGACATGGACCAGTATGTTTGTGTTTGGGATTGTGATTTGGACATTGACCAGTATGTTTGTGTTTGGGATTGTGATTTGGACATGTACCAGTATGGTTTCTGTTTGGGATTGTGATTTGGACATAGACCAGTATGTTTGTGTTTGGGATTGTGGTTTTGACAAGCACCAGTATGTTTGTGTTTGGGATTGTGGTTTGGACAAGAGCCAGTATGTTTGTGTTTGGGATTGTGATTTGGACATGTACCAGTATGTTTGTATTTTGGATTGTGATTTGGACATGGGCCAGTATGTTTGTGTTTGGGATTGTGGTTTGGACAAGCACCAGTGTGTTTGTGTTTGGGATTGTGATTTGGACATGGACCAGTATGTTTGTGTTTGTGATTGTGATTTGGACATGGACCAGTATGTTCGTGTTTGGGATTGTGATTTGGACATGGACCAGTATGTTTGTGTTTAGGATTGTGATTTCGACATAGACCAGTATGTTTGTGTTTTGGATTGTGATTTGGACATGGACCAGTATGTCTGTGTTTGGGATTATGATTTGGACATGGACCAGTATGTTTGTGTTTGGGATTGTGATTTGGACATGGACCAGGATGTTTGTGTTTGAGATTGTGATTTGGACATGGACCAGTATGTTCGTGTTTGGGATTGTGATTTGGACATGGACCAGTATGTTTGTGTTTGGGATTGTGATTTGGACATGGACCAGTATGTTTGTGTTTGGGATTGTGATTTGGACATGGACCAGTATGTTCGTGTTTGGGATTGTGATTTGGACATTGAACAGTATGTTTGTGTTTGGGATTGTGATTTGGACATGTACCAGTATGTTTTCTGTTTGGGATTGTGATTTGGACATAGACCAGTATGTTTGTGTTTGGGATTGTGGTTTGGACAAGCACCAGTATGTTCGTGTTTGGGATTGTGATTTGGACATGGACCAGTATGTTTGTGTTTGGGATTGTGATTTGGACATTGACCAGTATGTTTGTGTTTGGGATTGTGATTTGGACATGTACCAGTATGTTTTCTGTTTGGGATTGTGATTTGGACATAGACCAGTATGTTTGTGTTTGGGATTGTGGTTTGGACAAGCACCAGTATGTTTGTTTTTGGGATTGTGGTTTGGACAAGCACCAGTGTGTTTGTGTTTGGGATTGTGATTTGGACATGTACCAGTATGTTTGTGTTTTGGATTGTGATTTTGACATGGGCCAGTATGTTTGTGTTTGGTATTGTGGTTTGGACAAGCACCAGTGTGTTTGTGTTTGGGATTGTGATTTGGACATGGACCAGTATGTTTGTGTTTGGGATTGTGATTTGGACATGGACCAGTATGTTCGTGTTTGGGATTGTGATTTGGACATGGACCAGTATGTTTGTGTTTTGGATTGTGATTTGGACATGGACCAGTATGTTTGTGCTTGGGATTGTGATTTGGACATGGACCAGTATGTTCGTGTTTGGGATTGTGATTTGGACATGGACCAGTATGTTTGTGTTTGGGATTGTGATTTGGACATTGACCAGTATGTTTGTGTTTGGGATTGTGATTTGGACATGTACCAGTATGTTTTCTGTTTGGGATTGTGATTTAGACATAGACCAGTATGTTTGTGTTTGGGATTGTGGTTTGGACAAGCACCAGTATGTTTGTGTTTGGGATTGTGGTTTGGACAAGCACCAGTGTGTTTGTGTTTGGAATAGTGATTTGGACATGTACCAGTATGTTTGTGTTTTGGATTGTGATTTGGACATGGGCCAGTATGTTTGTGTTTGGGATTGTGATTTGGACATGGACCAGTATGTTTGTGTTTGGGATTGTGATTTGGACATTGACCAGTATGTTTGTGTTTGGGATTGTGATTTGAACATGGACCAGTATGTTCGTGTTTGGGATTGTGATTTGGACATGGACCAGTATGTTTGTGTTTGGGATTGTGATTTGGACATTGACCAGTATGTTTGTGTTTGGGATTGTGATTTGGACATGTACCAGTATGTTTTCTGTTTGGGATTGTGATTGGACATAGACCAGTATGTTTGTGTTTGGGATTGTGGTTTGGACAAGCACCAGTATGTTTGTGTTTGGGATTGTGGTTTGGACAAGCACCAGTGTGTTTGTGTTTGGGATTGTGATTTGGACATGTACCAGTATGTTTGTGTTTTGGATTGTGATTTGGACATGGGCCAGTATGTTTGTGTTTGAGATTGTGGTTTGGACAAGCACCAGTGTGTTTGTGTTTGGGATTGTGATTTGGACATGGACCAGTATGTTTGTGTTTGGGATTGTGATTTGGACATGGACCAGTATGTTCGTGTTTGGGATTGTGATCTGGACATGTACCAGTATGTTTGTGTTTGGGATTGTGATTTCGACATAGACCAGTATGTTTGTGTTTTGGATTGTGATTTGGACATGGACCAGTATGTCTGTGTTTGGGATTGTGATTTCGACATGGACCAGTATGTTCGTGTTTGGGATTGTGATTTGGACATGGACCAGTATGTTTCTGTTTGGGATTGTGATTTGGACATTGACCAGTATGTTTGTGTTTGGGATTGTGATTTGGACATTGACCAGTATGTTTTCTGTTTTGGATTGTGATTTGGACATAGACCAGTATGTTTGTGTTTGGGATTGTGGTTTGGACAAGCACCAGTATGTTTGTGTTTGGGATTGTGGTTTGGACAAGCACCAGTGTGTTTGTGTTTGGGATTGTGATTTGGACATGTACCAGTATGTTTGTGTATTGGATTGTGATTTGGACATGGGCCAGTATGTTTGTGTTTGGGATTGTGATTTGGACATGGACCAGTATGTTTGTGTTTGGGATTGTGATTTGGACATTGACCAGTATGTTTGTGTTTGGGATTGTGATTTGAACATGGACCAGTATTTTCGTGTTTGGGATTGTGATTTGGACATGGACCAGTATGTTTGTGTTTGGGATTGTGATTTGGACATGGACCAGTATGTTCGTGTTTGGGATTGTGATTTGGACATGGACCAGTATGTTTGTGTTTAGGATTGTGATTTCGACATAGACCAGTATGTTTGTGTTTTGGATTGTGATTTGGACATGGACCAGTATGTCTGTGTTTGGGATTATGATTTGGACATGGACCAGTATGTTTGTGTTTGGGATTGTGATTTGGACATGGACCAGTATGTTCGTGCTTGGGATTGTGATTTGGACAAGGACCAGTATGTTCGTGTTTGGGATTGTGATTTGGACATGGACCAGTATGTTTGTGTTTTGGATTGTGATTTGGACATGGACCAGTATGTTCGTGCTTGGGATTGTGATTTGGACATGGACCAGTATGTTCGTGTTTGGGATTGTGATTTGGACATGGACCAGTATGTTTGTGTTTTGGATTGTGATTTGGACATGGGCCAGTATGTTTGTGTTTGGGATTGTGATTTGGACATGGGCAAGTATGTTTGTGTTTGGGATTGTGATTTAGACATGGGCCAGTATGTTTGAGTTTAGGATTTTGATTTGGACATGAGCCAGTATGTTTGTGTTTGGGATTGTGATTTAGACATGGGCCAGGATGTTTGTGTTTGAGATTGTGATTTGGACATGGACCAGTATGTTCGTGTTTGGGATTGTGATTTGGACATGGGCCAGTATGTTTGTGTATGGGATTGTGATTTGGACATGGACCAGTATGTTCGTGTTTGGGATTGTGATTTGGACATGGACCAGTATGTTTGTGTTTGGGATTGTGATTTGGACATGGACCAGTATGTTTGTGTTTGGGATTGTGATTTGAACATGGACAAGTATGTTCGTGTTTGGGATTGTGATTTGGACATGGACCAGTATGTTTGTGGTTGGGATTGTGATTTGGACATTGACCAGTATGTTTGTGTTTGGGATTGTGATTTGGACATGTACCAGTATGTTTTCTGTTTGGGATTGTGATTTGGACATGTACCAGTATGTTTGTGTTTGGGATTGTGGTTTGGACAAGCACCAGTATGTTTGTGTTTGGGATCGTGGTTTTGACAAGCACCAGTGGGTTTGTGTTTGGAATTGTGATTTGGACATGTACCAGTATGTTTGTGTTTTCGATTGTGATTTGGACATGGGCCAGTATGTTTGTGTTGGGATTGTGATTTGGACATGGACCAGTATGTTTGTGTTTGGGATTGTGATTTGGACATTGACCAGTATGTTTGTGTTTGGGGATTGTGATTTGAACATGGACCAGTATGTTCGTGTTTGGGATTGTGATTTGGACATGGACCAGTATGTTTGTGTTTGGGATTGTGATTTGGACATTGACCAGTATGTTTGTGTTTGGGATTGTGATTTGGACATGTACCAGTGTGTTTTCTGTTTGGGATTGTGATTTGGACATAGACCAGTATGTTTGTGTTTGGGATTGTGGTTTGGACAAGCACCAGTATGTTTGTGTTTGGGATTGTGGTTTGGACAAGCACCAGTGTGTTTGTGTTTGGGATTGTGATTTGGACATGTACCAGTATGTTTGTGTTTTGGATTGTGATTTGGACATGGGCCAGATGTTTGTGTTTGGGATTGTGGTTTGGACAAGCACCAGTGTGTTTGTGTTTGGGATTGTGATTTGGACATGGACCAGTATGTTTGTGTTTGGGATTGTGATTTGGACATGGACCAGTATGTTCGTGTTTGGGATTGTGATTTGGACATGTACCAGTATGTTTGTGTTTGGGATTGTGATTTTCGACATAGACCAGTATGTTTGTGTTTTGGATTGTGATTTGGACATGGACCATTGTTATGTCTGTGTTTGGGATTGTGATTTGGACATGGACCAGTATGTTTGTGTTTGGGATTGTGATTTGGACATGACCAGTATGTTTGTGTTTGGGATTGTGATTTGGACATTGACCAGTATGTTTGTGTTTGGGATTGTGATTTGGACATGACCAGTATGTTTTCGTTTTGGATTGTGATTTGGACATAGACCAGTTTGTGTTTGGGATTGTGTGTTTGGACAGCACCAGTATGTTGTGTTTGGGATTGTGTTTGGACAGCACCAGTGTTTGTGTTTGGGATTGTGATTTGGACATGACCAGTATGTTTTGTGGATTGTGATTTGGACATGGGCCAGTATGTTTGTGTTTGGGATTGTGATTTGGACATGACCAGTATGTTGTGTTTGGGATTGTGATTTGGACATTGACCAGTATGTTTGTGTTTGGGATTGTGATTTGGACATGGACCAGTATTTGTGTTTGGGATTGTGATTTGGACATGGACCAGTATGTTTGTGTTTGGGATTGTGATTTGGACATTGACCAGTATGTTTGTGTTTGGGATTGTGATGTTGACATGTACCCGTATGGTTCTGTTTGGGATTGTGATTTGGACATAGACAGTATGTTTGTGTTTGGGATTGTGGTTTGAACAAGCACCAGGTATGTTTGTGTTTGGGATTGTGGTTTGGACAAGAGCCAGTATGTTTGTGTTTTGGGATTTGTGATTTGGACATGTACCAGTATGTTTGTATTTGGGATTGTGATTTGGACATGGGCCAGTAATGTTTGTGTTTTGGGATTGTGGTTTGGACAAGCACCAGTGTGTTTGTGTTTGGGATTGTGATTGTGGACATGGACCATATGTTTGTGTTTGTGATTGTGATTTGGACATGGACCAGTAGGTTCGTGTTTGGGATTGTGAATTTGGACATGGACCAGTATGTTTGTGTTTAGAGTGTGATTTCGACATAGACCAGTATGTTTGGTGTTTTGGATTGTGATTTGGACTGGACCAGTATGTCTGTGTTTGGGATTATGATTTGGACATGGACCAGTATGTTTGTGTTTGGGATTGTGATTTGGACATGGACCAGTATGTTTGTGTTTG